>VYZT01063322.1:10508-32665 GCA_013400735.1 Pomatostomus ruficeps
CGCCTGTCACGCCGGCTCCGTCTCTCGCTCTGGCGCCGTCCTGCCGCAGCTACTCCATAGCGACGGCGGCAGCCTCGGCGGCGGGGCGGGGGCGGCCGAAGCTGGGCTCACTTCCGACCCGCAGGGGCGGTGCTGGGCGCGGCCAGGGGCGGCGGGCGGGGAGGGATGCGCTCCGCCGGCTTCCGCCAGCCACCCGGCCACGGCCATGGCGGGGTATTTGACTCCGCGGTTCAGGAGGATCCGCAGCCAGAGCGAGCTGCAGCCGCGGCGGGGGAGTGGGCGGCGCCGAGGTGGGCGAAGAGCGTCATTCCCGTCTCTCCGCTGCAGCAGCTTTTCCCCTTCAGTGTCGGAGGAGCCGGGGAGCGGAGCGGGCTGCGAGGGGCCGGCGCCTGCCCGCTATTTCGTTGCCACCCCCAGCTGCTGGTGCCGCGAGAGGGGCCGATGGCCGGGCGGCAGGCAGGACGGGGCTGGGAGGGCTCGGCAGTGAACAAGGGAGGGGGCTCGGAGCTTTCTCCGGCCGTAACCCCTGCATCTGCGGTTACGGGGGTGCCGCTGGTAGGGCTGGGCGCGGAGCTGGGCTGGTGTTCCGACCGGGAGGTAGGCGCGGTTGATGCGCTGCAAACGCTCCTTTGTCGTGTGCTGAGCTGGCCGCAATGTGTGAGGATAAACGGGAGCTGGGGAGCGCCTCCGCCAGGTGAAGCTGAGAGCACTGGGGCTGCCCAGCCGGGAGAAGAGAAGGCTCGGGGGGGTTCTCTTAAGTATCTAAAGAGAGAGTGCAAAGAGGATGGAGCGGGACTCTCTTTAGTGGTGCCCAGAGAGGTTGTGATATCGCGTGTGAGTATCTCCACTTCTGGAGATATTCAAAACCTGTCTGGACATGGTTCTGGGTGGCCTTGCTTGAGCAGGGAGATTGGACCAGAGGAACCCCAGAGGTCCCTCCAAGCCTCGGCTGATCTGTGATTCTCTAATGATTTGATGGGTGTGTACACAACACATACATACAGCATGTGTGGTCATAACATGACAAAAAAACCCTTCCTCGCCTGTTTTTAGTGGATTTTTGTTCTCTTGCCTCTACCACAGTGGGTGGGACTCCGCTTACAAGAAGGACTGACTCATGAAATATTGTCTTCCTCTGTCTTTGTAAAATTCAGCTGATTTCTGAATATTTTTTTAAAGATATGTAACTAAAATCATGGTGTAGGTTTTTTTAAATATTAAAGGTTTATAAATCTGTAGAACTTTCATATAAATATTTTGCAGATTGTGATGGTCCTTTTCAAGCAACTCAGCTGTGGAATAGTATTATACATGCCCTCCACAATCAAGTGGAAATCAAAAGACGTAGACAACACCTGAAAACCTACAGAAACTGTTTCACGGGCTCCAATGCTGTTGATGTGGTACTGAGCCATCTTATGCAAAGCATGTACCTAAGCTGCAATGACATTTCTCGGCTGAAGGGAGTCCGTGTATGCCAAGCACTGATGGATCACAAAGTGTTTGAGCCAGTTGGAGCCAAGCTTTACTTATTCAAAAATGGGAAAGAAACAGAGTTTGAAGACACAGACACTAGTCTCTATAGATTTGTAAACAGCAGTCTTGATCCTCTTCTTCCAAGAAAGAATAAGGACAATGGAAGCTTATCTCCTGAGCAAATCTGCAAACAGAAAACAAAAAGACGTTCCAAGTGAGTTATTCTGAACTATTCTAATTTTTTTTCTTTTTTTGTTTTTTTTTTGTTTTTTAATAAGGACTGTTACCTGTAGATGAACTATTGTCTGTCCAAACCAGGTGTTGGAGACTTCTGAAAAAGTCTAGTCTGTGCCAGTTTTGAGAAACTTCATACCTAAATTGTAGATGCTACTTGGTATTTTTGGGTAAAGTGCTTTGATCTGCCCTTTATTATTTGGAAGAGTCTAGCACAGTAGCATAAGCCTAGGAATAATTTCGTTTTGCAATCAGTTGTGCTGAAATCTGAGAATTAGCATGAATGAGCTAGTTACTGAAAGCTGGTAAAAGTGGAACTAGCAAACAGTATTTGGAATCAATATCCTTGCCCTTTCCACAAAGCAGATGTGGATGATAGGAATTCTAGCAGCGGGATAGACAGCAGATATAATGAAGCCTTAATGTTCTGATTTAAGAGCAATTTAGTAGGTAACAGAAAGACAAATGTGTCCTAATAGCATTTGTTATACATCTAACTTTTTTTCCCTCCCTAAGCAGAACAATGTGTGACACAACACTTTCAAACCCCTTAGCATTGGAAGCAGCTGATAAAAAGAGGGTTGAGGAGCTTCTTCAATCAATATATGTTCATGCATCTTTACCTCCAAAGATCATGGTTACCAAACCAGCTCGCCTGCTTTCAAAAGGAGGTGAGGGTTGAATTTTTTCTTTTTAAAACTTGGTTGTTCTTTACTGTATCTTGGAGTGAGTGCTTCATTTCTGTTAAACAATGCTCTACAGAGACCTAAATTTAACCTGTTACTAATGACAAAATACCTAAATGAGCATTAAAGGAGTTAATGCTTGTAGTAACTAAACAGAAGGAAACACAACAGGGTTATGTTTCTTCATAATGGTGCTACTTATGCAAATACTGCTTCAGAAGGAAGTAGGTCTGAAGATTAAGAATATCTTTATTATATGATTCCTTTGCTTTTCACTTATCTTTTCTTTCTTCTACTAATTAGAGTAGATTATTCTGAATCCTAATATGATGGGGGAGACTTTTTTTTAGTGTTTCTATTTTGATCCCTTCTTACCCAACACAGCAACTTCTCACTATGCTGTTACCATGTTTTCTTTGAACACTTAAAAGATTCTGGAGTGAGTAAAGACAAAAGTTAGTTGTTTACATAAGATCTTGTTTCTGAGGGTTTTTTGTTTGTTTATGGTATCAGTAATAGAAGATGTCTGGAAACAGCAAACTCTGCTACGACTGCTGCAGTTAATTGATGTTCCCCTTCTAGAAGATATCTTGGTGTCTTCAGTGAAGACAAAATCAGACAGTTTTGGCACAGAAGAAGACATGATTATCTCAAATACATTCCTGGACAGAGAGGTTACGTGTAGCTTAAACTTGCCCGAGTAAGTTATACATCTATCCAATGAATTTGTTAGTAAAGGCTGTTATTTTACTCTTGATCAAAGATTGGTGTTAAGTGAACAAATAGACATCATTATGTTTGCGTACTTGTAGACAGGGGTGGCATTAATGTGATTTACTTTGACTCCTTTTCAGAAGTGGTAAGTGATTTCACAATAAGTGTACGCTTGGAGCTGTACACTTGAGCATTTTAAGTAAACATGGAAACTTTAACCTCAAGTGTTGCAAACACTCCTAGTTTCTAGACCAGATTCTTTACTCTTAGGTCTCTGTAACAGATACTAGAACTTGAAAAATTTTATCCTGAGGATTTTTGTTTGTTTGTCACTGTTCCTGGTGGCCGTGCTGTGAAGATATAAAGTCAATATTGTTAGCAAGAGAAAAGGAGAAACTAAGCTGTAGCACTGAAGAATGCTTATATAATGAGACTATAAAAGTGACTGCATGTTGTCAGTGCTCTTTTCCTTAAATCTTCTCTTACTTTTGTAGTGTTCCTGTTTACTGTACTTGGGCTGATCTCTATCTTGTATTTACTTTTAATGAATATGTCAAGGCTCATGTGAATATCTTAGGAAAGATTATTTTTATCAAATCAGTACAGTTTTTATCTGCAATTTCACAATCTTTGTTTCTACTCTCCATGATAAAAATAAGATTCTGTGGATCTGAAATAATATTTGCAACTTGTCATTGGTCCAGATCAAATTATTTTACATCCAGAATCAGATAAAAGTAATTGTCCCTCTGCCCCACACATTTCTATAATTTGATATTCCTTCAGTACAAAATGGCTGAGACTCTTTCCTCTGATCTTCTTGCTTCTTTCAACAATGAATTCTGCGCCTGAATTCTAGGTTGTTCTTACATTTTCTTTCCTTAGTTAAGACATACAGACATCAGATGCTTCTGAAAACTCATGCCTTTATAGTAGGTTTATTTATACAATAAACTGCTTCTGTAGTCTTCTGGGATTTAAACTATTTTTGTTTTTCCTCTTTTTTGAAGCTAACTGTCTTTTTTCTCTTCAGCAAAGATCCAGTCCCCTGGTTTTTTCACCCTGGTTAGCCCTGGTGCGTTCTCAATATGTGTGTTGGAGTAACAGTGGGGTGGTGTTTAGTTTTTAAATACTAGCTGAATTCCTGGGCTCAGTCACAGTCTGGCATGATTGCAGCTTGTTTTGATCTGGGTGTATTTCAGGTGTATTGCCTTAAGCATAGGAAAAACATGGAAGTTGCTTATTTTGAGCAGCTCCTTGAACTACTGGAGTGAAATAAGTTGCATAAACTGCTTAATAAACCAGTTCAGCGTTGTGGTTCATATATGTGACAATACCTGCACAGTTATTACTGTCTAGTTTTCTTTAAAGGGTTAAATGGACCTTGAGATTAGCTCACTTGTTTCAAGTGTGGTGCTAATAACACCGAGGTTGTGGATTCAATCCTATTTACTTCAGGCTTGGACGTGATGGTCCTTGTTTGTCCCTTCTAACTCAGAATATTCTATGAATCTGTGAAAATAAAAATAGGTAGAGCATTTTAAAGCAAGCACTAAAACTAACTTTTCCTTCTACAGGCTTGACAGATGGCTGTCTGCCGCAATTGAATGCTTGGAGTATTTTCCTGACCAATTCCTAGTGATGGTTAGTCAGCAGGTACTTCAAAGCACTACCAACCCCAGCAGTCTGAATACATACAAGAAGATTCTTTTTGATGTTATAATGAAGTATTACAGTCAAAAGAAGGACTCTCTTCTTGCCACTCAGGATCTTGATATTCATTTGGGAATTATAGAACTTATAGGTAAGAGCAACCTGAAACAAAAAATACAGCTGAAAGCTGTGTAGAAGATGTCACTAAACATCAATTGACTGAATCATGACATCATTTGCAATGCCATTGCAGATGTACTTTAGGTTGGAAGGAAATGCTTAAGATCACTATTAAGAACCTCTACTCAAGACAAGGACAAATTTCAAAGTTAGATCAATTTGCTTAGGGCCCGGTCCAGCTGAATTTTGAACATCTGCAAGGGTAGAGATTTACCAACCTCTGTGGGTAACTCTTTGACCATGTAACTATTCTCATTGTGAAAGTTCCTTACCCCAAGTCAGAATTTCTCTTATTGCTACTTCTAACTAATAATATAAATCTAAAATCATTGCTGTAAAGGTTTTCATATTAACCAGAATAAGTTTTTTTAAGTTCTGGACTTAGGATCCTTTTTAGTAATAGAAGTTATTTAAAATTATAAAAGGGTCTATTGAGAACCTTCCCATCATATGCATACAAGTAAATCAGAAGGGTTTCATTTAAATTCAAATTTAAGATTAATCCTACCCTAAATAGGCTGTGTTGCTACTTCAGTCCTATTGGGTTGTTGTGCCTTAACCCCAGGTGCCAACTAAGTACTACAAAGCTGCTCACTCACTGCCTGCTGCCACCTTACCCCTGGTGGGGGGAAAAAAAAGGGTTTAATTTGTGGGTTGAGAAAAGAATCCTTTAATAATGGGAACAAAATGAAATATAATAACACTAATGATGATAATTATAGCAATAATAATTCCAATGAAAAGGAAATAAGGTGGAATAAAACCCAAGACAAACAAGTGATGCACAATACAATTGCTCACTACCTGCTAAGCAGTGCAGCTCAAGCATGGGCTGGGCAGTCAGCATCTGCTGCCTGACACTTCCCCTAGTTTATATACTGGACACAACATTCTGTGGTGGAATATCCTTTTGGCCAGTTTGGATCAGCTGTCCTGGCTGTGCTCCCTCCCAGTTTCTTGTGCAGCTGCTCACTCGCAGAGCACGGGAAACTGAAAAGTCTTGACTTAGTGTAAGTTAGACTTAGCAACAACCAAAACATCACTGTGACATCAACATTGGTCTCATACTACATTCAAAACAGCATTGTACGAGCTACTAAGAAGAAAATTAACTCTACTCCAGCCAAAACCCTAACCAGGTTTTACAGAGTGTTATCAAAAGTTTCAGCTTTTAGAGAACTGTGACAAGCTTATTGACATAGGAGCACAGTTGGTCTGTGTGAGAATTGGAGCAGAGTGTTGAATCCTGTGGCCAAAATCTTATGAAAATACAAAAGGCAATATTTTTATCAGTAGTATTTTGTTAAGGAGAAAAACATCCAATTATAATAGAAGTCATGAAAGGGTTACTTGACTTCTTCATAGTTTCTGACTTTTAAAGTGAAGATAAGTACAATTATAATCTAAAAGGATTGAAGATTATTTCCACCATCTCACATTTCCTTGAGGTTCTCATAAGATAATGGCTTAAAGGAGAAGGGATCACACAGATGTGAGACCTGACTAACCAACAATCACAAACAAATAAAAAAAATTAAGAAAACCCCCAACAACAAAAAGAAACAAAAACCCTCCAGAAAAACAAAAGTAATCAAAATAAGAACTGTCAAAGCAATGATAGTTAGAATTGTTCAGCTCATTAATTAATTAGAGATAAATCCTGGAATATAATATGAAGATGTATAAACACAAACAGTGCAAACATCACTGTAGTGTTTGCACATTGTAAACAGACCATAGTAATTGCCAGTATTTGTTGTTCAAGCATAACTGTTCTCTGACTAGCCATGGGATAAAGGCTTTAAGCTTTAATTGATTGAATGCTGTATAGCATCTTGTCACTGAGATAACCTGTTTTATTTGGAAGGAAAACCCCCCAAAAAGAGGAATTATTATTGGGATTTCAGTAAGTATTCATGACTCTGAAAATGAATAGTAACATTGGATATGCTGTTTTACTCCATTGCAGAAAAAGAAAAAACAGATCAAGCTCTAGAGGCGTTACAACTTTATTTAAAATTATTAGCACCAAATGTTAGTGAAGAACTGCACAGGCTCCTTACGTTCCTTGCCATTGCATCGGAATCTGAGGGCTACAAACTGCAAAAACAAGTAAGTATCTGTTCTGTTTAATGTGAAAAATAGCACTGTCTCATAGTAAAACTAACACTTTTGTCCAGTTAGAAGTATTCTGTTTCCTGCCTTCCTGTGTGATCTGTTTTAAAACAAATATCAAGGTGTTCTTCCCACTGCTAGCATTCTGTTATACTTAGTCTTTGCTAGCACATTACAAGTCAGTCTGATGCCAAATCTGGGTATTACTTTTTCTAGTTTGAGAACAGATTTGTGATCATCAAGACTTGTACAAAGTTCATCTTGCAAAACAGGACGCTGTCAAAACCACAGGCAGAACTGCTGACTCACTTTCTGATGGACAATCACTCCGAGCTCTTCAAGGTATCATTTTCCTTACATCATTGGCTTTGTCATTTTAAATCTTAAATGCCCTGAATTGCCTTTTTTTGGAGTGTGGCAAGTCTGAGGAACTGTGTTTAATGTTTCATTTGTTGCGGTTTAATAGTACAGCCAGCCAGATTCAGAAACTAATCCAGATTATGGAGGACAGATTTTTGAGAGTTTTGCAATCCTTTATAAATTATATCCCCTCTCTTTATTTGCGTGATTTGTATTAGGAAAATATTTAATATATTAAGAATTTTTTATAGGTCATTTTGGCACCTTGTTGGTAATGCCTGCCTACTAAATGTTTAGGCATCTCAGTGTCTTTCTCCTTTAGAAGTTCACTGGCATACTCTGAGTGGTATAAAAGTGGCATGCTCTTGTACCCCAGTGTACATGTATAGATTTGACAACTTGAAAAGATCCTTCAGTATTTTCAAATGTTAAGTTCTAAATTAATGAAAACAAATAGAACCACAAAATGCTAATAGTCTATTAAACCTGATGAGTTGTATAAATATGTAGATGTTTTATAGTCTTCTTTATTTATATTTCAGCATATTGTCACATGTGAAAAGATGAAACATTGCCATACCCTATAAAAATAAGCTTCACAGAAATTTGGTTTCAGTAAAATATTGGTTTTTATTTTTATACAACACATCAATTTCCACTTCTGACCTCAGGTTGAGACACGGGAGACACTCCTTTTTTGTTTAATTAGCTCCAATTTAGTTTGAAAGAGTTAAGTGGTTAGTGAGGGCTTTGTATGTGTTACTACACAGCCAAGCCACCTTTTTTAATTTGTATTAAGGGTTCTGATATGAGGGTTAGGGCTTTGATTCCCAGTTGGAGTTGGGGCCAGAATTGTGTAGCAGTGACAGTGAGTGGATAGTGGTTCACTCTGACAGCTGCAATTGAGAGCCTTGTGCGAAAACTGATATCAGCCTGTTTTACGCTACAGTTTTTGCCATGGAAAACAACATCTAGAACTTTTTGCTTCCTGTTTCTTTGGCCATAAATACCAGAAATAAACACATGTATCTTAGTAAAACTATGTGTTTTAGTGCAGTTCTTTGAGAGAGTTTGAATATGCAGCTAAATAAATGTAGGTATAGATTCTTCTGCGTTTAACCATGTGTTTTTAAATTGGTCATCTGAAAGCTTTAGATTCTCAAAGTTGCTTTTGTAAATTTTTGTTTGTTGGGTTGTATTTTCAGGCTCCTTTAACTCTTCTGGAACTAACGAGTAGGAGATTTCAGAGTTTGCTAGAAGGGCAAGATCCAGATATCAATTCAGGTAGATTATGTGACACATTTTTATATAAATTATTGTATACAAACTGGTTTATCATCAGTTGACTATAATATTGCATAGACTGTTCCTTTCCTTTGTTAGAAGTGAAGCCCTAAGGGGATTAGTGGCTAATGCACTAAATATTAAATTATATGCTATCAGCAAAACTGGTCTAAATACTGAAGGATTCTATTAATTATCTAGCTTGGATATGTTACAATTTTTTATTTATTTTTTTATCTACCAAATACTTACTTCTGGAAACAGTAGTGCAAAATGTGTTTCCTGAAGTGATTTCCTTATAATTTGGTTTGTGAATTTGATATGACTTTGTATTTAGTAATAGTATTCTTTGATTTTTGCCACAAGACACCTGCAAATTCTCACAGAACTCAGTAGTTCAAGCTTCTGATAGATGACTTGAGCACAGACTTTGATTGTTTAGTGTGTTGACTGTTAAGTAGTTTGAAGAACTCTCTTTTTTTCTGGGTAAGCACAAAGTTTATTAAGAGTTTAGAACTTATACACCAAGTGTCAAATGCCTTCCTTTTAGGCTACACTACCCTTCTGTATGTGGGGTTAATGCTTTTCAGCTTATTTCTTTCATGAGCTAACATTTCATCTGGCCTTGCTGCCAAAAATATCTTGCAACACTGATTAAAAGTGTTGGCTTAAATAATTGAATTTCTCTCTGAGTCTTTACCACCTTTGACTTCCATATTGCCAGTGCATTGTGTGCTTAAACAGTGAAGAGAAACTACTGGGGAACCAAATACCACAAAATTATTTTGCTGTGTAATACTGTATTTAATACAGCAGCTGCCTGAGAAGCAGTTTTGGTAGAGAATCTTTTATCCTCCATGTTGGGTTCTGGAATGAGTCCAAATTCCTTCCAGTTCAGTGGTCTGAGAATCCCATATTGTGAAGCCAAAGAATGCAGAGATGACCAACAGAGGAAATAGCTGCCTGTCTGCAATATTCTTGGAGCCGATGTGATCTCCATCAGCACAATGAACAGACAACTGAAGTACATGGCCCATCCTACATTTTTCCTACTAAGTTTTGGAGTTCCAGTCTGTAAATGCATATAGGTTCCATCTACTTGTTGAAATAGTTAGCTTGTTCTGATTGTGTGCTCTCCAGCATGGCATATTCCTGTTTTCCTGTGTGCCTCATATTCTGGTGTCATTTTCCCTTTTCTCATGAAGGAGACAGCAGGAAAATCTTTCCTAGGAGCTATTGAGCATTCTTAGCTGGTGAACTTCTTAAGTCTGGGTGGGAGTAGGAGGAAAGACTGGGAGACCCAGATAATAAAAGGGGTCTGACTAGTGCAGGAGGGTAATCCTTATAGGTCTGCTGGAAATAAAAAAGACTAAAACCAGTGAGAGAACTCTGGGGTTGGTTTTAATCTAGAAAGACACTTGGAACCACAGGACTAAAGGATCCATGCTGAAGTTTTAAGAATTAATCTCTTTGCCAGTTTTTAAGCTTTTGCTTTTGAAAGAGCTGTCTGTTTTCTTCATCTGATTCTACTAAACCATAAAAATTATTGATGCTTGACAAACTTACTGTAAAAGAAGGGAAGGATGAGTCCACGTGAGAACTCTGACAGTTCAGGTTAATACTACTCTCTATGTGAAGCCTAAAGATGATGGTGTTTGTAAAGAAGGATTAATCAGAAGTTTTCCTCCTTTAGGCAGTTGACACTTGTTGAACCAAATTGCTCTCTAATATGTGTAGGAAGGAAAAGTGTTTGTGGAGTGAGCAGCTGAATGCCAGTCTTTCCTCAGGCCAGAACTCACCTGCCTGGTGATGGGGCTTGAGTCCTTGCAGGGCAGTACTTTACTGCAGCAATTCCCAACCTTTTTATAGCTAAGTTGTACTGAGTTAAGTATCTCTCTTGCATCACCTCTGCTTCTCGTGCCCAAACCATGCACAGGTATCTACCCACCTAGAAGCTCTTAAATTCTGTTCCTGATTTTTGAAGTGTGGTTTAGAGGCAGCTGTTTCTCCAAAGTATTTATTCACTTGCATTAGGTACTGGGCCTTGCGATAGATCTGATTTACTCATGGGGAGTCATTGGATCTTGACAAATGCAAGATGCCATTCTTGTTGTGTAATGCTCTTCATTGTAGTTTCTGTGTGAGAACTGTATTTGCTCTTTGTCTTGTAGGCCTATTTGCAATACAGAATCATCTGTGATACTGTATTTGTAACTCTGCTTTTCAAATGTATTTTTGCAATTAATGTTTAGATTTCCATCCATTCTCAATGGAGGACTGCATGTTTCACATTGCTTGTAGATGTCATCACATCTGAACTGGAGTATCAGTATACCTATATGTTTTATATTTTTTAACAAGGGTTTTACATGATGCAT
This sequence comes from Pomatostomus ruficeps, assembly GCA_013400735.1. NCBI lineage: Eukaryota > Metazoa > Chordata > Aves > Passeriformes > Timaliidae > Pomatostomus > Pomatostomus ruficeps. The sequence continues at coordinate 21,589 of VYZT01063322.1, forward strand.
GAAACTTAATCTGAACCTCTGATTTCTTACAAAGGCTTCACTTTCTGTCAGCGCATTACATCTAAAGAATATGAAGATCAAAAACAACAAACCAATCAGTATCTTCTAGCACTGATTCAAGAAATGGACAAGGACCCTACTGTTCCTTCGAAGCAAAAGAAGAAATTGATCAAAGAATTCCGAAAATACCATTCTCTTGTCTACTGTAGTGGTTGTAAAACTACATGTGAATTTTGTACTCCAAATGGTTAGACTTCAATACAGCCTTTTTTAAATATTTTTTTAAAAGAGTGGAGGAGGCACATGAAAATTGCTCATAAAAAATTATTTCTTCTTACATCTACATCTTCAGTTTCAGGAAGCTACAGCTATCAAAATTACTATGCTGCTAAAAAGCATTAAATCTAATTAAGCAAAATATACTTCATTACTTGTAAGTTAGTAATAAGAGCACACTGCTTGGGCTGCCTTGAGTTCAGGGTTTGGCACATTATTCCTTCTGTCCCACAACCCCATGGCTTTCTGTCTAAGTCTACATTCTGAGCCATGCTTGGGTTGATAATCACTAGGGGTTTTTAATCTTTTCTATCTGTAATTAATAATAACTTCATCTACTCTTAAACTGTAGGTTATTGCTCCTGTGGGTATTGTAAAAGTGTACAAAGTGAGTAAAACATGTTGGAAGCAGGTCAGTGGGTTTTGAATCTGCAGAAGGAAAGATTTATTAGGCAGGGGAGCTGTGTGTGCTTGCAGTTAGTAATTACAACCTGTTACTGCCTCCCCACTCCAGCAGACTGAGCTGCTGCTAATTCAAGTAAAAAATTACATTTTGAAGAAAGATGAAAAATAATGATCTTGTTTTAGATCTCTTGGTATACTTAAGTAATTTATTTTAACATGAGGATATTTTGATAGTGTCCAGTTATTTATCATAAATACTTTGGTAATGTTTATGAATTCATAGGGCAAAGCTAGACAGTATATTGGCCTGTCTGGACATAGCGATGGTTAACAGTACATCAAGGAAGTGTTGATTCAAATCATTGAATCATAGAATGGTTTGGGTTGGAATGAACCTTAAAGATCATCTAGTTCCAAACTCCCTGCAATGGGCAGGGACATCTTTCACTAGATCAGGTTGCTCAGACCCCCATCCAACCTGGCCTTGAACACGTTCAGGGATGGGGCATCCACAGCTTCTCCGGGCAATGTGTTCCAGTGCCTCACCACCCTCACAGGGAAGAATTTTTTCCTAGTATCAAATCTAAACTTACTCTCTTTCAGTCTGAAGCCATTCCCCCTTGTCTTGTCACTACATCATGCCCTTGTGAAAAGTCCCTCGCCAGGTCTTTTTGTAGGCTCCCTTTAGGTACAGGAAAGCAACAATTAGGGCACCCCAAAGCCTTCTCTTTTTCTGGCTGAACAATTCCAATTGTCTCAGCCTTTTTTCATAATAAATAAATATGCAGTATAGTGTGATAGGGGTTACGTTACTTCTTTCATCCTTGCAACAGATATTTAGTCATGTATTGGACAAAGACACAAAGAATTGCTATTGGAGGCTTCAAACATAGTCAAATCAGCAGGACACCAAAGATTTCTTAAAACAAGTGCTGTTTTGTTTTTAAATTGAAATAGTTACTGTTAGATGTAAACACCACAACCTATTACCTGTACACTCAGTTAATTGCATATTTGAAGTAGCTGTATTTAAATTACCTGGCCCTAGTAGAAGTCAGGGAATGTAGTTGAAATCTCTGTCCATGAATCCCTGTTTATGTACTTGCTATTTAACTGTCACTCACCGGTGTGATTTCTAGAGGAAAAAAGTTTCACCTTTGAGAGGTGAATGCCCTAATTCCTACAGGGCCATGTATTCTTTTTCTAGCCCTGTGTGGGGTTTTGGGCATTCTCCCAGAAGAGGGGGCATATACAGAAGCAGGTTACTGAGAATTGTAAACAGGAAAGTATTTCCCGACCAAGTGCTTCTGGTGTTGAGTAGTGGAAGAATGGGATTTTATTTGGGTTTTTTTCCTAATCTCTCTCCCCTTTTCTCTCTCTCTCTCTCTGTCTTCAGTCCCTTTAGTGTGTCTTACTCAAAATACTAAACCTGGTAACAGGGAGTGGTGATAAAATGGTAATTTGTAGGCTAGATGGGCTGGTAATTGCTTTGGGAAAAACTGTGTTTTTAAAAAACAAACTTGCACTTTGTGACTTGATTAGAATTTTCCTGTGCTAATTTAAGGATAATAAAGAATTGTGTAACAAATGATGAGTCCATCACTTCAGTGTGTTCATAAGGAAGAGGCAGCTCAAGGGGTGTAGAACCAGGTATTAAACAGTAAGGAAGTGTTCCAAGCAGCAGTTTATAGCTGCCAGGTGGTTCCTTCAGTTCACGGGACAAGAAGTTAAGATTAATCTAGTTCTTCAAAGGAAAAGAAGAACTCTGGAGAACCTTGTTTTATTCACATACTCTGACAGGAGGATCTACTAACCTTTAATCTTCTGTTGACAAAAGCCTGTTATTTTACATCTAAGGGCCCACTGAACAAAACAGGTTTGGTGAACTATAGACTTCTGGTTTTCAGTTAAATTCCAAAATCAGAAAAATTTTATTGGATTTTCAAAGTTCTGTCACGTATTTTTAACAATATTTGACACAGAATCATGTGGTGGGGAAACTTGGGACCTGTCACTCATTTCTGTTTATGATTTCTAGCATAGAGTATCGAAGTAATTGCCAGTATGAATTTGTTTAAAGTAGAAGATTTTCAGAGTGAAGAGTTTAGTTGAGGTGCTCTTCAGTACAGTCTTATCAAAGCACAAGTGATGCCACCTTCAAAGTAAGGAGGCTTGCTTTTATTTATAGAGTATTCATGTTTGCTCCTACCAAGGAAGAAGTTCATTAGTGTTTTCATGGGAACGTGTGTGTTTCTTTATTTTAAGTCCCAGCTAAAGTGTGCTGATACTTTCATGAAGCAGTTAGTTAAAAAACTAGAGCTTGGAAACAAGGGCTTCTCCATGTGGCTATCAAAGTAGCAGTGTACCAGACTTACTTATGTCCTACACAAAGTCATACAATCTGTGCTGGTCTCATCCTTTCATACCCTAGGTGCCTCCTGCATGGCTCACGTAGCTGCTAACAGCAGGAGGAAGGCACCCCTTTCATTCCTTTCAGCAGGTTAGACTAGAGGAAAGCAACCATGAGCTGGCAGTCCACAGTAAAAAAGATCATATTCAAGAAGAAAGGTCGTCTCCCATTCTCTGAAGCACTGGCTTCACTTCAGTGTTGCCCTTATGCAAGGTGGCCAGGTAAGTGCACTGTGTATAAACACTTACTGGTTTTATGTTAGGGCAGACGAGAGAGGGAACACGAGACACAACAGGATACTCCTGTGCAAGTCTGAGACCACCACGTATCACCACACCTACTAAAAAGGCAATTTTCTGCAGCCAGGAGCTGCATTAGGTCAAGGTCAGTGTCAGCACTGGGGTGTCCATTACCCACCCACCCTGAGTGCCTGTCTCATTTTGAAAAAAAAACCCAAAACCATTTCTTGTCACTATTAGCATCACACCAGTAGAAGCATTTGATATTTTTATTGCCTCATGCACCGAGGTTTTCTGCAATAAAAATACAATGAAGCTATCAGAAAAGATGAGAACATAATGAAATTGCAATGAACATATTATTTCATAGTATTACGCTTGTAAAACTTTATTTCTAAATTCTTAGAATTATTTTTTCCTCAATCCAGTTCAATACAGGAAAGCTAAAACACAATCCTAGCTGATGGAAAAGAGGTTGTAGTTCAAAGAATTCCATTCTAAGTAAATCAATGGAATAACAACATATCCAACTATGCTACCTATATATCAAATTTCTCTTCACAGATATTGTGTCCATGTTCTTCATAGTCTTCTCTAGTTACTATCATGTCTTCAAAATCATCATTTTCAGAAATGAGCTTCCCACCTTCCCAAGAGTAAGTAATAGGGCTGGAAAATGAACACAGTTATTATTACAAAGTTATTGTAAGTTCATTTAAAATAGAAGTATTGCAATGATGGTTTCCAGGACTTTTATTTAGCTGTACCTATTTAAAACTACATTTTTGATTGCTAAATCAAACCATCCAGCTCCAGAGCAGTTATGAGACAAAGTTGGAAATCTTAGCAGGGCTAGCTGACTTGGTTTTTAAAAAAGGGCCTCTTTTAAGGCAGGTGTGAAGAGGGAACAACATGGGTGTTACTTTGCACAGATAATAATTTTTAATAGTATTTAAAAATACTCTTTAACAATACCTTTTAAGAAGTAAATTTTCTTTTGTACATTCAAAATATACTTTTGTCTCCACTCCTTCTGCAAAAATGTTATCCTTCCTAATCCCTGAAGTGGTACATTAATAATGACATGGCAGCATTCAGATGCTGAAAATTCTACTAAGTAAAAGACTAAGCTCCAATCTTACATACTTACAATCCCACCTAATGACAATACAGTCTTATTTATCTGTTTACAATAAAAAGGCTGACCCTAAAAACACTTCCTCAACTTTATTAGCTTAAGTGCAGAGCAAGCAGGTGATCTCTAATTTATTTGGTTTGTCTGAAAATACACTGATTTAAAATATCCTTCTTGCACAGTTTTTGTTCACTTAATATTTAAATGAATGCCTTTACTCAATCTATCTTTTTAGTCAGCAAAAGAAATTCTACTTCATTGTTCTGCTAGAAAGATAAAGCTCCTTATATTTAGAAGTTTAGAACTTACTTTTCAGGAAGAACAACAGAAACATCGTAATCAGTTGGAGTAAGACATCGAACTTCAAAATAAACCCGATCTCTGAAGCCTGGAAAAAGGGTGTTTCCCCCAGTCAGAACAATGTTCTTGAAGAAATGTGGCTGCATTTCTGTAAAATAATTAAGTAAATCTGTAGTTGGACACTGAACATATATCTATAGATTAAAGGTGGTGGTTTTTCCACTTTTGTTAAGAATTTGAACTGAAGAAATATGCATACAAAAAATTTATGATCATCTAAGAAGTGTATCAGGTAAACAGAAACATGTCAAGGTGATCAATCACCCAGTGTTCTTCCTGATTTTAGAATTTGGCTTTGATAACTACTGTTTTGTTATATTGTCTATTAAATTTCACATTTTCCAACACAATTCCCCTTTCAAAGGTCATTTTTAAGTGACACAGTAATAGCCTAAATGCTGCCATACTTACATGGTATCATAAAACCTATGAAGGTCTTCTTTGTAATAATAACAATACTTACCTGTATGTAATCTATGAAATGAAAGCCTTAGTATTACTTCTGACAAACAGCAGTCAGAAAGGTTTTATTCTTTGATGCTTAAATTACTGAATTTTGGTCAGTTTCACACCTAACCAAGCTATTACAATATCCCTCCTTCTCCCAACTCGCCCCCCCATCCTTTTCAAAATACTTTCAGGTAAGTTACCTTCAGGTAAATTCTGAATAGAATAAACAATGGCTTCAGGAATTCCCATCTCTTGAATACCAATATCCGAAGGATGGAAAAGTATTTCGGGAACTGCGAATCTTTCATTTGTTAGACGAAGTATTTGTTCACCAGTCTTGTATTTTCCACTTAACACCATCTCTTCCCTTGGCTAAATTAAAGACAGGAATAGTACCCACTGCTTAATAAAAGAAATCACATCCTAGAGTATTCAGCTGATCTATTTCATGTCCTGCAGAAGTAGGCATTGTATGCTACATTGTCATATTATCCATCAGGAAATCTTTTAAGAATAATGCATACACTGGTATTAAATCTGAATGACTTTGCTCTTAGCAACTGCAGTTTTGTCCAAAGCAAAATAAAACTGGTAAGCATGAGAGTGGCCTTAAAATAGAGGAACGCTTTCAACACTATGGCTGACTCAGTAAATGAGATAAAACTGTTAAATTGTCTTCATTGCTATTTCAGGCTCTTCTATAACATGACTTTGAACCTTCAGCCTATTAGGGTGTTTAAATGTGATTCAGAGAAACTTTAAAAAAAACCCATCAAAGCAGAGAAAACATTTCCTAACAATGTTAAAAAACCAGTAATGATACGGATAAATTGTAGGACAGCACAAATGGAGAAAGCTGCAACTGTTAAATAATAGAACATAAAATGCTATGCTGGAAAAACAGTGTTGTTTTCATCCCAATTTACTGAGGAAAAGCTTTACCAATTAATGCATAGCACAGAAAGATTTTACAATACAGCATTAGAAAAAAGGGAGTATTTTTAACCTCCCCACTAGACTTCTGCAGGGGAACAGCCCAAAAAAACTTCAGAACTATCATTACCTTACAAAATCCTTTTTTGATTGTGCTGAAGTCTGGCAAAACATAATCTACCATTACAGTATTTTCCTCTCCTTTCAATCTGAAAAAGAATGTAAAATTCAACAGAATAAAGAGCAAGTTCTAAATTCCAACCATTTTATACTGACAAGACTTACTTTGACTTAACTGGAACATTTTCTGATTAAGAGTATAGTTTTATTTGTTTGTACAAACAGATTATTCAGAAGTACCAACTTCTACATTTAGTACCATTGCATACATACTTGGCAATGTCCATGTCTTTGTAAAAGTCTTGAGAAACGTAACACACATCTTCTTTCACTTGATTAATTACATGTGTTTCATCCATAACATGTAGCTGCCTGTGAACAACAAAAACCACAGAAGTTTGAGAATTAAGTGTTCTGTTTCCAGTCCAGTTTTCCACTGGAATTGAGTGACCATTGTTTTCCAGTCACAAGAAGCTACTGTCTCAATATCTAAACTTGTATTCAACTTACAAGAGCATTCCTGACCTACTGGACCGTAATATTTTCCTGTTTCACAGTTTAGTAAATACATTAACCTGCATTTGCCCATTGTCTTGCTAACAAGCATAGCTGTAATCCTGCCACTAGTTCTTTTAGCAAAGACCTTTACCTAGATGAAGTTCCAAAATAAAGGATCCTAATGGAAAGTTGATCCTACTGCACTTTATTTGTGGTATTGATAGCATCAGTCAGCAAACTGACTGATGATCTACTGAAACACTTCAGAAAATATATTAAGACTTGTATAATTGTGAACACACAGGTAACCTCAGCAACTTCAAAGCACTGGCACTTTGAAAAAAACCAGCCTAATTCTTCAAAGAGTTTAAACTCTCCTTAATTCATCTTGACCTTAAGGTCAAGATGGCAGCTAGCAGATTGTAACAGACAAAAATTCCCTTCTCCTTTAAACGGCAATTAATCTAAAATTCACAAAACCAGTAAGAATACTCCATAAACTTCTAGCTCATTTCATACCAAGTGTCAGAGTGAAAATTACATGCTTTACCTGTAAGAGATGATCTCCTTTAGATGGTTGGTTAAGAGTTTCCCTCCAACATTAATCCTACAGAAGAAAGAGTAACACAAGGAATTCTGTCATTAATAACTTCAAGCACAGCAAACAGTTCTTCTAGAAAATATATACTGCAGTATACCTGATGATTGCCTCTTTCTTTTTTTTACTTCTGCAGTAAGGTACAATGTGGGTGAAAGAGTATCCGCTATCCACGATGATACAACACAGCTCAGATGGGTTATCCCGGAAATACCTGTGTGCACTAAGAGCTCCAGCTGAAATACAGAAAATTTAATTCCATTTTTATATGAACATTTAGAATTTACAGTGATGCGAAGGTGTACTTGCTTCATATTTTAAATGCCTTTGACAGACTTTCAAGACCTCAATACAAGATACTACAGCCAACACATGAATTCATTTTGACAGTGGATAAAATCAAGTGCTGTATATGGCCCCATTTAATCTTTTTCAGGAATTACAGTCGATGTTCAGTTTCCTCTAAAGTCCAAGCACACTGATCACGCTACAAACTTATCGAACTTATCTAAAGGAGTACCCACTGTCCAGTTACCTTTCAGAAGGGTGGTATTGTTGTTTATGCATTCCCTGTGAGATACAATACATTTCATGATTGTAAGGCTGCGTTTTATTTGCTAACACATAAAACTAAACAAAAAACCACTCCTACTCCCCCAGAAAAGGAAAGCTATCAAAGACTTCATGCAAATTTTTGGTAGATTTTTTTAAATGCTATTCTGTTTCAAAATCCATGTTATTTGTCATCCTTACTCTCCTCAAATTTCCTATAATTATCTACCATGACACTCTTGAGAAAGTAGTACAAGAGTACAGCTGGAATTTATAAAAGAAATCATTTTTAAAATGTTTAATCCACTTTTACTCAAGAGCCAGGAAGCACCTGAAGTAAATTTTTTACTATGTATATATATGTTTGTGTGTGCACATGTGCTTGTTCATTCATTTATTTAAAGAGTTAAGCTTCAAAAGACATCAATGCAAACTAGAAGGAGACATACTCACCATTTACTCTAAGAACTGCTTGAAATTGATATTCTTCAAATAGAATTTCATTCATAGATTCTTGTATTGAACTGAAGTTAAAATAAGGTTCGGTAATAATAATATTGGTATCTACGAAATCAACCTATGAAAAACACATTAAGGTTGTCATTGCATAAAACTTAGAAGTTAATAATCCCTTACCATCTTTTGCAGCAGTGGGAGATCATGTAAATCTGAAGACATGATTACCACTTGCTGTATCTGTTCATAGAAGCTAGACATAGAATGTTTTGGCTTTTTTAAAAGGCTTCAAGTGCAGTGATATAAGTTTATCTAATTAATGGGTAAAAAACATAATAGAAGGGAACACTTTCATACATATCCTAATTCCATTCCCATCCTTACAAATTGTAATACAACATTTTAAAGAGACGCCACAAAGGAGCACTACAATTCTATTGTAAGATACTTTACACTAATCCTGTCAAATACAGAAAGGTAAGTCTCCTTGACAGCTCAGCACGTGCACCACAAAATTACTTGTCTAATAACCAAAGTCCTGTAAAGTGAAGAATCAATAATAAAACTTCCAGTGACCCCTGCTAAGGCCAGCAAAAGATCCTGAACTTTCCACATTTACCAGTATCTAAAACACTTACTTAGAGAAGATTTCATAGGATTACTTCAATGATAACTGGATATGGCCCTAAAAATATTACCAGCTCTTTCTCTCTGTAGTCTTCACTCTTGAAGAAGAATTAAAACCAAATTCTCCTCAAAACCATGACTACATTGAATAAAATTCTAAAACTAAAATGAAATTTATGTCTCAAAAGCCAGCACTGTATATTTTTGTGTACAGAGACTAAGCTAATTTGAGGCATTACTTTCATTCTCAGTATGTAGCTTTTAGAAATAAACCTAAGAATTTCCAGAGAACATTATATTTTTAAAATAAAGAAATTAAAGGAAAGTCTTGATATACTTTCTGTGCTATATCCAGCTTGTGTGATATGAAAAGTATCAGTTATTTATGTTTTATACCTTTAAGTTATTCATGAGTAGAAAATGGCTAGCCGAAGACAATTACTAAATGTGTATGTATTTTGGCCTGCTGACCCCGCTTATCCCTCCCTTGTACATTAACTATTTCTCAATCTCTTAACTACATTCTATCTGTCTGTGATTATTTTTATTAACTTGAACTCTTAATTATATTGATAAGACTTTCTTATGTGAGCTGCACTTAGTATCAGTACATACATACAAGACTAAAAAATTTAAATATTTTTCAAAATTCTACACCAGAACTTAAAAATGTTTGCAAAAACATAAATCCCCATGATTTTTAATTGAAAGCACTTTCAGAGAGAACAGTAAGATCACCCATTGTACTTAATACTTGTTAATTCCATTAGTCAGTATTTAATTTACACAAAATACATAATTAAGGAGAGGCTCTTACTTGATACATTTCTTTTCCAAAGAGATAATCCCAAACCTGTCTCTGAACATCCCAGTTCACCAAGTAACCCTGTAGGAATTTAGAAACAAATTTACACTATTTAGAAAAAATGAAATCATACTTTAAAAAAAAGTCAAGCAACAAACAATTGAGACTGGTAATATAAAAAATTTGAGAGTTAAAATGTCTAAATTTACATTTTTAGGCTAAGGAGTAAACTTTACATAGGATGAATGTATGTTACAAACATTACCCACTGATATGTTGATTCCTGCACTACAAAACCAATGTACCTTGTGTTTTCTGTATACATTATTCTTTTTGGCAGAAACCTGTCAGTCTTCCTCAGAGCCAGGGCAGGTTACGGAGCAGATTACCTGGAGTGCCATCACCCAGCATGTACAGGACACACAAGTGATCAGGTCCAGTCAGCACACGTTTACTAAAGCTTGACTCACTTGCTCTCCTTTTTTGACCAGGTGACCCACTGAGTGGAGGAGGAAATGGATGTGAATGTCGTCTACCTGGACTTTAGAAAAATCAGTCAAATCTTTGACACTGGCTGCTCATGCCTTGGATGGGTGAACTCTTAGCTGGGTAAAAGACTGGCTGGATGTCTGGGCCAGAGAGTGGTGGTGAATGGTGCTGCATCCAGTTGGCATCCCATCACCAGTGGTGTTCCCCAGGGCTCAGTATTGGGGTCAGCCCTGTTATCAACAATCTGGACAAGGGGGTTGGGTTTACCTTCAGTAGGTTCACAAAAAGCACTAAGTTGGGTAGGACTGTTGATCTGCCAGAGGGTAGAAAAGCTCTGTAAAGATTTCTGGATGGGCTGCATTGATGGGCTGAGGACAATCTTATGATGTTCAGCAAGGCCAAGTGCTGGGTCCTGCACTTGGGTCACAACAACCCCATGCAGCACCATGGGCTGGGGGCACAGTGGCTGGGAAGTTGCCCAGTGGAAAAGGACCTGAGGATGCTGGTGACAGCACCTGAACATGAGCCAGCATGTGCCCAGGTGGCCAAGAAGGCAAATGGCATCTTTGCCTGTATCTGCAATAGTGTGGCCAGCAGGACCAGGGCAGTGATTGCCCTCCTGTACTGGGCACTGGTGAGGCCACCCCTTGAATCCTAACTTTCAGTTTTGGGTCCCTCACAACAAGAAGGTCATTGAGGGACTGAAGCAAGTCCAGAGAAGGGC
>VYZT01063326.1:4695-24645 GCA_013400735.1 Pomatostomus ruficeps
GTTGGCACCTCACCCACGGACTGCGGGTGGCTCTGCATCCCTCATGGATCCCATGGACTGCAGGGGGGACACCCCGCCTCACCATGGGCTCACCATGGCCTGCAGAGGAAATCTCAGCTCCAGAGCCTGGGGCCCCTCCTCTCCCTCCTTCTCCACTAACCTTGGTGTCTCCATGTTGTTTTCCCTCACATGTTCTCACATCCTCCTCCTTCTCTAACTAAAAGCAGCTGCGTGTACATTTTGTTTTGATTTTTCCTTAAATATGTCATCACAGAGGTGTAACTAACCTTTCTAATTGGCCCGGACATGGCCAGTGGCATGTCCATCATCTTCAGAGCCATCAGAGATTGGCTCTGCTGGAAATGGTGAAGAATTCCAGAAACTTCTCACAGGAGCCATCTTAATGGCCCCTTCCCCAGTACTAAAACCACAACAGCAACAAATAACAATAATAATAATAATTTTGAATGGTATTCACTGTTTTGAACAGCTTAGCAAGTTTTGTTCTTCTGCAAAGCAGCTTCTGTGAATCTAAATGGGTAACTGCTTTAATTCTTATCCTGCTTTATTTTTTTGCCCTTTTTATTAATTTTTCAGATGAAAACGAAATGAAAAATATAAATTAAGGAACACACTGAGGTGTTTTTGAAATTACTTTTTAAAATCCTTTTTCCTTCAGACCTAACTGTAAGAATCCTTTGTTTTTATTCAGCATTTTTTGCGAGGTTTAAAAAATTTTGTCCTTCTGCTGTCTTACAATAAGTAACAAGGAGAGAAGATACATGAGATACCATATATTTATATGGAGGATATATATTTATAGAGAGAGCTTTATGAATGGATCTAGTATCAAGATCAAATGTAAATGCAGATTCATCACCACTAGCTCCTGTGTGGCTTTATTCAAGTCAGATTCCTGAGGTCCATAGTGAACTTAGGCTGATAGTAGATGGCATCAATATTTGTATTTGCCTAGGTTGTGGTCAGATTAGCCTTTTGTCATCCTACAAAATATGTTAAATGTGTTTTCATCCATAGACTGTAAGAGGGCATGTTTTCAGTGCTCTAAGGAGTATTGAAAATTTGCTAAGGCAAATTTTTCTGTCATATATCATGTAGCACCTGCAGGGTGTTGTAAACAAGTGAAAGAAATAATTTTATGAAGTACACTTATATTACTACTGTAAGATGGTGTATTGAGTCTGGAAAAATTTTCTTCTCCTCCTTCTGCATTTGCAATGGTTTCAGCAGCTTCAATATCAAGAGTGAATTAGGGATCCAGGAGCAGAAAATGAGCAAGTGTTTGCTTCTATGCTATGCATCTGGCTGACTCAGATGAAGTTTAAAATAGAGATAGTTTCAGCTAAAATAGGTGCAAATGGAAAATTGATCACTGGATTCTAAAATTCAATAAATCATACTCACTGTAGTTATTTAGTCTCTGTAGCTATAAAATCCTACAAAAATACATTACTAACATCTGAATATGCTGGTATGTGAGTAGCTTTCTGGCTCTAAACACTAGTTAAAATTTTGTTTTTCTCTTTGGAAAGAAGTTGGTGATATTTTCCCTTGCTTTTTTCTGAATTTGAGAGACTTGGCAAGTTTGGAATGCATAATTTCTGAGCTGTACACCTGAAGAGGGAGGCATGTCAGGTTACTGAGACAGTTGTAAAGTATCCTGAGGTAGCTCTAGATGGTGTGAGAAAGTCATTATTTAAATACAACTTTTAAAAAAGAGATTGAGAAATGAAAGAGCATTTCTACTTTAAATATTCTTCAAATCTATAGCAAAAAGGTAGAAGTGTAGTATAGAACTTCAGACTTTAAAGAGATTGCATATTGTCCTCCTTATCTGGTTCAAAATAACTGTTGACATCTCAGATTTTGCTTATGAAATGATCTGTGAAACGCTACCGTTTCATAGATGAACAACTGAAAATATGTCTTAATGTACTCTAAGATACTTTAATCCTCTTTGATTGTCCCCTTTTTGTGAACCCCTCTCCTCCTCCTGTTTTCAAAGCTTTTTCTTGGTTCATGGGGATCTATTTGCAAGAGTGTGTTTCACTTAAATGAATTGGGTATTGTTTTATCTAAAGTTTAAAAAGACTATACAGCAGAGCATTAAGTGGAAAAAAGTGAAGTGGAAATTAAGTGAAGTTGAAGGTATGGTGAGTTAAATATGAATTAGTATGGTATGCTAAATATGAAGCATGGAACTCTTTTGAGCCAGAAGGGTCAAGTCATAGGAAAGAAAACAGTTGAAATATCTTGCAGTCCTCTTACAAAAAGCAAATTCTTAAATACTCTATGCTATATAGCACTCTAATATATTTGATGGAATTCATTATTTTATTCTGGTGAAATCCAAGTGTTCAGGTAAAATCAATGTGTGCAGCACTTTATCCATTGAATCATAAAATGACAGATTATTTATGTAATTCATATATATAGCTATATAACATATAACATGTATATAAAATTATTAATATATTCATATTAATTTCCCAATACTGGCATCACAAATTGGATAAATACTGATTTCTAATATTTTTCTTTTTTTAGGAAAGAATTTGGAGAAGGACATGAATTAAGTAGGTGGGCTTGATGTGAATTTCAGTGTAACTTCTATCACCATTGTATCATAGAACCTTCACATTTAGTATTTACTCCCAGAATATGAAGCAGTGGAATTACCACAACCTGTTGATTTAAGCTTGGAGAGAAGTTACTCCTATAGAGTGTTCATTCCTTTTGAGTTAACTGACTGCAGGTATGTGAATACTTCTAACACCTTAAAATGTCTTCAATAAAGTGAACATCTTCTACATTAACAGTCTAAATGCACCACATAAATCGATTCTATATTAGCTTGGTGTGTGCATATTCCTTTTGGCCTTTACTGTTTATGAAGCTGGGGATATTTATTGTATTTCAGTTTTCAAGCTGGTCCTATTTCTTTAACTTCTTATGACCTTTGAAGCAGAACATGGGTAACAAACTCCTGCAACCACTGTTTTCAGGGCAAATTTGCCAGAGGATTGCCTGCTCCCACATTGGAAGCTGTAAAATTGTGGTGAATTAATAGAAATCTATTATTTTCATCAAAACCTGCTAGTTTTGAAGAAGAACATTTGTTTAAAAAAGGTGTTTCTCTATTAAAATGCCATGAAAATTTGTATTAGGAACACGGAAGAAATACACATGAATAGACTGGTAAGAGCTGATATGATTTGGATTGTATCAAAGGGAGATTTTGATATTAGGTGAAGAATTTTAAAAATAACATCTCTTTTTCAAAGAAATATAAAGATTTCTGCATACAATATGCATATATAATATATTAAAATAATTTTTTCTGAATTTGAGTTTGCTACATAAAGAAGAAGTATTGTATCTGGTTTGAAAGATACTATCACTGAATGGTGAAAGTATTTAAAGATACGGTTATGTCTCAAGTGTCTACTAGGTTTGTCAACCAACATTATTATCATAGAATTGTAGAATCATTAAGGTTAAGATCACCAAGTCCAACCATCTCCTAGCACCACCACCATGTTCACCATTAAATCATGTACTCAAATGCCATATCAGCAAGTTTTTTGAATGCTTCAAAGGGATGGTGACCCCATCACTTACCTGGGTAATCTTCTCAAATGATTTACAAACCTTTTTGTGATTTTTTTTTTCCTAATATCTCATCTAAATCCCTCTTGGTGTAAATTGAGGCCGTCATTTTACTCTGTATAGAGGACAGCTGAAATAAACGTGAATATTATTTACCATTTAGTCTTTAAATTTTTGTCTTTTTGTTTATGTAACTGTATTGAATCATCTTAGTGATCAGAGAAGGAGCCAAGAGCTCCAATTTTATTTTCTGATAACCAAACCCATTTCAGAGGGTTTGTGCTATATTACACTGAAAATATTTGATCTTTCTCATGTGATTTATAAATTTTGCTTACTATAACAAGCAAGATTTACATGATCCTTTTAAACTCAAATTTTTTGGACTCCAGTTTAAGAGAACATTTATGAAAAAATTATTCAAAAAGTTTAGTTTCAGGCAATATTTCTTATTTTCTATTTACCCTCTAGCCAAAGTCAGCCCAGGAGGATGTAGAGTTTGTCCTTCTAAAAAAAAGGTACTTGATTTCTGAGTGTAGTTTTTTTTACTTATAGCTGAAATTGTTAATCTGTTGTGGCCAACATGATGGAAGCAAATATTAAGTTTTCATGTCTTTGCATGGAATATGGCACATACAGCTTAAATAGAAAGATTAACTGCTGTGTATTTTTTACAGGATTTATTTTCTTTCTCCTGTCCATTCCTATCCTGTTTGTAGGAAGAACAAAATATATGCAAAGAATATTTTAAAGTAATGGAAAAATTCAAAGTACTGCCCTTAAGAAGTCTATTTCCCTGTATTTTCAAATAAGGCATTAATTGGTGTTGTCTTTTTATATTGATCACTTTTTCATTAATATCTCTATTCATAGTTGCTGTGAAGACTTGTCTATTTCCTTTTTGTTTCTTTCCTCATTGTGTATCTTTTTTTGACTAGCAAGGTTTCAATTGTTGCTGTTCCCTACTTTTTGTTCTCACTTTCTATTTTAGTATGAAAGAAAAAATGATTAAGGAAAAATTTTCCTGTGTGAAATGTACACAGAAATTGTACAACCTTATTGTGAACTGTTCTTCCTATTCACAGGTTTGGAGAGTCTACAAGCAACAGAAATAAAAGGAATTGATTTCTGACAAATTAAATTATAAAGAATATTTATAAAAGCTCTAGGCTACTTTTATTTTTGTTGTTACCCAGAATTTAAATTCTTCTTGCCTGTGAAACACTTTAAAACAGAGTAGACCTTAGTCTTTAAAATAGGCTTTAAATAGTTTTTGGAAATAAATGCTTCAGATCTTGCCTTCTTCACTGTAATTCTTTAGAAATATTCTAATGACTTTTTTTTTCCTAAAGTGAAACAAAGCACTTTTCTGCTGTATTCACTTTCTGGGCCCCATTTTTGGCTGCAGCTTTGAGGAGATGTTGTATCACTTAGTTCTCAGGCTGAGGAGTACAGCATCCCTACCAGTATTCAAGAATGACTAATCCACAGTTCTTTCCACTGCGGAGAGTGTCCTACCCAAAGGTGCACAGCATATTCTAAGGCTGAACAAAACATTTCCTGGTCTGCAGTCAGCCACCCTGCTTTAGAGTGTGAGGGTTTAAGAGTGTGGAAAGGATGCCTTTCAGTGTCAGCGGATCTAAGTGCCCTGAGTACATTTAATTCACTAATGTAGGCAAATCATATGACTCTGACCTTCTAACTGAGTTTTCTCATTATGCTACTGTCAGATTCTCTTCCATATTCAGAAATATTACATTCTTGAATATAAAGCAGCCTGAAGTAATACAAAGCTTGCCTTGGATGTAAGAGGCGTTTGGACAATGCACTTAGTAACATGCTTTAACCTTTGGTCAGGCTTGACTTGGTCAGAGAGCTGGACTAAAAGATTGTTGTAGGTCCCTTCCACCTAGAACTATTCTATTCTATTCTATTCTATTCTATTCTATTCTATTCTATTCTATTCTATTCTATTCTATTCTATTCTATTCTATTTAAATTTTCTTCATACTTACCTTCTTGGTGTTTCTTGTCAATTACTTACCATTATTTAATGATTTACCAATCTACCTCCTATGGGTCTTGTATTTTAGAAGAAAAGACACTTGTGACATTGAACATGTCAAATACAGTGTTGGATTTAGACACGTAAAATCTTATGAGTGAATTTCCAAACACTCAGGATCTTTTTAATTTTCTGTAAGAGTCCTTTGAAGTAAATGACTCAAAGCTTTTATATAAGAGTTTGTCCATAGCAAGAGACCATGTTGGTTTCATTGAAGAGTATTTATGACCTGTGTGAATAGATATGCTTTTATTTGATTTTTCACTCTGTATGATCTTCATGTTTGAAAGTAAAATTAAATACGAGCTACAATATTAATGGAAATATTACCTTGTTGGGATTTACACGTAAGGTACAAGACATCATGATAATACATCAGTAACTATGGATATTTACTGAAGCTACCAGTGAATTTGTACAGTTTAAAGCCTTGCAGAAATCCAATATGATGTTCCATTTTCTTGTCTGAGTTCTTCACTGTTTCGATTTTTCTAAATTTTATTTAAAAAGAAATTCTCTCTGAGCATTTGCATAGAATAGCACTCACTTTAGTTCTCTTGACATGTATAGGCTTTTATAAGTTTCTTAAATCTCATCAAGTTCATGCTCTTGTAAAGGATAAAATGCAGGAAAATTGAGTATGATTGTCATAGCAGTATTTCAGTAATACTTTGAAGAGTATTTAATCATAAAATCAGATTAATATGAAGAGAAGGAAACATACCCAGAGTCTTTAACATAAAATTTATATTTGTGTAGTAACTCCAGTTTCTTAGTTGCCATCCTTTATATTTAAACAATCAAAGTATGGTATTCTCTATGGAAATAAAGTCAAGGATTATGTCCTACAGGTAGGCTTGTTGTATTGAACCTGTTTTACAGATAACAGAGATAAAACAGCTTTACTGCTAGCCAGAAAAGATTCACTCCTCATGTTCCTATTTACCTTCAGAGGGGCATCAGACAAGAAATGGAATTAGATTGGGGCAAAAAGCATATGCCTTGAATTGACCTACTTTCAAGGAATGAGTGGTCATACAGTTGGAGTTCTAGATATTCTAGTCCCTCTATATCATAATTTTAACAGTGTTAAATTGTTGGTTGCTTTAATTTTTTAGCAGGATTATAAGGGACAAATTCATGCCAGACAATATTTGGCTGGCAAATTATGCCTGAAAATCTGGGGTTTTCTAATTCTAGAAACAACAATTTTTGATCACCTAGAAGGAGACAGCAGGTAGGTGACTTCATAATTTTCAGAAAGACTTCTTAAGTAGAAACAAAGTGGTTCAGGATCCATGGAATTGGAACAAGTTGCTACATCCGAATATGCTAGTTGACTTCACTGTCATTACTTTCTTAAGTGTTAGCTCACTGGATAGATATGGATGGATGCATAGGAAGGCTATGTGTGTTATAAGCACAATCTTTAAATTGTGATTTGCCTTCTGGTTTAAGGTCTGGTCCATGAGTCTGTGAGAATGAAGCCTAAACTAAACAACTGACTTTTCACACCAATTTATATGAAGATTTTTTTCTAAGTAGTTCCTCAAAGTTAGGAAGGAATCTTTAATGTCATACTATAAATCTAAATAGGAGGGGATGGATTGACTTGTCCACCCTCTTTTTTTTTCTTTCCATATTTAAAACTTTGTTACTGTGGTTTTGGTGGTGGACAGCCATAGATTGAAGAATATTTAGCAGTTCTCTAAAATTATCCTGAAGAAATGAGAAAAGAGAAAAAGTGAATGTTATTAACAAATGTAGAAAAGAGTTTCATAGATGAAAATATTTCTACATTGTAATACTTATCTCTGCGAAGTATTAGAAAATAGATACGGGTAATACTATTTCTTAGGCCAGAGTTTTTTACAATGAAATAATTGAAAAAATCTAAATATTGAAGTTCATTAACTCTAAGTGTAACATTAAGATATTGCCTGACCGTATCTCAGCTAGCTGGACTTTGGTCAAAGAGGACAGTTCTCAGAGGGCACAAGCAGCAGAATAGGGCCATTGTAAATTGACTTCTACAGAGATTGATTGAAAATTCATGCCACTGGAATTAAAGCATGTAACTGAGGGATTGATTCATAGAATCATAGAATATCCTTAGCTGGAAGGGACCCACAAGGATCATTGAAGTCCAACTGGGATTTCCCCAGAAAACCTTAAAAAATATCATGCTGTTTTCTAAATTCTGACCTCTGCAGCAGCATACTGCTCTGTACATTATATTTATATCTTGTTTAAGACCTGAAGTGCATAGGCTCTGGTGTAACTATGAAAATATCCATTTATGATGCCAAGTCAAACCTTTTATCCATGGTAAGATCTTCATTTTGCAATGGTTGTCTGTCAAAGTAAGCAAGAAGGTCTGAGTTAAACCTTTTATTGTACCTAAGTAGCCATAAGTAGACATTAAGTGTCACGGCGCTGCGGTGGCCACAGACAGCTCTCCTACTGGACCGCAGAGGCGACAGCAAAAAGCGCTTGGACGCTCCGGCGCCGCCCACACCAGACCTCTCAGGTCTGGCACTCTGGCTGGCTTTAGAGCGCAGCGGCACTGTCTGTCCCTGCTAGG
The DNA here is from genome assembly GCA_013400735.1 of Pomatostomus ruficeps. Classification (NCBI taxonomy): domain Eukaryota; kingdom Metazoa; phylum Chordata; class Aves; order Passeriformes; family Timaliidae; genus Pomatostomus; species Pomatostomus ruficeps. The sequence goes on from VYZT01063326.1 coordinate 12,975, forward strand.
GAGCAGCAGCCGTCGGTGAAACAGTAGCAAAATGGCAGAAGTGAAGAGGCGGAGGGACCCTCTCTGGTAGCAATTACCCAGGTTTATTGTAACCCGCCGCGCAGGGAATACAATGTGCCTGAATGCGGAGCTGGTGAGGCGGGCTCCGGCTGCCGGGGAGAGAGAGCCCCGGGCAGCCATTACATAGGCTTATAAAGGGAGTAGGTGTGGTTTGGGTGGGGGGGGTGTCCAGGGAATAAACCAATGGGGAACATACACGTAACAACAGGGGGCCAATAATTTTGAACTGGGAATGAATACATTAACGTCAACCAACGAGAACGACAGAAAGACAGAACTTTCTAGTAACATATGAATATCAAACCGACCTTATGAATATGTAACTAAACTTGAGGGGAAAGGGGTGTAACCCATAACTTGACTGACGGCAACCAAAGGCGGGAAAACTAGGGGAGATCCCCAGCCTCACTTTCACCCTGCCCCTCTGGCTGCCGTGGGGATCAGCCTTGGTGGCTGCATCACCGCCACAATTAAGTATGTCTTTGAATTTCCCACTGCTAGTAACAATAACGTGCATTGACAGTTGCAAATTTTCTTTAAATTTTCTCTCTTATCTTGAAAAAAGAACAAAGTAGAGTTATTGATTTTTCTTAAGACATATTGTGCTTTTAAAAATTGCTTTCTAATTGATCAGCAGTTCATGACATCAAAGTAAAAGTTTAATGTCACATTTCTGAACAGTAATCTGACATGAACTACTAAGAGTACTGCATAAGCACTACAGTTTGTCTATGCCATTTCTCCTATGTTGATGTGATTTTCCAAAACCATTAAGATTGTAAGAGACAGCTTTAACCACAACTGGCATCTCTTCAGAATTTTTGAAAGAATCAAAATTAGAGTGTATTTACCTATTTTGCTAATATAATTCCTTCAATACTGACTGTTTAAATATATGTACAGTAGAGATTTTTTCTTTGATCAAATAAAAAAATATAAAAAAATATTTTTGGTAATTTCTCTCACCTAATACATCAGTATTTTAAACAGTATTCTCACTTTTGCATTTGAGAAGTCAAAGTTTAAAAAAATTCTTCAAGTTTATTGCTTCTTTAGGGCATATATTCCACACTGACCTCTGTTTCCTAAAGGTAGATTGTTAGCTAGATAAAATCTATCTTCCAGGCCCCAAAGTTGCCTAAAGAACAAACTCAAGCCAACTGACACAACAGAGATCTAAAGGAAATGGCCTAGCCTAAACAAACTTAGTTCAAAGGATTTGTTAGTGCTTTTTTTAAAGCTCTGTAAAGAAGTTGCCTAGCTGTCCACTCAGGGCTAGTTTACAACCCCATCCAAATTTTTGCTTCACTTAGACCTGCTGGCATGAAAGTTTTGCAACATTGTATAGACCAGTTCCACTAAAACAATAGATATCAACCCAGAACGTTTGATTAGTTCTTTGTAAACTGGATAACTATAATTAAGTTTCTTGTTACTTTTATTTTCTGAAATACAGGGAAAAAACCCCAAACCCAATGAAGAAAATAAACACTGACAACTTTGAAAAAGTCATTCTGTAACTTGTATGTTGGCTTTCATCTGGGGAACTTAAGCAAGCATTCATATTTGTCTTGTACTTCATCATATTAAAGGGAAAATAGTCAAATTGCCTTTCAAGTATATTGTATGTATCCACAGCTGTGAAGAAATAAAAAGTTTTGTATGTGTGCATTTTAATTAATAGCTTATTTTAAAAAGTATTTGTAACTAAATTGTAAAAGACTCTATATCACTTATCAGTTTCAGCCAATGAACCATTGCCCATCAATCAATATGTATTTGAGCCTTAATATACTATATCCTTAAAATATGGAATTCCCTTTTGTTCTTTTTTTCCTCCCCCTCCCCCCAGGAGTAACAGGGACCTGTAGAGAAGAATTACAAAAACATCAGAAGAAAAGAGGAGTAGTATAATGATAATTTCTATAAATACGTTTGAGGAAAAAAATATGTAGTCAGCAATGAAAGATGAAGTAAAATAAAACCATCAAATGAAAGTAAATGTTAAAAATACCTTCTTGATTAGATTCTGGTAGGCACTGCTGCACTAGTCAATCTTGAGAAAGAATTCAGTTAGAGAGTGCTTTCATGAATTCATGTAGTGGTGAAGGGGGTCCTCCATGTGTGTCATCATAGCAGAAAGATTAAATAGCGCTGTTATGGGGTGTTAGAGAAAATAAATTAAAGTCAAGACTGAATTAAATGGAAGTGGAGCAGCTGAAAGTTGTATTTCCAGCTTTAAACTTCAAAAACAGGTTGAAGTAATACAAATCTTTGTTTAACTCTGTACAAAGGATTTGAGTATTTTTGTATACACCTGTTTACCTTTCCATTTTTTATTTCCATCCTCAAGTTCCTATACAGACTTAAAGAAAATAATACCCATGACTAAAGGTAAACAGTGAGATTTTATAATGAAGATTGCTTTTAGATCCATGTCTCTGTGTGGGACTTTCACACTTGCAAAGGAATAAATAAAAAAAATCTCTTATATTAAGCATGTTTTTTATTAACAAACAAACAACAAACCCCAATACTAGATAGCATAAAAACTGAGAGATATCAGACTTAGTAATTGTCTGATGATTGTTTCAGCTGCATTGTGCTCAGTGCAGCCACTGGTTTACTGGAGTAGTTGAGATTAATCTGATTAATAAAGTGTTTTCTTGCAGCAGGGTTTTGCTGTTTTCCTTTTTTTTCCCCAGATTGAATTTAGAACAAGCTAATGTAGATTTCATTGGACTACCAATTATATTTTCTTTCCAAATGAAATTGTGAAGGAAATTATTTGATTTACTAGCTTAAAAGATGAGATGTCATGTACAATTTGTATGTTCCAAGATAACAGCTTTATGGGTACACATAATTTAAATTATAAATGTTCTAATATTGATGTGTAGAGACTATACAATGGAAGGACATCAATGACACACTTTCCTTTCAATCAGGTCTATGAAAACTAGTTAAAGAAATATACAATCATAAACACTGAAATTAGAAAATAAAGCAAAATACTCACCATTAGGAAGGTGTGAAAGACAAAAGAAATTAAAATACTGTTCTTAAGTTTTTGGTTTGAGTTCTGCAGGAGTAAATTGCCAAAGAAACAAGGCATAACTTCTAATGAGAATTTTAAGTACCAGCAGCTGTGAATGGTTTTTTTTTTTTCACAAAGAGTTCGTCAAACCCACACCTTTCTCATTCCATAGTATTGGCTTTGCTTCACCCATCTTTTTATTTCTGTTTGTCTAACTTCCAGACTCCTTTTCATTCCTCAGAAATCCTTCCAAACATCACTGGTTACCTCTGCGGAGGCTTATCCACTGACTTTGGCTTGTGGGAGTTTTTTGCACTTTCTCTGTACTGGGTATTTTATGTGTTTAAATGGCAGAATTTAAACATTGCCTGCTGTAGAAATTTCCTTCTAAAAATGCTGGGCAAAAGCCCACCATTGAAAATAGAGTTTGAGTAGAATAAAAGCATTGATTCAACAGGCATTCACAGTTTCTGAAAAAATTGATGGTCGATATGATAATGTGCTGATATATCACCCATGAGAGGAAACTTTCATAGGTGAAGTGTTCAACTGTGCTTTCACCCACAATTATTAATAAAATGCATTTTTTTCTTCAACACTGCTTTTTTCCAAGAAGTAGGGAATTCACCTTCCCACAGGATGTGCTAGTCCCTCTGTACAGGCCTATGAAATGAGTTTGACTCCATGAAGGCCTACAAGGCTGGAGACTGTCATGAAGTCACAGCTGTCACCTGGAGAAATTCCACTGGAGTCATTTTTATGCCATAATTTGCCTGAAGTGGTATGTCAAATTAGCCAGGGATGAGGACACGAAACTCACTGATTTCACATTTTCTGGTTTAATGGTGGTTAAGCCCCACCATGCTGAGGCATAGGTATGGTATAACTAGGTGGCATGGACAGTCAGGCGCCTGCTGCTAGATGGTGAGCACAGAAAACGACAATGAATGCTTTAGCTAAAGAGAGAAGCAGATTTTATGCTACCTACGTTTATTCACCTAACTATATATATGCCCAACAGGCTGTCCTGGTTTCAGCTAGGGTAGGGTTAATTTTCTTCCTAGTAGCTAGTACAGTGCTACAATACAGATTTAGAATTAGAATAATGTTGATAACATGCTGAAGTTTTAGTTGTTGCTGAGAAGGTCTTATCCTCAGTCAGGGATTTTTTAGCTTCCTGTGTTCTGCCAGTGAGGAGCTGCAAAACAGCTGTGAGGGAGCATGGCCAGGACATCTGAACTGAACTGGCCAAAGGGATATTCCATACCATAGAATGTCATCCCCGGTGTATAAGCTGGGGGAACTCTGTGGGGACTGCCCATCACTGTTCAAGGACTGACTGGGTATCATTCTGTGGGTGGTGAGAAATTTTATTGTGCATCACTTGTCTGTCTTGGGGTTTAGTCTCCTCTCTCTTTCTTTCTTATTTTCATTAAAATTTTTATTAGTATTGTTATTATTCCATAATTAAACTCTTATCTGTACCACAAAGTCAACCTTTTCTGTCTGATTGTCTTCCCCACCAGCTACTAAAAAGGTAATTATTTGAGTTGAAACCAAGACACAGACTTAAGAGATGCATGCCAGCACTGGCACCCTCAACCATGAAGAACTCCGTGTGATGGTGATACCATATTTGCAGCCCATGCTTTGGACAAAAATTCAGTATTTGTTGCTTAACAGGTCTCCTATCTATAAGCATTTTGCCAAGTAACACTGTCCACAGAATATGAAGTTAAAAGGTTTGGTGTGTACATGGGGAAGCAACACTGGATTTAAAAGAAGGCAGAGATGTGCAAAAGAAAATGTCCAGAAACTCAAGGTTAGACTTCCTAATTTATATGCAACATATATTCCCAAACTTTTCTCAAGGACTGAGGAGTGAAGGTGACGAGGCAGTAGTATGTAAGAAAACAGCCCCATAAAAATGCCTTAGGTATGCATTGCTCATGAACTGACCTCCATCCCACTCTTTGCGTGAAAAGCTCTTCCATAAAAAAAGTATGCTTAAACATATTAGGAGCTCTTGTGGTCTGTGTGATTTTCCCTTTTTCTCTAGGTCAGGCCCAGAAGTGAAGCAGTGAAGTCTAGTTGACGGCCAGTGACTAGTGGTACATCCCAGGGATCAGTAGTGAGTCCAATTCTGTTTAACATCTCCATTAATGATCGGGATGTTGGATTAGATTTTACTCTCAGCAGCTATGCAAAGGACGCAAACCCAGGAAGACTGTCTGATACACCAGAGGGCTGTGCTACCATCCACAGGGATCTTGACAGGCTGGAGTAAAGGGGATAACAGGAACCTCATGAAGTTCAAGAAGTGCAGAGCCCTGCACCATGCAGCTGGATCTGGATGGTCCTGCCTGTGAAAAGAGTCTGGACCTTCAAATGTCCCTTCCAACTGCGAACTTTCTGTCCTGTGATTACTTCTACCTTTATTTAATTTTTTAAAGTTTATTTTTATTACTTGCTATCAGTATTTAATGCCTGATAGAGATGTCTTGAATCCATGGTCTTTAAAGAAAAATATATTAGTCTTGGGCTTTCCCCTGGTCCCAGCTCCTTCTGCTCTTCCCTCCAGAAGATGAAAAATCTCCAAAGAAAGAGAATGTTAAGTGCTATACCTGGGCTGCCCACACGAAATGTTACAGTTCTTCTACAAGAATCTCTATCAGATGTATCTTCTCACTGACAAAAGATGAAAAAAGAGAAAAATACTTGTGCTAAAAATAAATTAGAAAAAAAGGAAAAAAAAAATGAAAAACCTCCTCACAAAACCCAAAATACCAAACAAACAAACAATATTTTCTATGAAATTGCCAGGACAATGTGAATGGATAGAATTTCTGGGACTAAGAAACGAACTATGTTTCTAAACATATGTGGACTCTTTCAAGAGACTAACTGAGAAGAAAGTACTCTCATTTTTTTTCCAATTATTGTTTTCCACACCTAAACTGACATAAAATTGAATAAGATGATATAAGATTGAGAGAAATTACTGCCATAAAGTTCAGTATTGAGCTGCTTAAGTGTAAAGTACAAGATAAGGAAAAGGTGGTTCCCTGCCCCCCCTTTTTTTTCTTTTTTAAAGTAATGCAAAAAAGGAATGACTTTATCCATCTAGTCTTTCGTGTGCCTGTTCATTACCTTTAGGATGACATTCAAGATGATCCTGGAAGTAATTCTTGCTCAGAAAGCAGAATTTACCTCCATGTTTATGCTATGAAATATTAAAACAAGATAAATACTATGAATTTACAGCACAAATGTTAAAATTTCAGATATCATGCCAAAACTAGCTACAAACATAATAAATATTGAAGACTTACGTACAGACTAGTGAGTGCATCTGCAAAAAAGAAACAAAGAAAAGAAATATAAGCCACAGAATTCATCAAAAAACTGATAATGATTCTAGGCATCAATCAAAGAAACCCTTTTGATGAGCTTTAAAACACAAAGAACAGTGACTTCTGATTCCCCATTATAAAGGATCAATTTTTTAAAATCTCAAAGTATTTTAGGAAGGCTTTTAGTCCAGCAGTCAGTTACCAAAAAGAAAATACGCTAGAACGCTAAGCCCTTAGAATCTTCTTTGTAGAAAGCGAGGCTGTATAATGGATTTTTCAAAGGTGAAAACAATAAATGCAGTTAGAAGCCTATAGAAAAACAAAATACATGCATTTTTCATGAATTTTAGTTTTTACTGTGTTTTCAGCATCAGACTGAAGAAAGCTGGGGCATATGGATGGAAAATTCATATTCACATTAGGGAGCATCATGAGAGATGTTTGAGTCTCATGAGAACATGCATTGTGGACCTACTTTTATGCAAAGAAAAAATAAAAGAAAAAAAAAAGTCATTTCAGTTCACAGAATCATCCATGGTTTTCCCCTGAGCCCCTTATCAGAGAGTGCTATATCCATGCGAGATTGAATTAATTCTGCATTTCAGGTTTAAAGAAAGTTATTTTTTCATAATTTTACATAGACATTGAAATGATTTTTTTCTCACACTCTTATGTGTCCTTCTTGTATTTCTCATCCCCAGGGCAACTGAGCTACCTTGCCTAGACCATTCTAAGGTTTACTGCCATGTGTCTTTGGAAAGAAAGCTGCCAAGGGCTGTTCCTTTAGTCCAGATTTTTTACAACTGGAAAGAGAGGGAGACTTTTTTTCTCCTTTCCCATTCTTGCCTTATTTATTCCCTCTGTGGGAAAGAGAGGAGGTTAAGTGGGTTGAAGAAAAGGACTTCACAGGAATCGAACACTTCTATTTGTAGTTACCTTTTTGATTTTGGAAGACCATTATGAAACACAGCAGCCTGAAGAATGCTATACGGATGGTTCAAACCTCTTCTGCTGCCACCCGTTAAACCACAAGGGCTGCTGTAAGAGTCACAGGCTGAAGAGAGACAATAGTGGTGGGACAAGGGTCTTTGCAGGTAGTAACTGATGTGAACAGCCAGACAGGTGACTTGTTTTGAAGGGGAAAATTACTGACCAGAAGCTGTCTGCTCAAATACAGAGAAAACACCTGCCAGACTGGCAACTATCTGTCTAGGCCTGTGAACCAGAAGCATCCTTGAGAAGTGCAGCTGGCATCTTTGAAGTAGAGATGGGTATTTGGAGACCACTGACATCCCGAGATATCACTGATTACTGTGAATACCATTGTGATGAAAACTTAACAGGAAAAAAGCTGAAAAATAGTCTGGAAACAGGGGGAAACCTCCTAAAAGAAAGAGAATTGGAAGCTGGCATAGGCTGTTCTAATTGCTAGAACAGGAAAACAGTCCAGAAAAGCAAAAGCTGGACTGAAAAGAGAAAGCAATGTCATCTCTACGCTGTCCCGAGTGAACTTGACAGCACCTGTTGGCTGCTTGAAGGGTTGGTGTCCTATGCACTCTCATATGTCTATGATACAAAAATGGCTTACTTTTTGTCAAAAATGGATCCTCTTTCTTGGAATACTTCCCATGCAGCTTGTTCTTTCACAAACAGTTGAACTCTCTTCACTGGGAGAGAGTGATTCCCTTGCTGGGAATTCGTAGTTGACTCCAAAGTCCGTGATGTGGGTCATCTCTGAAGTAAGACTCTGTTACTCTACTGGTGCTTCTCTGCACTCCATACTTCTGGGAGTAGTTCAGTTTATTCTCCCATCTCTGGGATGGTCATGTCCTGCCCTCTGGGAATGAGTTATCCTGCTCCTTGAGACGATTTGGTCCTTTCTGAAATCTGTCTAATTTTCTTGACACTGATAATGTATATCTCTCATAAGTATATTCACAGTTATATTGTTGATAACCTTACTTCACTAGTGACAAGTTTGTAGTAACCTGTTACAGTACTTGGATGTTCCTTTTACCTTGATTGTTGGTATAAAATTGATTGTTTCTATTATTGACTGCTTACAGTAACTTATAATAGCTTATAAACTTGATAAATATATATTCACTCATTAATCATAATTAAACTTGCAAGTGGTGATTTTTGGGAAAATATTTGCTGTTGGTGATTTGTATGGCATTTTTTTGTAATCTGAAATAAAGTAGTGAATTTTAGGGGACAAAAGCCTCTGTATTGTTGTGTATTACAGAACACAATGAATGCATGGTCACAATCTTGAAACACCCACAGGCTGGGTAACCCTCTAGGTCATGACACTGATATAAAAAAGAACAGAGCAGTTAACTGTCTGAGAAGCACAATTGTGGTGTGTATCAGTTTTGCTGCTTAGTGTCTTCAAGTTTTTAGTCACAGTTTTGAAGACTACAATAATTTATTTCTCTCCATTAAAATCTGAGATGATGTATTCTTAGACCTGATGTCCAAAGCTTATGAGGTACTCAATTCCCATCTCTGTCAATCCCTTATGGTGGTACAAATCTTATGTACAAGAATGGATTTTATAACAGTTTTATTTTAGTGAACTTCTTTTGCAAAGCTTTTTATTCCCCATACTAACTCGCAATATAAGTAGGTGAGGATAAAAGAAAAGAAAGTAAAGAACTGCTTTAAACACACCTTTTGGTAAAATCTACCCAGCCTCCATGTATCTTAAAATAACACAGGTAATGTGTTGCATGAGTTAAAATAACACAAAATAACATATAAACTTAAAGCATCATCCAGAATAATGGGACAGCAATGCCCTGTAAGTTCTCAAACATAACCTCAGTGTGTTTGACAGACATCTGACATAGCTCAGTGCACTCTGCCATCAGAGAAACTCACACCAAGTGGAAGTAATGAGAGCTGTTTTTGTAGAGTTCAGAGAATATTTTGCTATCACGAGCTGTAAAAAACAACTGTAAAGCTCGTAAGGTCTGTATTTCCACTGTTACTGATAAAAGGAATATCTCAACAGAGCACACACATGCATGAACTACAGGCATTAGATGCCAGTTTCAAACAAAAAGTACTCAGGTTTCAAACTGAAAGTTGGTGAGACATACACAGATTCAGAATAATATGGAATGAAAATTCAGAGTATCACAGTTCTGCTAAGTAAACAACAAATCTTACCTAAATTCATACACAGAGAAATACCAGATGAGTTTAAAATGTTTACTGTCATTGGTAATTAAAGTAAAACCTCTCACTGACCCTAGAAATTAACATTCTTCTCATTATATTAAACATCAACAGAGATGCAATGAAAACCTAAACAACAGTTCCTAGTAATAGATCTGGTAAATCAAGAAAAGAAAATAGTTTCAGAATTGTAGCCACTTGTTGGTTCTAAGTTCTCAAACAACTGGACTGCAAATGTATATGGTTTTTTATTACACATTTCAAGGAAAAATCACGATCAATTTATTAAAATGAACAGCTGCCTATGGAAGTACTACATTTCAAAGTATTCTTCTTCAGACTTAGCAATAAATTCGCCCTTATTAATTGCCTTGCAACTCATTTTTCAAAGCCTTTGAGCAAGGTGTTTGGTTACTGTGATTATTCTGGCATTAATATTCATTATAATGCAAAAATTGCCATGTTTATATTATTTATTTCAGCATGTCAATGTACCGATTTAATCCACAGCCAATTCAAAAGTAAAACTAAATTCAGTATCATAAATGCTGTCCTTAAGTAATATTTAATATTCTGGACATGTACAGATGATACCAGTTCCATATATTTCATGAATGTGAGGTTGAATTTTAATTTAGTCTCTGAATGAAATGAATAGTTGTTATTCCTGTGTACTTCCATATTATTGCATAGAACTTGCAAAATGATGATGGTAATAGAGAAAGTTAAGCGTGAGGGTTTTTATCCTAAAAGAAGAAAAACTAACAAGACAAAGTAAATGCAGACATAGCTAACCTTTTTGCTACAAAATACAATCATATACATCACTACAAAACATAATAATGGTGTACTAGAGTGCCTGAGGTGCCTTGGTACCCTGGTCATACTAATGCTAGGGCTTGCCCTTCACAGCTCTGAAACCTTTCAGCTGTGCTGTTGTAGCAGTGCTTTACTGGAGCCCCTCTGGTTTTATTTTTTCTTTCATTTCCATACTGTAATTCTCATACTGATGATCTCATGGGCTTGCACCTGCACCTGGTTTGATAGAGTGAGTTGTCGTGGGAAGTGGCTATGACTCGTATAGCAATGACTCCTCTTGACAAGCCTATTCTTTCCTATTGTTTTGCAGATTTTAGGTATTTAAAGGGTTTTTTATCCAGTTTTCTCTGATATAGAGAAAATCAAAGACCACACAGTAAAAAAGACAGTTGTTCCTTAAATTCTCGACTGTCATTATCCAATAATACTTGCGAACAGAATCTTTACCAGACAATCAATATCCAATGATCACACATGATTGGTGTATATCAATCTGCGCTAACATCATCACAAACAGGAACAAATTTCAGCAAATAAGAGGGCCATGGCAAAATTATATAGTTCTAGAGGCTAAAGGCAAGGCAAAGAAATCATCATCACTGCTGTCATGGTCCTCCTCATCACCTCTTTCACTGAAAATAATCTCCTTCAGAGAATGCTTGTCTGGGACCCTGCCAGTGCTCTTCTGGGCCAGCCACTGCTGAGTCTTCATCTTCCCTTGTCCTTGCTTGTGTCCAGTTTTTCTCCTTTTCCTCTCTCTCTTCCCCTTTTTTATTCTTTCCCTAAAGTAACCTTCCTTATTAAGTTGTTGTATGCTGTCAGTTGCACCCGCTAATAATTAACTTGATCCTGTGACCTGTGGCTATGAAAATCTTAGACTGTACTTACAACATACTGATTTTTAAATCAATGGGCTGCTCAAGGAGAGAAAATAACACTACCAGATCTCCCTCTAAATGACTTTTATTTTAATTTTTCATTATCATACTGACTTTGTTAAAACCTCTTGGTGACAGTCTCTTAGAACATTAATAAATTAGTGTTGAATTAAAGATGACAGAATATTTTTCCCATAAGACGTACCAGAATTATAGGTTTCCCTTTGACAGTACTTTAAAGAATCTAACACAATGAAATATTAGTTTCACCTAAAAATTGTTGATAAAGCAAATATTAATATTTGTATATTTTGAGTAAAATCTTTTGTGTTTCACTC
>VYZT01063327.1:0-73478 GCA_013400735.1 Pomatostomus ruficeps
TTCTGTGATTCATTCTATGATTCCATAAGTAACCGGCCACCAACTGTTTAACTAACCAGAGTGTTTGGAATGTTAGGACATTTCACGAAAACTGCCCCCCCCAAAAAAAAAAAATATCTATACTGTTTTATGTATTTTCATTTTTCTCTCAAATGTGTTATTTTTTAGCTTAATTAAGCTGCCAGTGAATAGGAACCTAAATATATATGAAATAGCAAGTATTCCCTCCATATAGTGAAAAATATGAAAGATTGACAACTTGAACATAAAGTCCTTTTTCCTGTGAAAAACATTGTATTTCAGTGGCTGCAGTGGGAGTTGGCTGCTGTTGGAGGCAGACTCGAAAGCCTTTTGTCTGAGCCCATGCTGTTGTTCAATGGTTGTAGTCAGCCTTTTCTAAACAATGTGACTGAGAATTATTGAGAAACATGTAAATTAGTTTCCTGCCTACTGCTTGCACAGGATGATGAAATCAGCGAAGTTACACTTTTTTTAAGATAAAGCAGTGCTGAGTGCTCCCAGGCTTGGGGCCAGGCTGGTGACAGGACTGTCACATGGACAGCCAGTACTTCCAATGCTCTGTTTATGTAAGTCACCATTACTCCTCGTGGAGATGATATACGTGAGTAACCGGAGCAAACGTGTCATTAGTGCTAGTCTAGCAACCAGGCAGGATTCCTGCCTTTCGAAATCCTTCTCCTGTGATTATGCCTTGGACCTAAAGACAAGATGGAGCCTGCACAGAACACTTGCAGGGTGATTCACTCTGGAGGGCACGTTAGGAGATTACCCTCTAACACCTAACTTGCACTCGGTTTTAGAGCTTTTTCTTTGAGGATTTTTTACACTTGATTGTGATCTCATTTCTAAAAAGCAGATCTGAGAATCTGTGCCAACATGTAGCTCAATCCCATTCACCTCTTTCCACTGGGTTTTAAGGCCTAATATGAATTTCTAGCAGCATTTCAAGAAGATAAAAATAGTTATTTGACCATTCTTTTATACTACTTCAAACCTTTAATTAGGGCCAGAGCTCATTTTCAACATAATGCTGTACAAACATGAATAAATGCTTCATTTTTCAGTTAGAAGAAAGAGATAAAGAACTGATTTTCCCATAATTTACAGTTTCCAAGTTGGATCTTAGGGAGAAATAAAACCACAAAAAAGAGGATTTGTGTGCATGTGTTGTATGCATGTATATATATACACACACACACAAATTTCATAATCTCAGCTGTTTTCTGGTAGGGTATGGTATAAATTAGGAAACAGTTCATGCAAGTAATTCCCTGTTGTCATCTCCTACTAGTATACTTTTCCTTTTTGTGCCTATTCTCTCATGTATAACTAATCCAGCTTACAATCAATTTATGATCTTTGGGTCAGGTTTGTTCCTGCTCTTTCACCATTGCAAAAGTATGCTTTGCAATGCAAGATTAATAGTCTGGATAACACATCTTCTGGCAGGTGGAATTNTAGTCTGGATAACCCATCTTCTGGCAGGTGGAATTGAAGGCATCTGTAGGAATTAAGGGTTGTGTGACTTGTCTAATACCTAAAATATCTCCGATATATGATGTTATCTGCATGCAAATATTTAGATACTTAAGATACTGCCATACAGGCTTTGGTGTGAAGAGGCTAGATTTAAACTGGAAATTTTAACCTTGGGTTTTTCTAAAGGGGGAAAAAAGGAAACAAAACCAGAAGATCTAAATTCAACTGGAAGTTTTGTTAAAACTAGTCTACTTTTTTTCTGAGAATCAGTAAATTGCACAGGTACATTATTAGATCTGTGACACCCATGGCATCTTTGTAGTATGAAAGTCCTGTTAGTTGGTAGCAATGTTAAGAAAACTTGAGCATTTCCTTTCTATCAAATGATTCATCAAAACTCCCTTATTTTGGGACTCTTTTCTGCACATACAGTGTTAAATGAGGCAACTACATAACATGGCTGTGTGCTTCTCTCCCTCTCTTTCCAACATGTCTCATTCTACAAGCTGAGGCTTTCCTCTGGTAGGGGCCCTGTAGGACAGTGATACCATCTGCATCATCTACTCTGGTAACACGGTGGAAAGAAATAATATAATTTCTACAGCTTCTGTTTCTTCATCCTTCTATTAATAACTCATCCAATCTTGCTTTTGTAAAAGCATGTGTGTGTTTCAATAATACAGATATTTTCATCTCTGATAAGCATCTTACCAGAGTGAGTGTGTGCCCTTAAGTTTCAAATGTGACAAGGAAGTTCAGATGTTTTGTTCTGTTCCCCACCCTCCCAAGGAGGCTGCTGACAAAGCCTCATTTTCATAGTGTAATGGTTCTTATTCACCTTGGTGAGTCACATCAGCGATGCACAGGGTTCCCAGCTGTTCTTTTTTCTTTCAAGGACTTGTTGCTTATATCAGTTTACTCTTCCAGCTTTTGTTTAAGTTGAGGCAAGCAGGTCCCTGTCTTCCTTGGGTCTTGGAATTCCAAACATAGAATTCTATTACAGGATACTGTTGCCCGTGTTGGCAGTTCAGCCAGTCTATGTCATTAGTGTATAAGAACCTGAAAGCCTGTATTGGGCAGACAAACCAGTGCCATAAACCACCTTGTCCAAGCTGAAAATGTCAAACTAAACAATGACTGTATGGATCATGGGAAGTCCATTTTCCAGCTTTGTCTGTCTAGTAGTCTGACAGTGACTTTCAGCCCAGCAGCATGGGTAAGTCTGTGAAAAAGCCTGTGAAAACACAGTGTACTTCATGTTCCCTGTCACCAGAGTGCAGTGGCAAGTTAGTGGAGGGAACTGGGTCATCAGATTTTGAAAAGGAGGGGATTTGCTTTGAGAAGTGTGGGAATCTGTGGAGGTGGTTCCCATTGTGAAAGTCCACTTTTGATAAGATCTTTGATCTTAATACCTATATAGTCTTGGATCACAGTAACTCCTTCTGTTTTACATACAGTTGTTCAGCAGGGAAGAATAACTTTCAAAAGGATTTAATTTTGTCTCTTAAAGATGCAGGTACCTTTTTCTCTTTTTTTTTGTCTTAAATCTTTCCTGGTGATTTGGTGTACATTATTTTGTTGTATCCTCATTTCCTGGGTCAAGCCAAGCTGTAGTCAGTCAGTGGGGAAATTCTGATGTCTGTTTATAGGTCAAGCATAGAAAGTATCAGTGTATACAGTGTATTAAAAAAATGCATCTAGTATAGCACCTTTCATTCATCAGATCATGATACTGGTCTTGAATCTAGCACAATACAAAGTATTTTAAGGGCCAGGATAACCTCACTTGACATCTCTAAGGTTGTATTTAATGAAGAGCTGTGTAATTACTGCCTTTGTTACGTAGCTTGAGATGCTGAGATGTTTTAGCTTGTGCCAGTTCCTTTGGATCAGATTTGCATCTGTCTGGTAGTGCTGCTTATGCTTGTCATGGTGCTGGCTGTGACCAGCTGGGAATGCTAGTGGACAAACCTCATCCCAGCAGCACAGCTCTGATACCTTGTTTCTTCCAGTGGAGAGAGGTGATAGAATTGATGCCATTTATACAGTGTCCAAGGACATCCTGGGTGGCGATATCTTCTGATATGATTAAATAATTGCACCTTTATATGCTTTTTCAACTCTGTTCAATATATACAGCTGCCATGAACCTCCCACTGACAGCACTAGTGTGTGTTGTATTGCTTCTGCAACACCTCACCTACCACCAACAATGTTGCCACAATAATTAACATGATTCAAAACCAGAGCTCATTTTGCAAATCCTTGTTATTCAGGATTTTGTTTTGCAAACCAATTTCAATTTGTATTCCAGGATTTGTATGCAATAGTGATGTACAATGTCATCTGCATTCACTCTTAGGATTAGTAAATAATAAATAGGAATCAGTCACTTTCAAAATGTCTCATTCTTCACCATGACAAAATCAATAAAAATAGGTCCAAAACATGCTGTTCCTTTGTGGATCATCTAATATGGGCTTTAACAGAACAATCTGTGTTGAGTCAGGCTTTTCCTGTTTTTAAAAAAAGAAAACATGTGATGCAACCCCAAAAAGCAATTTAACTCCACCCCAGTAGTGTCAGACTTATCCCTGAAAGAGTCAGGGACAATTGTGTCATGCCTCAAAATGCCTGCCTTGCAAAGTACACGCTGCTTGTTTCCCATGCTTTCACAAACCTTCTAATTCAAGCTGTGACCGTAGTGTTCCTGGCTTCAAGCTTCCCTTTCAGACTTCATCTCCTTTTTGGGTGCTGATAGTCCTCAAGTGACAAAATAACATCTGCAGGGAGGGAACACTAAGGCAGCTGATCGTGCTGGAAGTCTTAGTTGTCAATGAGTGCTGTAACTAGGTTGAAGACTAGCTGGGCCAAAATCTGCAAAAAATACGGAACTAACAACAGAAATACATGCTGAGTCCTGCTGGGCTTATAAGTGTAGATAGATTCTCACCCACATTTCCAGCGAGCAGCTCAGCTCTGAAACATTGTTCTGTATTTCAGAGAGCCTGGGTACTAAACAGCGGCTGTGTGCAGAGCCAGCTCATATCCTTGTGTATCTTGGGATGTACAAATTCAAAAAATAGCCATCCTCAAAGAGCTTCACACAGACTCAGCTCCCACAGAGGGGTGTTTCTGCAGGGCCACAATTTCTGTGTCACATTACCTAATTCTCAGAGCACAGAGACAACCCAGCTCCAGGTACATGCAGTGTGATGCAAGGAGTGCAGAGACACTCTTGAAGCTCTGCTGGAGTAGGCTCAGGTCTAGCACAACCCAGGAAGGCTCTGGAAAAGTCTCAGCACTGCTGTTCTTCACTGTCCATGTAATCCAGGTTTTTCAAGAAGCCACATGATCCTTGCTCCTTACCTCCCTGATTGTTGGAGAGTTACCTGCCTGCATGATAGATATTTGTCACATTCTATTTCCAAATGAATGTCATTCTTACTTTAGGTATTTCATGAGAAAAAATAGTGAAAACACTACTTCACTGTAACCAGCTGACTTAGTGCTGTTGTTGAAACTGTTCTCCTGCCATTTGTATTTGATTTTTTAATGAGCTCTACTCCATGATGAAGGTAAGATCATCTTCCTGACTCATCATTCTTGTTGAGGCACTCTAGCCAACCTTCTGTGTTCCTCCATTCATCTGCCCTTTGTCCATCACACTGAACACAGCTTTCTTGTTCCATCCATTGTAATTCACTTCATATTATTGTGACATCAGTTTGTGCCATGCAAGTGAGGTTACATATTCACTTGCCTAATTTTTTTCTTCTATTCTCTGATTACAGCCTTATTCATAGGGGAAGTGCTCTGTCAGAATCCACAGACCACTCTCTTTTCTTCCCCACAGATCATCCAGTAAGAGTTCCTTCTGCCTTGGTCCCTGCAATGCACAGCCAGGCAACCAAAGACTAGAGAGCTGGCAAGTTGAGATGATTCCTTACTGTTCAAAGCTATCTGTTATCTCAGTCTCTTAACACCACTCATTTGTTTGTTTGCCTTTTGTCTTTTGTCATCCTCCACTGTGAGCTGGGCAGGAAGGATACTGCTTCTGGATAGTTGGAGCACCTTATTTGTTTGGAGATTTCAGGCACTAAGATTAGATAATTAACATGCAATAAAGAAGGCTCTCTAGTGTTGCATTATCATTTATTGATATTCCACTGTTGAGAGGAAGGAAAGAGGAGAGTTTTCATCAGTTACGTGGTGTGGAATAGCTTTTACTTTACAAAGCAGAAAAATATGGAGAATGCTTTTGTTTGTCTATCTGTATAAAATCCTAATTAAGAATTTTGTACACATAAACAGGCAGGCAATAAAAAAGGAAGAATTTTGTTGTTACATGTTTTTGTTTTGACATGTGGAGAGAACTCAAGAATGCCTAAAATGTTTGTCCCACATTTCCTGCAAAAAGGAGGTATTTTTGTCCTCGTTGCAGAGGAGAGAAAAAGACAAAAAATTAGTCTTCATGTTAAACTATGTCAAAAGTTATTATGGGAAAAGGAGGCTTTTCCCCATAGCAACTGCTTTGCTGCCTTAACAGCAGGGGTACTTGGTAGCAGTAGTCACAGCTGGTTTGCACCTCTTGCATTAGCCCACATGCACAGGATACAAATGGAAAACCTGCATTAGAACTTAATGTCGTATAGCTTAATGACACACTTCTAGCCTGTTCTTTTGTATGTTTTGTATCTTAATAACTTTCATAGTTTAATGAGATTTAATATTCCCTGTGCTTATTTTTGCAGGCACTCTAGACAAACACGTAGAACTAGAGAAACTTGTGGCCAAGTTCCTTGGCGTGGAAGATGCTATGGTGTTTGGCATGGGCTTTGCAACTAACTCGATGAATATTCCAGCCCTTGTTGGAAAGGTGAGTTCTTCCTTCAGGAACATGAAGAACAATCGTTTATTAATTGTTTTAAGTACTGTTGCAGTATTCTGAGATTTCAGTAAGTGGAAAGGCTTGATCAAGGAACAAAGCCTGGTATCGGGAATGTGTGAGTCATAAAGCTGATGACCTTGTGGCTTTAAATATGCTCCTTCATCCTGTGTACTAGCGCTGAGCGTTGCTATCACACATACCTAACATCTGTTTAAGGATCAGCCATATGGCTCTCTAGCTCCTCTTAACGAGCTTGCTTGTCCCTAAAAAGTAAGCAAATGTTGGGTCCCATGTCCAGGTGTTGTGGGATGAAGTTGTGGGCTACTTGCAGAGATTTTGCCCAGCTGCCTGTGATAAAAGATGATGATTAGGATAGTTTTTACAACACTTTGAGAAAGAAAAAACACAGTGCTCAGCATTCCTGGTGAACAGAGCTCCAGCCAGCCCTGTGAAGAAATCTGGCAGCAAATGCAAGTCTAAAGCTGTGATCATTTTACAATAGTTGGGTTCTTATTTGGTGCTGAAGGGACCTCATCTCCAGTTTGGAGTAGCTAACTCAAAGGCATGGATATCCATCATCCTGTCATCACTGATAACGCCGGACATCATGAGCAGATGCACTGTGCTGGCAGCTAGAAAGTGGGTAACTCCTGCTTAGCTCGTCCAGGTGTGGAGCAGTGTGAAGTGTGTCACACGACTACAGAACATGGCTTCCCTCTTGGTGGAGACGGAGTGAATTCAGTTTGTGGTGTGTGACCAAGGCTTCTTCTGAAACACCAGCGCAGAGGTGAAGTCACTTCTGCACTCTGTGCTGAAGATGAATGCAGCTTTTGTGAGATCTCTAAAATACATGTATACAAGTGTCAGACGGGGTGAGTTGCCCAGAACATGAACTTCAGTCTGCAGCGGTGCTGGAGAACTTGTCCAGCAGTTTCAAAGGGAACAGATACAGAGAATTAATGAAGTTAAGTTTGTGAAATTGCAGAATTATGGTGTGAGATACTTGTCCATTGCTTAGCTGTATAATAACTTTCCCTCCCTTACCTGGCCTCATGTAGAGATTCAAGCCTCTGTCAGAGGGTGGGATATTTAGATGTAAGTGACACAAATAAAGATATTACTGTGTGTATTTTCTTGTTAAGGTGCATCTACATTTACTATTAATTCTGCATATCAATCTCTAGGGAGATTGTGTGAGTATCTCTCAACCTAGGCCTAATCCATGATTCCAGAGTAAGTTTTTACTTAATGATGTGTTGCCCTTTGGGTAATGAAACACAGCAAAACATGTTTAATAGAAAGTAGAGCTAAACAAGGGTTCAAGCTTGAATTTCAACTGTGAGTCCTGCCCCTTGTAAATATAATATACAAATTCACTTCTCCCACATTTCTGTTTTCATTTCTAAAAAGAAAATTAGTTTTTAACTGAGTTGATTAATAAAAAGTATACTACAGGTCAACTCTATATGCATTTACCAGAGAAAGACTCTGTCTGGTTCCTAAACTCATATCTTAATGGAGGTGGGACTTCCAAGGCATCAGTCTCTCCTGATCTCATTTCTGCAGTCCAAAGTGCTGATGCCAGTCCTGCCTCAGTATGACTCCTCCTTAAACTACTGTCATACAGTCTTTATATATGGGGTGGTGGCTGCATTTTCCTTACAACTGCAAGTGGGCTGTAGACAGGTGATAGAGGAAGCAACGTTGCCTGATTTTACTATGAAGTAGTCGATCTTTAATAGGGTATTTGCTGCTTGCCAGTTACAGGAAATATTTGGCCCCATGCACCACCTGGGAATGCCTGAGAATCTGATCCCACTACTTCTGCCTGCCTTTGCAGTGGACCCTGGCACCTTCAGGAAAGTGGCAGAAAATTCATTTCCTGTCTAATCCTTACAGCTCAGTTGGTACAGTGCTCTATCATAGACATGTGTGTGTGCTGGCACATGCATGCACGTGTGTGAGCAGCCTCCCAGTTCATGCAGGTGCTCATTGTGCTCCTTCTCCACAGGGCTGCCTCATTTTAAGTGATGAGTTGAACCACACTTCTCTCGTTCTTGGTGCGAGGCTATCAGGTGCCACTATTAGAATCTTCAAGCATAATAGTGAGTATTGAAGTTGGAAGAATTTAGAGACAGAGTTGTTCACAGCTCAAAGGCAAGAATGCTTTCTTTCAATGCTTCCTTTGCTGTCAGTTCCCAGATGGTACTTTTGACTAGGCAGAAGAATCAACTGCTTAATATTATGAGTGGTTTCTGGTGGGAAAAATTAATAGTGCAATACTATAATTGCTATTGTGTCTTTTTGACTTGCTGAATGACTATGTGCCGTAATACAGGTTTTATTGTTATTGTCATTGTAGCCCAAACAGTAGAAACATACTTTCAAAAACATGCCTCTTTTTCCGGCAGGTTCAGTGAAACCAGAATTAGCTTAACAGGGCATTCCTTTGAAGCAGTTACTCTGAATTCCCAGGGATCTAATGCCAAATATGCAGATGGTTATATCAAGAGCATCATTCCAAATACTCTTTGAAGTAGAGTTTTAGTATAGAAATCACACATTAACTTTGCAATTGTGTAGTTATCTTCTAAAATGCTCATGCTCTATAACTTTTATTTAGTTAATGCTGCTGTGGTTACTGTCAGACACATTGGGACTGCCATTGATGACAAGAGATTGTTTTTTCCCTTATTCCCCACTGCAAGTCACTTTTCGATCCTCACTGCTGCCACCAGGCAGTGATTGCAAGACGGGTTTAGAAGCTAGAGAAATAGTGAGAAATTAGAAGAGAGGTCTGATTACCTTCCTTAATAGCTAATACAATCCCTTCTTATTATTAAGTGTTGTGTTCAGCCCCAAGGGGAGCAAAAATGAATTATGCATATGCTGTAAAAGGCCCAAGGATGAGTTGGAATGAAAAGCATACTATAATTATAATGTAAGATGTTGTTATAATTAATATCTATTCATAATTTGGGCAAGAAGCAATTTCTGAAGACCATTCAAGAATTAAAGACCATCTGAACACGAATATTTTTACAGAATTAATTATTCATAGATTAACCTGTAACATACCCCAACTTGGTTCACTTCTACAAATCTGGATATGCTAAGCATGGTTGCCACACCAGTCTTTTCTCAACTTTTCCTTGGTTGTTCAAAGCCTTATCCCATTCAGTCAGGTTTACATCGCATTTTGCAGGTTGACCTCTTAGTACCCAAATCCAAATGACCTCAGCCTCTCCACCCACCTATGCTGCGTGCAGTCCAGCTGGCTTCTGTCACTTCCCACATCATTTCAAATAACATTCCACTTTGAGGAGTGTATTACTCTCAGCTGTGAAGATACTCCCTGGAGCTGTCGTGCTTGCTTTAAGGAGTTCGGTCTCTAACCATCCCTAAGTATTTCATTCCCCTCCCCAGAACCTGATACCTAACCAGCTTCTGTTGCACTGACAGTAAATTAAAGCTGATGCTCTTCTGAATAATGGGTGAACCTAAAAATAATAGTGAGCTACCCAAACAGCACTAATCCAGTACTGGAAAATGAAGAGAGTTCCTTTAAGGATCTCAGCAAACCTCAGTGGAAGCCCATCCAAGCTGCTTTGGAAAAACACATTCGTTTCTAGATTAGAGATCTTATTTGCCAAAGACAGTCTTGTATGCCATTGCTGAGACATCACCTTAACTTATTTCCAGAATGAAGCTGTGGAAACCTTTGCAAATACTGTTTGGAATAGAGTGACAGATTTTATTGTCACAATTTTGTAGTCTTGAGCCTAAACTGCATTTAGAGAACACTTCATGTGAAGAAGCTTCATGCGCTCATTCTTTCAGTCCACTGTTAGTCTCTCAGCTTGTTAGTTCTATGATTTATGATTCTGTCTTTTAATATTTCCTTAATCATACCCATGAGTTACACATCACTAACAACTACAATCACACATGCAGAGATGTATGTATGTGCCTTTTGCTTTGGAGGAAATAGGATGTGTATTGGGGGAGATAGCAGTGGAGGGCATAATCCAGCAGGACTGCCTTTGCAGGATGATGGTTTCACCCAAAATGAAGCAGACAGCCTTGTTCTCTCTGGCTCTCTCAGGGGGTGGTGTAACACAAGTCAGCACAACAAATAAATTAAGGATCAAAACTGTATTAATTAAGTAACCAAAACTTCCAGCTCAGGTTGGGAGAGTTCTTTTCAGTTAGATGTCTGTTTTGTTAGATCAGAGCTGTGTTGCTCATGCTCCCGGATTCATTGTTGCTAACGTGTGGGTATGTGACATATACAGGCATGCCCAGATTGTCAGGGCATGCTCATGCTGTCATTGTCATGCTTAGGACTAGGGGAATTGAGCCATGTTCCATGTCACACTGCTTGATGTGAATGCGAGGTTCCTTGTGCTCTATTGGCCCTGTGCATGATTAGAAAACGTTGTCCTTGAAGTTACTGCATTAAGATCTTTAATAAGCATTCATTTCACCATCAGGTTCTAACAAGCATATAAATCTCTCTCCTCTTTCCTTTCACCGCTCTGTTATGGGAAAACTACTTGCCAAAGAAAAATTATACAAAACATTGTTCTATGATAAAAATATTTCACAGAAAAGAGAGTAAAATCTACCATTTTAAACTTGTTATGAAGCACCAGCATCTTTCAAAGGCTGTGCTATAGCTAATTCTGTAAAACTGTTACTTTATTTCAAAGCTTGAAATCTGTAATATTGGATTGATTTGTCATCTTTCAAAAGTAAAGAATTACTCTTTTATTATTAATAGAGAATTATTTCATTTATAAGACAAGAAAGAATCTCTACCTATTACCTTAATCATGTGTAATGTAGTTCTTATTCTTACAAAAGTTAATGAAGTTTTATTTCAATAAGTGGGTAGCTCTCTTAGATATTACACTTTCCATAAAAAATCTGAATAGTTTTTCTAGAAAAGGCAAAATTCTTAGACCTCCATGCTTTTCCTAGGTGAAATAAAAGGCATCTGGATGTCTTTCCTTTTTGACAAAAACGTTGCACAGGTGTATGAGAAGGTTTTCAAGCCTTAAGGTGAATACTAGAACAAAAATGTGCTGTGGACCTATAAGTCTGTTTTCATTTGGACATAGGAATGTGCCCTGCATCCTGCCCCCCAGTGAACAATCCCTTCCTTGTAAACAGACAGGAATTTACAGGCCTGGGCTGAGAGAAATGCACAGGCACACTCCTACAGAGCATCTAAGTGAGAGAAACGTAAGAGAATATTCCATTTTAGCCACATAACTAAAAACTACTGTACAGGGCCTTCCCTTCCTGTGGGCTCTCATTAGCACTGTCTCGAGTCTTCACCCTGCCAAGGTCATGGCAGTATTGGCAGAGGGGCTTGGGGCTTTAGGGGAGTTTTCCTGTGGCAGGCATTTGTGAGGTTTTGTGGGTACAAGCAGCAAAGTTCAGCTCCCTGGGTGCTCCTGCTCTGAGGAACAGGTCTAGAGGATTTTAATTTTTTTTTCAATTTTATTTTAGAGTCTAAGCAGTCCTAAATGTATGCAGTAGTGTTTTAGAGGACTAAAATCCTTCTGACCTGCCCATAAAGTGCCTGCCTTTTGTCTCCCCTGCTGTGGTGTGGACACCACTCAGGTTACCATTTCCCAGGTAGTGATTTGTTTGGGAAGATAGGAAAGAGCTGCATTGCTGCACTGGGAATGCAGGCAGCAGCACGGTCCAACAGCCAGTTGGGGGAGAAGGTGAGAGGCTAAAACATCTCCCCACCACTGCAGCAGCAGTGGCCTGGCCTTGGTTAGTTTACTGCCAGAAGGTGTCTGATGTTACCCTCACCAGCCCTGAGCTCCAGGGAGTCTCTCCCACCTCCCCCAAGTGACAGACATGGGGGTCCTTCAGCTAAATGAGGCTAAACTCTGATGTTTTTACTTCCTGGCTCAGGGAGGGATTGACTTATCACCTGTTGGGTTTTGGCTTTTCTTTTAATTTCTAAGGCAATCTTTTAAGAACACCATACAATTAAAAGCCCCTTTTCAGGACCTCTGACCTTTATCTGGTAAAGTATTAGCCAAAATCCTTGACCCTTCCAATAAGAACCTAAAAAGTACAACCAAATATTTAACCATTAATCACCCTGTGATTTTATCAAGGGGTTTCTCTCACAGCGATTCTGGGTCTTATACTGGTATCAGGTGTTCCTTCAGTGAACAGATGAGGGTGTTATGGACTAACTATATCCAAGTGAGTTCTGTTCTTATCAGCCTGTAAAAGAAGGCACCATACAAGGTTTAGGATTTGTTTATTCTTTCTAATTCTACTACATTTTTCCCAGTTTTCCATCAAGAAACTCAGGTGCAGTTCCATTTTCAGGTTTAGATTTGCAATTGCATGAACTGTCTGTGGGAGTGTTGTGACAAGGCAGAGAAATCAGGCCAAGGGGGAAAAAACATTTCTAGTTCTCCTCATTTCACGGAGCAATCAGAACAAGGGATCCTCTGAGGAAGGCGGGGAATTGCAAAGCCTAACCAAGCACCTTGGTTAGGTGAAGTCCAGCCTCTCATCTGGTGCTTGAATCTGCATCTGAACTGGGAATCAGGGTAATCCATTCCTAGCTCCTCCTTATGCACCTTTTCAATGTTGTGAAAGTAGTAAGGGATTTTTTAGTTTCTCACAGATCAAGTGGTTGATGACAAGTGTGTGATACAGGTGTGAGCTGTCCAGGTTTCCATACAAAATACAGTTTCCAGTTTGGACAGCAATTCTGAATTTATGTTAATCCAACTCTGGCACTTCTCAGTCTACTCAGTCAAATTACTGCTTTGGAGTTCAGATACAAGTGCCATGAGGACACCTTAAAGAGAAAGCACAGCTACCTGGAGGGGTTGTAGTTCATACTGAAGGAACTTCTAGGTGGCAGAAGGCCTTCACCTTTCAGTGCAAATATATTCTCTAGCTAAAAAGAAGGAAAGAAAAGGGGAAAAAAAAGTGGAAAACTAAGTGCAACTTAGTAATCAAGCAAGCAAATAAAATAGGGGGAAATGAAGGAGATAAATGAACAGGTAAAAATTAGAAAGGGATCTCCTTGGTTGCAAAACCCAAAGTGTTTTTGGTGGCTTGGTACAGGAAGGTTCCTTAATTTTTAATATTTTTTCCAAGTGTGTAGGTAGCCCTTGAATTTCAGAAGGGAGGGCAGTGTTGTAGCTATTACAGAGCAGGATGAAAGGCACATTACCCACTAAGGTTTTGTGCTCGTTGGAGCCTCTGGCCACTATCAGGGACAAGATTATTGCCCAGATAGGTGGACTGCAGCCTAATCCAGCTGGGCGTGTGTTTCCCTGTGACACATCCAGACGCCGCCAGGGCAAGGAGACTGGTCTGTCCTGCTCCCTGCACGCTGTGGCTGCATTTGCCCTCTCTGCTTTGGGAAAGCCACGTCTGACTTGCCAAGTGTGAGCAGGGAGCTTTCTTGGGCCAATGCCCTTTACTTTCAGAGAGATCGGTATTTATTGAGGGGCAGGGAGGGGAGTCTCAGACTGTTACTGTGGGGCAGTGATCACCACTCCCACGTTCCAAACAAAGATATTCCTGTGTAGCCCTAGGGTCTGCGTGATCTTGTATGAGAGTGCAAACGGGGAGAAACTGACAATCAGAGTTACAAGCGCAAAGGGAAAAGAAGAATGTGACAAGAGTAGTAGCAGCCTATTTATTTTAATTAAAGAGGATTCAGCTGACATCACGCAGGAGGTTTCCAGCCCACGCAGAGGAATGGTGATGACATCCCCAGCATTGCAGTGTAAGGACGGGGGGTGGAGACGCCGTGTCTCCCTGAGCGTGCCGTGCTCCCTCCAGGAGCCTGGTGTCCCACCTGCACTGGAGGCAGCATGACACGCTGCCTGCCCAGGTCCAGACTTGCTCCACTCCCCTGGTAGTTTGTGTTTGGTATTTCTCTTGAAGTAATTCTGAAAGATCCCGAACAAGGATTATGCAAGTCCACCAAAGCACTGATAGATCCACTGTCCCCTCTCAGGAAACTTTATCTTCCATATCTGGACAATATGCTATAAGGAGAAGGTGGATAGCGAAACATGGATAGACTTGGTTGTGCTTTGACTGATTAATCAAGTCAAATTCTTACCACCTCCTGGGCTGGTGAGTGGGTGTTGGCCATTGCCACTGAAAACGCTGGGCTGGCAATGGTCAAACAAGGAAGGACTGTTATTTTCTCTGTAACTGGTTATTTAAGATGGACATGTGCAGCTCATCATCTTAATGTCCTAATGTCTCTCAATCTAACTATATTTAATGGGTAACTAATTTGATATCTGAAAGTCACCTGGGGTTGCACTGTTGTTTTTCATGCTGTTCAGTATATCCCACTTCCTGAAAAGCCTAAGCAGAAGTACATAGGGTGCTTTGTCTTCACTTTGAAGAACAGAAGCAGCCTTTTGTGGGGAATATTAAAGGTTACAGATGTTTTCTTCCTGCCTCTTTCCCCTTTCCAAATGAGGCATAGAGTTAATAGGTCAGTAAAATTCATTTGCACCTGAACAAATTATGTGTTGACTATTACAGGCTTCAGAAAAGGTCACAAATACATGTTTTTCAGAATGAGACATAAAAAAGAGTGAGGTAACCCTGATCCTGCAAACAGACATGTTCTTAGCCTGTACTTCAGCAGGACTATATGATGTGTAAAATCAGGGAAGCTCATCCATCAGAGAGGTTCTCCTCAGTATGTAGTCTCATATTCCACAGTAGTTTGGACAGAGGACCTATTCACAGCCATGTATTTTTTAAAACAGAGTTATATATGTTTCACTTCATCTCCTCCCTTTTTTTTTTCTATGTGAATGTGTGCTAAAACAACTGAATCTTCAAGCCATACTTTTAGCTCAGAGGCAAAATTACTTTCCTGAAGGCAAGAGCCAGTCTGGACTGACACATAGACAGAACCCTGAATTGAAAAACCCTGTGTGATTCAGAAGAGGGTTTCAAAGGTCCCAAAAGGATTTAGATGACAGTAACATTAGCAGAGGATAATTCATTAGAGAAAAGGGGGTGTCCAGATTTTACTGTGAGCTCTCTGTCATCCCGAGGGAGCCCTTTAAGAGGAGTTCTAAATATTATCTACTCGAAGCAAAATAGAACGTGAGTAGCTGCAAATGCTTGGCTTGGTTATAACTTTCCCTTATAAAGCACCAAAGAACTTTTATTTCCTTGAATGCCATCTAGTGGAAAGTGTGCTGTCTGCACTGCATCATTCCTAACAGCATTTCCCTCTCGGAGCTCGTTGAGCTGTGCAGGTGATTATAAGGTGAAATAAGGTTAGCGGATATTGTTCTATTTTGTGCTTTGTAGAGTACAGCAAGGACTTGCTAGGTCAGAGGGGCAGTTTTGTTGCTGAGAACTTTACCTTTCACCAACATTAGTGAATGTTGCTAGGAAGAGCTGAGGCATCAGGATGTGGAAGGGTTCAGGTCATAACCTGGCCATCTCTCAGGGCACAGGTTACTCACAATGGGCAGTTAATGTGCAAATGGCCTCATTCTTCTCAGCTAGAAACCAAACTATAGGCCAATGTTAATATTTCTGAGGTATATTTCCTTTGCTTGGGACAATTCATTTTGCACGTTAACTTTCTGCTATTGTAGAAGGTTATATCAACTGTGTTGTGTTGCTGAAGCAGGTGGGGTTATGTTGTGAAAAAATGCCATTGATTTTCTCAGCCCACAGTTTGAACTGATCTGTAGTGTTCTTTGGGGTATTATGAGACTCTGCAGGATATTCTTGGAAAACATTTTGAAATGGCAATCCAGATTCCTGAAAAGTACCAGAATAATTCATTTTCAGTAGTGTCCAATCATTGGAGGCACCAGAATGCTGGTGCATTGAGAGCCACTTTTGGTCTGACCCTGAGTTCTGTGGTGCTTTTTCTTGCTTGTCCCACCTGCCTCTTCCTCTCTCATCAGCAACCTCCCACTTGCTTTCCTTCCTGAGAAGGACAAGACTTCTTTGCTGCCATCCTGATGTGCTTCACGCAGCCTTTTCAAAACTGAACAAAATTTGCTGAAGAAATGCTTGCTGTTCATAAGCCTGTGATTGGAGAGCAAGCAAAACTCACTATTGAAGCCTTGATAAATTATGAGTATCAGCAACCCCCTACACAGAACTGCTGGCAGTTAGTCTCAGTGCTGAAGCAAAGTGATTCCCTTTTGCCTTTAAATAAAAACGTATGCCATGAATTTCTAGAAGTTTCCCAGATCAGGTTAATAACTGGAAGGTTTTTATAACTCTCCATGTCACTAAATTGCATTCACACCAAGTAAATGAATTGTTGGGTCTTGCCTACTAATAAAGAAAATTTATCTTTAGGACACATTTTCTTTAATGTTGTCTTTTTCTGTATAGGAAAAATGGCACTCAGGAGAAAATTGAAAGTTCTTGAGAAAAATCTTTGTTAATGTTTTTCCTTCTTCCTTCTTCTTATTTTTAAATAAAGATATGCAGAGCCTCGAGAAGTTGCTGAGGGATGCAATAATATATGGACAGCCTCGCACCCACAGAGCATGGAGAAAAATTATCATCCTCGTGGAGGGCATTTACAGGTATGTTTGTGTTACAGAAAGATGAGTATTCTATGATTTCTGAGGACAGAATGATTAATTGAATGGAGCAAACTCTGACTCTAGCTATCTGAAGAAAATTTTAATGAGAGTGGAAGTTACAATAACGTTCTGTGATCTCATAAATATGTTGATTTCCATTATGTCAGCCTGAACCTTGGATCCTGTAGCTCCAGTTAGATCCTGTATTATTGTTCTGAATGCTGATCTGGCAAATCACAGTTGAGTGGGAGATGTACTGTGAGAGCAAGACAGATAAGGTGATGTATGTTGTGACAGATGTGATAAAGTTCATGGAGCTGGAGTTGGTGGGCAGTTCTGCTAAGCAAGTCAGCTAAGCTTTGTGGAGTTGTTTGTTATGCACGGGCAGATCAAAAGACAACTATGCAGAGTTAATTAAGCTCTGCATGCCCAGTTCTTGCCCAGCTGTTGGAATCTTGAATCTCAAGCTAAACTTAGGCTAAGTGGTATCAGCACCTTTCTAGTAAATAGTGCTAGATCTAATAGACTCCCACTTTAACAGGAAAATAATTGAAAGACTGGCTTTCGAAGAATTATATAGTGGTATTTAATGCAGACCTAGTCCCTGGAGGAATTCAAATGAGGGAAGTGCCTTTGAGAATCCATCTGATAATATCAGCATCAATAGTGCAATGTAATTATAGAGCATCCCAGTCAGATAGCTCCGGTGCACTCGTGTGGCGCAGCTTACACCCAGCCAGAAAGGCAACCAGGCACTCGAGTTGAGCAGCAAAGCAGTGGCACCAGCTGGGCTTGCCATCCTGGGCTTCATCCTGGCAACTGCTCCAGTCTGGAGAGGGGCTTTGGGAGGGCAACCAGCGGGGCTTAGGGAGAGGGAGCCACTGATGGGCGGGAGCTGGGGAAGGGAAAGGCAGGATGGGCTGAAGAAGCAGGGGTTTGGACAGAAGGAGGGTTTGCAGGGATCTAGGCAAGGCTACTGGAGTGATGACAGGAGATGGGGGAGCAGGAGAAAATAGTTTGGGGAGCAGCGACACCTGCCCCAGGGAGAAGGGAACCAGAACCACTCATTCACAGGACATGGCATGGTTTATAAAAGTGGCATTAAAACTTCATATGGAGGGATCATGTCATGTGTTTCTGAAATACAGCCAGTCTAGATGGGCTGTCACTTATGCCATTTTACCGCAAAATGCTGGCACAGCTTCGCCAATTACCTTTTTCTTTGTAAGAAATCTTTTATGATCTCATGTCATCACAACTTCATAGCTGTCAGTGCTTTCTTTTGGCCTAACATTTTCCATCTGCAAAGAGACCAAATCAGTCCTTATCTAAACACCTGTCACTCAGAGGTGAAACAGGTCGGCAGCAGATCAGCTGATCCAAAGCAGGCTGAACATGTCCTTTCAACCAGAATAAACAGAGCAAAACTACAAATAAACATCGCTCGGCACTACTAAAAGAAAGCTCAGATTTAAGGACTTTGATCATACAGAAATTAAGTGGACCACCAACATTTTACTGACAAATGTTCCCATTGGTCACATGGCTGGCAGAAAAGGCTCCAGCTGCTGAGCTTTGTTCACTTTTAAATCCTTTACCCTGAATATTGACCACTAGGGAGCAAGAAGGTAGACTGGTAACACCGAGGCATAGATCAGTCCAAGCAGTGGGACAAATCCACTGTCAGCTATTTAACTACATTAACTTATAACTGTATTTCCAGATTTATGTTTGGTGTAGAGTTTTCTTTTCCTGTAGTTTTGCAGTTCATTCTCAAATGAGACTTAATTTTCCAAAGTTCAAAGAACCTTCTGTTGGAATGCAAAATAAAAGCATATTAAACCTCAGAGTACCTACTAAAAGGAACCATAAAGTTCCTTCAGCTCCATAAAGGCTAAATAATGTTAAGACCACTCATGCCCTGAGTGTCTATGCTTCTGAAAGGCATAAAGTAAAAGAAAAACAAAGCTCGGCTCTCTAATAGTCTCTTGTTGGAAACCCTCCCTAGCAGTAGCTAGGTTGGTTGGTTGGTTGGTCAGTTATCACAGTCTAAGCAGATCAGAAATTGCTGAGCGTTGTTTGGTTGTAGAGCAAATCTGCTGTGCCTTGAGGGTGAATGCCAGCACGCGGCACCGCGCTGTGTTGCTGCCACCACGGCCAGCCCGGGACACGTGTGGCCAGCCCGGGTCACACACGGCCAGGCAGGCCCGGTGGCACTGCCAGGAACAGGCTCACAGGCCAGGCAGCCTGATCCAGCTGGTAGCTAAGAACATTTCGTGTGCAAAGAAAAAAACTGGAGAAGGACAGAGTAGAAATACTCTTACTCTTTTCGTGTGTATGTTCTTTCCTTTCTTGGCCTGGGATTGTTGAAAGACTAAAATTTTCCAGCCCCATATTGGCTAATGTTAGTTTTGTTGAAGGTTTGCCAAATGCCAAATTAAAATTCATCAAGAGGGTTTAAGAGGAGGTAGAGTGTAGTTAATGTATTCTTCTTACAATAGTTAATACTGCTTTTTTTTTTTTTCCCTTAAGTTATGCTTCAGGGACAGCAAATATAGAATTTAAGTAACTTGGTCAGAGCCATTCTCCAAGTTAAAATACCTTGATTTGCAAGTTTGGCTTGGCAATTTTTTACAGAAATGCTTTTTCCAGAGATGTAAAAGAAAACACTAAGCTTTCCTTCTTTAAAAAAATATTGTTATATGGGACACCATAGTCTTCATATGGTGAAGTTTATGGTATGGAAAGAAATTTGCCTTCTGTTTCCATTAGGAGTATCTTAAAGTGTTTACACTGTGCATAAGCCTAGACTTACCAGCTGGCAAAATTTGAAAAGGGGCATTGTTAGCCAACATGAGCATTTCTGGAAATCAGACTTGTGTTTGAAACCATAAACCACAGATTTTGCTTGGTTACAACTGAACGCAGAATTGGCCCTTCAACTTGGGAAGCACTCAAGCTACATGTCAAATAAATAGCAATAAGTATATGTCTGTTTGCTTTTTAATGTCTCTATTATCTTAAAAAAGAAAAAAAAAATCATCAAAAGTAAATGTAACTCCTCGTGAAAGCAGGTTCTTAACTTGGACCAGCCTAGGAGCAAATATATTCCATTTGTGTTCCAAACTGAGGGAGACCATCTAGCCATCAATCTTGACTCCAAAAAGCATGAACATGTTTTGGCAGTGACCAGGGCACAAGTTAAACTGACTTGCTAAATCATATTTTTATTATTTGAATTCCAGCTAATGTTTTCCTTGGCTTCCACTATTTCCAGTTCAGGATTAATCAGTTACTGTGTTCTTACATGGTTTGTGGTAGGCTTCTGCTCACTTCTATGCATATTTACTTAGGAGTCAGATAGGCCAAGGCCCACGGCAGGAGTTATGGGGCATCAGAAACTGATCAAAACAGATTGGTTTTCATTTGTTTCCTCCTTGCTTTTAATTTAATTTGTGTATTTTCCCTTCCAGCTAAGAAAATAGCTCTGATCAGTTAGATATTGTCCAATGCCTTTTCATGTGCATTAGAAGTCCTTGGGATTCAATGCCAGTAGTGTAGGAAATTTATCAGGGTTATTTTTTATTTCCTGGGATTAAGTGACTGGACTTCCAGAAAAGAATGAGGTAACATTTAATGTCTTTGGCCAGGGACCAGCATTAAAGGTTAACATTTCTATCATTTCAGTGTTGAAATGGAGTTGTATTTGAGGGCAGAGTTGAAAGATTTCCGTAAAATTACTGCTCTAAAAAACAAAACAGAGATTGTTGTATGAATGTACAAGGTTTATATAAGAAAACAGTACCTAAAGTAACTGTTAAAGTGGAATGTATATGTCTTGGGAGTAGTGGGCCAGGAAAGGAGAGATTTTCCCAATTACAAACTACCCTGAAAGGGGAACAAATAAACTTTTCAAATGTTGAAAACATAGTGGTGTTCTAGGGCATGTTTAGAGATGCTGAGTGATGGAATTATGAAATAGATAACAGGTGGAATATTGGTAAATTAGTTCTCCTGACAGAAAAAAAAAATGGAAACTGTGGTACCATAGTAGAATGTAGAAACCTCTTTTCCCAAGAAGTTTCAAAATAAACTGGGCGAAAACCCATCAGTATTGTGTCAAGGGCAAGCCTGTGTTCCACGTGACCATCACAAGCACACACCTTCTGTCTCTCAAAGCACCTGAGTCCACAGTTCATGAGCTGCATCAGGAAGAACGTCAGTGCTTTGATGGGGATAGATCAAGTTTCAAACTGGAGTGTTCCCAAAGTTTGGGATTATCTCCTCACATCTGGAAGTATGTTCAAACTGAGTGTGTACTAACTCAAGTTTTTGTGCCTGTCCACCAGACAAGGGAGATGAGGGTCAGCTGCAATCTAGATGTTTTCCATCCCTGCCACCAAGCTAAGAATTTGTGCTACAAGACAGGATGTCACACCACGTAATGACAATGCCTGGTCTGGGCAAAGCCAGCTTTAGTTCATCTGTGTCTGGGGGTTTTTTATATATGTCCTGTGTGCTTGAGCAGATCTGGAAACAAATCAATACAGTTGTAAACAAAAGCCGTTTGTAACAAAGCTAAGTGGTATCGCCAGAGCGAGACAGAACTATTACAGTTCACTTCTGTAAACTCTTTGGTTTAAGATCACTTGACATCAATATTCACTGCGGGATTCAGTAAACTTTCCATTTGGGCTACCCAGGGGTTATGTGAAGTGAGCTTTATCTTGAAGCAATTCTAGACAGTGGTGTGCATATCACTCGCCATCTCCCAGGGTCAAAAGAGAGACCAAGACCAGAGCAGACAGCGAAACAGTTCTCATTTCTGCCATCAGGAGGGCCGAGACCTGTTTGAATGGCAGCACAGAATATATACACAACTCCAGCAGCACTTTGTCTATTCCATGGACACTTCAAGGCCACATTAGGACCTCTGTCAACTATTACATTTATGTCAGCCAGCATATTTCAAGAGCAGTAAATCAAAACTGAAACTGAATACAAGTGCCTTGCTTTGCTAAACAGCTTAGAGTTCCAAGAGAAATCTCCTACTCATATGAGTAAAAAAAGTTTTCATTAAACCTTCTAAATGTTTAAATCTTGCATCAGCCATGTACCAGCTCCATGTATTCTGGGATTCAGCACAACTTTCCTTCCATTACACAAATATGCAGCATTTTTAATTTACTGTTTTTTACTCTTGTCTTTTTGAAGTTAAATGCTGTCTCTCCTGCCTGAATCTCCATGAGCCACTAAGCCAAATGATGACCATATAAATGTGGAAAAACTATTACTGTCCTTCTGTGCCTAGCTGGTGTGCCCAAGCATTGCTGGAAGGTGAAGGGTGGGATGGCAGTTTGTGTCCCTCTGCAGAGGGGCTCCTTGGCTCTCCCTGCAGACCGACCAGACACAGCTGAAAGCTGCCAAGCCCAGCACAGACCATGCTGCATGTCCAAGCACACCCGGTGGCTCAGTGGCGTTTTAGCTGACTAATGCTTTGACTCTGGGCTATGTGAGGACTGTGGGCTCTGCCCTTGTATTCACTAGGAAAATAGCTGTGCTGGTTTAAGTTGCTTCTCCCCCAACTGCCAAGTGCCATTTGGGAAAAGTGAGAAAGCCCAGTCCTCAGGAGCTTGCAGTACAAGCCCACCCTTCTTTGCTGCAAGGGACCATGGTGCCAACATACAGTCCCACAGCTGCCTCTTTTATGGCTGGGCAAGACAGAAAGGCAACGTTTGCCAGCAGTCACCAACAGCCAGAAATATGCCTCCAGGCATGCACAGCCAGGCTCTCTGAACCTCCCAGTATGAACAGCACAGGCAGCCCTTGTCCATGGCTACTCCCCTGTGCTGTTACACTAATGGAGACTTGCCTGTGGGCAGGTCTCCTTGAAAACTGGAGACCAAACAGTTTCCAAGCTTACTCAGGAGACCAAAGGATGAAGAAGGAGGACTAAAATTGTCAGAAATTTCCCAAGTGCTAAAAGCACATCCTGCTCCTTTTGTGGTGCCAAACTTCCAGCTGCCCAGTACGAGTGGCAACAAAGCAGCCTGTGAAAGCCATTGGTCCAGGATCTAAAAATTTCCAAGACGCTATTGATTGCACTGTGCTTTTGTGCTTGCTATTTGGGACCAAAGTCCATGTTTCTGCTCACCTGAAACTCATTGCATTTGCAAGTGGATACACCTTAGCTGTGGGCTGTAGCCACAGAGCCCTGGTTTTTCTGGTACACGGCACACTGATGTTGTGTTTGATAGGAAGTTTTTCGCTTTTAAAGACCTGCTTACTAGAGCTAGTGGAAGAGAACACGTTTAACTCATTATGAAATGAATACTGAGTGTATCTGAGCATATCCAAGCATAGCTGTAGTCATCTCACAAATGTTTTCAAGACACAAGTCTTCACAGCAGTACTGTGGATATGTTATTTTTATGGGATCAGAGAGCATTTCTTATTTATCTCCCTGGGCTTTCATTTTGCTGGACACCTCCTCTGTGCCTTCTCACTTACTGACATGACTGCCAACACTGCAAAAGGTTTATCATCTTTTCTCATTTCTATAAATCTCAATACACCATTAATCGCAGAGTCATGGAATGGTTTGTGTTGGAAGGGACCTGAAAGCTCATCTTCTTCCAACCTCCCTGACACAGACAGGGACATCTTCCACTAAACCAGGTTGCTCAGAGCCTCATCCAACCTGGCCTAGAACACAGCCTATGGTATGGGGCATCCACAGCTTCTCTGGGCAACCTGTGCCAGTTCAAAATATTTCACTTTTCTGCATGATTGTAAGAAAGTAAAAAGAAAAGGAATGGAAACTTTTTTCCTTTTGATTACTAGGTAGCAGGCTACATTTCCTAAAAAGTACATATCGAGAGCAAAAATTGGCAAGACTGGATTTCAGCTGCCTGTTTTAATCCCTGATTCTGTGAAGACTGGGATTGCTTAGAGTTTATGGCACCAGCTGTGGGTTTCACATGGCCCATCTCCAGTGTATGTTGGACCCAACTCCACTGCACCAGATGAATTTGCTCTAGAGCTGTTATGCCCAAATATTGCCACAGTAGCTGACGATGAAGAAAGCAAGGACCAGACTGAATTATAGCAGTTCTCTATAATGTTTGTCTTGTAGAGATGAACTGCAATGTGCTGCTTTGGGTAAGTATCTTCCCCTTGCTTTACACCTTTCCTCCTCTCCTCTGACATGTTGACAATTTACAAACACTCAAAGACTTTTTGACTGGTTTTGATTGTTTGAATTCTAAAACTGTTTAGCTGTTTTAAACTCACCTGCAAGTGGGAAAGGGTTGCAAGTTTTCTTTGACTTGTAAGTAAAAATTGAGATTCCAGAAGAACTTTGGTGGAATAAGGCAATTAGTGACTATATTTTCTGCCAGCATCGGAGAGAGTAGAAGGTTTGTTGTTCATCCCTGATTCTCTCCATGTGCAGCATGGAAGGGTCCATCGTGCGCCTGCCAGAGATCGTCTCCTTGAAGAAGAAATACAAAGCCTACCTCTACTTGGACGAAGCTCACAGCATTGGTGCAGTGGGAGCAACGGGCCGAGGAGTTGTGGAATACTTCGGAATGAGTCCCGATGATGTAGATGTGTTAATGGGAACATTCACAAAGAGCTTTGGTGCAGCTGGAGGATACATAGCTGGCAAAAAGGTAAAAGGAAATCATAAACAATTCCACATCAAGGGTGTGGGAACTGCTTTCATATTATGTATGATGTATTTCAGTATCTTTTTGCACAGACTGTTTAACATGAGCACTGTTCTAAAGTTAGCATCATTTTTGTCTGGATCCCAAATGTACATCAAACAGTCAGACTTTCTTATTTTTGTCTCATGTTCATATTATGTAATTTGCTTGAGTTGGGTTATTTCTGTGCCACCCTGATGATTGTTGTTTGTCTTGGAAATGTTTGGACATGTTGTGGTTGGCTAAATATACTTCCCTACATTAATTTGCATGCGGATTGCTCATTACTTTGTTTCACTTTTGTAAACAGTGTGTGGAGCAATATTGAGAGATTAAAACCACAGTTTCATCCACTGATAATAAAATTCCTAAAGAGCTGTGGATTGACATAGTTGCATTTTTTAGGAGAATGGAGAAAGAGGTTGCTGGGGGCCTTTTGCAATAGTAAATTCTGTGTCCTCAGTTGCTCCGCATACATTAACAAAACAATCTCTTGCCAACAACAGATGTCAACAAAAAGTAGAGCTGAGCTTGCTTTAACTGGGGGTGTAGAAGAGAAAGCATAATCAGCACCATTGTGAAATGTCATTGGTTTTGTTGCTTGACAGAGAGATCAAATGGTTGCTGATTATTTGCTCTTTTCATACCCAGCTGAATGTATTTTTTAAGCAGTCTGCTGAATGAGTGGGAAGCCTGTTTAGACAGCCCATATGGTTGTTGTCAGGATAACATTAATAAGGGTAGCCCTACAGTAGAATAAAAGGGCTATAAGAAAGTATAAACTGTGTATTTCTTACTGTCCTTTTTGGGTTTGCCCCTGGAGATCTTAAAATCGAGTGTCATAATACATCAAGAATCAATTTTCTTTGTTTCCTTGGCTTCCTGAATTTGTATCTGTACATTTATATCTTACCAAAGACAATGTGGCTAATGTAGCTAGAAGCTGTAGAAAGATCAGACCCATGAAAAGTAGTCTGATGTAATTTATCCTCTAATCCTTGGAAGTTTTTTTAAGTGAAAACAGGTCGCTCTTTTCACGCCTGTGTGTATCACTAAGCTCTGCCTCAGGCTTCCCAGCCTTGGAAGGCTGCTCACCCATTCACCCACTTACATTCCTTTCTGCAGCCAAAAACTCACAGGGGCACTGTTTATTCTGCATCAGCTGGAGCCCAGAAGCCTTCTTAGCTTTTGACCAAACCCTTAGGAATACAATTGCAATATAGCCATGCATAACCTGTGGAAGCTTAGGTAAATCTTGATCCTCAGCACTGGAGTTACTGCGTAGACTCATACAGTGTTTTGGTAGTGATTTGTGTTACGGTCATTGGATTTTTTTTCCTAAATATATTTTTTTATCAAAGTCAATTTTCAAGCAGGCCTCATCCCTTTCTCACTAACATGTACTCAACTTTTAGTGTGGTAACTGTTACTCTGATATTTTGCACTAGGAGATATAAGTTGTTATAACAATGATCTAAGTAAGATCTGAATTCCTACTGCATGCCTGGATTCAGGAGAGTTACTGGTGCTTTAGACATGCCTACAGTGTATCAATGATTTTTCCAAGAGCACAGATTGTTAGTTCCTTAGTTATACTGGGAAACATTAAATCAATTATACCAACTCTAACATCACTGCCCCTGCCACACTGATTGAAAGTTTTGACTGAAAATGTATGTGTTTATAGACAAAGATAGATCCCAGTAAGGTTGCTTTTCCTGGGCCAGGTCATGTGGCAGAGGACCTATACTGATGTCACATAGCCTTTGTTTCTTTAGCAGAGAAGAACTGAGCAGCGTTATTTTAAGCACAGCTGTTCATTGGTCTTGAAATTATTTTGGCTCCTTTATAATAAGTCAGCACACAAGTAAACATTACTCTATTCCAGACTTTTGTTTCAGCTGTAATTGCCCCATTTATATGGTAAAGTATTTGCACCTGCCTGATGTTTCTTCAGGCCATGTATCAACAGTGGCAGCCAAGAAAGCAGTCTGGGAGCTGGTGAAACGTCCTCTTCCTTTTGCTCCTTCCCACTCCTGCAGTAGTTAAGAGGCAGATCTGCTGTTTGGCCAGCTCAAAGCTCATTCATGCTTTGTTTTGCTTGTGTAAGGGCCTTGTGGACTTTCTACGAACTCATTCTCACAGTGCTGTGTACGCCACATCTATGTGTCCTTCTGTAGCAGAGCAAATCATCAGGGCAATGAAATGTCTCATGGGACTGGATGGGACAACACAAGGTAAGCCACCCTCCTTCCTTCCTTCACTTATTCCAGCTGCTACCAGAGCGTCTCCTGGGGGCACGCACAACCAAAATGTCATCCAGCAGCAAAGAAGTACGGCAATGGCAATGCAAAAGAAATTCTTCTTATTGTAACATAATACCAAAATCATCATACTTCTAAGTGCTGTCGACCCTGGGTTTTTTTCCATGCTCAGCCACATGCAGCAGGGATGGAAGTATTTTGGAATTCTGGCTGTAAAGTCGCCAGCCCATCCTGCTTTGCAGCAACAAAAGGATTTCCCTTGGAGTATATTGTCTGACTTTGTAGTAGGGTTCATAAGGACATGCCTTCGTTTATGGGCTAGGTGCTGTCAGTTTAGCTTCTTTGTAAGTGGGAACCTTCAAAATGGCAAGCAAATCAAGCATGGTGCAGCATTTCAGAACAGGTATTGTATGTTAAATAATAGTATGAGAAGATGGTTATAATAATTCCTACCTCACTCAGGCATCAATTATGGTGTCCTGAACCAAGTTTTGTACTACATTTTGTCCCAAAAGAAGTGACTACTTGGTGTCTTTATGAAAAATTAGGTGTATTTCTATTCATCTCTTGAAGTTGCACATGTAGCTACTGTCCAGTCCTCCGTGTGACATGCTTTATCCTCTGTTTGACATGTTTTATCCTCCATGTAATATGCTTTCCATACAACAAGCAACAAAACAACTGTGACATATCTATCTGTTACTGTTTCAAAGCAATGCTAATATGTATTAGGTGTTCTAGGACTTGAATCCCAATATAGAGAAAAACTGATTGAATTCATGTAGTTTTTTTCAGGAATCCCTGAGAGTCACGACATTCTTTAATGTGCAGCTGAAGATACAGATTCTGCTCTGAATTGCAATCTCTTTTATACTGGTCCAGCAGTGCTATTTTCTCTTACTTTGTCTAAGACTAACAAAATTAATTCTGTATTAGTCCTCACTGATAGATATGCCCATGGTAAGGTGGGAGTGGAAGAGATAAAGGGTAGGTGAGAGCAGGTAAGATACTGCTCTGCACTATTCTGTTGCAGTGCCCTGGAGGGCTGTTTCAAACCATGATAGATACAAGGCTATTAAGACGTTTATCGCAGCACTTCAATGAGGCCAGAATTCACAAGACCCCAGAGTAGAGAAGGAGGGATAGAGAATCCAGTCCCAGTGCCAAATTCTGCCGAGTGCAAGGACAAAAGGCAGCAAAACTCCGGCGCGATGTGCAGACGATGAGGGAGCGATGCTTTTGTCATTTTGGCAGAGAAGCCAGAGCATAAAAACTGCTTCCAGCTTGAAATTGGGAAGGTCACGGTTGCATGTGAGATGCCCACATGTGCTCAGTGTAAGAGACGGTCTCTGACATCCTTCCGGCACGCTGTGCCGCGGTGTGCGGCTGCCGGCCGGGCGCCGCTCCCGCGCTGCCGCTTGCCGTGAGGGGGCGGTCTGACACTGAGCCTTGCCGGGCCCTGCTGGCTCAGGCGCTCGCAGATGCCGCGTGGAAAACACGAAACATGCAGAGCATTTCCAGGCCCTCAAAGCCTGGTACAATCCTCAGCTAGCGTGATTCTGCATGCAGTTCGGTGCAGGATAAGAGGAGAACTGGGTTCAAGATGGAGTCTTTTAAGATGTGCGTGTCTGTCTTAGGGCTAAGAGTTTGAAGCATTTTCTCTTCCACAAGCAGTGTTGTTTAGTGACACAATGTTTGTTTTTCTGCACAAAATAAGAGCTTGTTAAGTCTTCTGCAAATCCATTATGAAATAAATTAGTGTTTTGTCAGTTTTTTAAAAATTGTCTTGTAATATGAAATGCAAATGAGTAGAAATGAATAAATCATATATCACAACTTTGAGCATTGCACAAAGGCTAGCACACTGGCTATGATGTGTAAAAATGTTTCTTGTCCTTCTGAGCCAGACTCATTCTTTTAGTCTTTTGGGTTTTCTTTCATGTGGGCCTCCCTTCATTAGGCTGTCTTGTCGACTACAAAAAAACCCCACAACCCAAAATACAGGAAAAGAATGCTATGCTGGACCACACTACAATATGTTGCTCCGGCATCAGAGAGAGGAAGGTGGTGGCTTAGAAAGGAGCAGGGAACAGAAGGGAGAAAGCACTGTCTCTCAGATATTTTTTGATGCCAAGGACAACAACCTTGGCAGAGTTCTTTTGGTCCACTGTCATAGAAAATGGTGAATCCTGCATGTGAGTCATTCTTGTGAGAGCATGAGCTGTGGGGTAGAGAAGTTTCAAGTAAACCAAAGTTGCCACAGGGTAGTATTGATCATGTGTTCTCTGGAAGCCTCTCGGATCCATAGGAGGAGTTTATTTTGCAATTTATTTCAAATGGCATTCTCTTCCCACTGGATGATTTGAGGAGTC
The DNA here is from genome assembly GCA_013400735.1 of Pomatostomus ruficeps. NCBI lineage: Eukaryota > Metazoa > Chordata > Aves > Passeriformes > Timaliidae > Pomatostomus > Pomatostomus ruficeps. Next base: position 29,335 of record VYZT01063327.1, read on the forward strand.
CTTTATAAGGAGACGTCCACCAATGGGTTGTCCTCCAGAGGTCATTTCTCTAGGGGAGTGAGCCTTGCAAAAATTACTGGGAATGTTTTAGCAAATAATGAAATTAGAGTTTGCTAAAAAGTTCCATGTGAACTAGAGGGTGCTTGTTGGAAAGAGGATGAAATAAGGGGACGGCTAATGTGCTAATTCAGCATGTTCTTACATCCAAACTTCATGACTGACTCCTCAGCAGATAAATAGAAAACTAGGAGAAAGAAGACTGATTTGGTCATTTAAATTGCTGCTCAGAAAAATCCATATTTTTTAGTCTTCTTTATTTTCCCAGATATAAGACTATTACATTCCCTTGAATTTCTTGCTAGTTATTCTCCACTAATTTGTTAAGCAGCTGATCTAGAAAAGACTAGCAAAGATGAAATTATATAGTAGGTAATGTCAGAGCTCAGAAGTGCAGCAGTACTGCTTGTATATCCTGATGTGTATCCAATTGATTGATCTTCCATATTTTCTTCCTTTATTTTCAGTTAGTAAGAACATGGTTGTTTGGCAAAAGAATCATGATGTGTATTTCCAGGATGGGATAAGTACAGCAGATGCATGAGTGCAGGACATGAATAGATGTTTGTGGGCTCAGGGGATACTGCTTCATCATAAGGAAGGAACAGGTTATTTTCAGAGTAATTCTGTGAAACCTAAAGTGTTCAGCTGGAAATTACCCACAGCCCGTGTCTGTTCCACACTGAAAGGCGTAAACGTGTGGCTGTGTCCCACAGCAATACTTGTGATAGCTGTGAGACCTTAATGTCATGATAGTGTGCTTGGGAGGATACTGCAGAGCCCATGGACAGCTCTTACAGTTTCCTTCTTTTGCCACGTTTTCTGAGGTGACTTGAGAAAATTAAGGGCAAGAAATGCTAAATTAGGAAAAGGCAGTAGCTCCCTCCAAACTGATATACTTTTTACTATATAGCATTGCTCCTGCCAGGGAAAGAGGAATAGGTTGAGGTATATTACTAGTATTTCTGGAGTGACTATATCCCAAGAATCAGAAACTGACTACAAAAAATGCAAATGTAAAATCAAAATTTTAGTGGAGTAAAGGTCCTGTTCTTCTCAATGCAATGTTTTACAGAACTCTAAAAATCAATGTCTTGTAGAAAAAAACACATTTGTTCTTAGTCATAGATACTTTTATTGTTCCTATAATAGAGTTGTTCAGAAGTGTATGAACTTCTGGCAGCTGTATTTCCTCTAGTAATGTCATAATGCAGCAAGTTCCACAGTTCAGCTCATGTAGTCTGTTTAAAAAAAAAAAAAAAGAAATAATTTTATCCCTCTTAAGCCTTTGTGGCCTTTTCATCTCAAATGTGTCTCTGCTTATTTATTAGGAAATATGGGAAGCAGAAGTTCCCATGACATTTACTCTTTATAATTCATAATATAGATATTCTTTATGTGTTCTCCTCGTGGCTTCTCATTACACCACTGGAGATACCTCAGGAAACTCAGCAGCTGCCTTAGTGGTTTTATCCCATGATGAGACTGGAGTTGACTCAGAGTGTTTGGACCCCGCACAAATTTGCAAGTACACTTACTTGCATGCAACACAGCCCCTCCAGCTGTGACCTCAGACCTTTTCTTCCTCCCCCCCTTTCTGCATGAGAATACCAAAAGCATATTTTTACACTTAAGTTTGATAGGTATAAAATAGAACCAGTAGGCAGACAGAGTTAAGACTGCTGGGAAATCCAAAGCAATTTTTTTGATGACTAATAATAGATTATACTGGTGTAAAAAGCAAATTGCAGCATTTGTAAAGGAAACATTTTTTCCGTTTAATGCATGGCAAACAATAATTCACCAACAGCACTGGGCATTTTTCATGTTTTTATGGGATGCTGAGACATTTAAAAGCCTGTCCTCTGGAGTCTACTAGTAAAAGATGTTTTGTTGAAAAATAATAGCTGAAGTTGTTTAGATTATAAGTGTTTCTTTAAAATGTTCATTTACTTTGCCATTTGTGCTGATTGGTTTATCTTTTTGCAACTACTAATTTTCATTTGTGTTTTTAGCAAACTCTTGAGTTGTTGCATTTGAGCTCATTCAGATTGTGAGAAGTGGCAGAATGCTGCTTTCTGTTTTGGCTTGGCATTAAAGAGATTGTTTTTAAAAGGTTCCTTTTTAAGATATTTCCATCAACCTCAGATTTTTTGTGTAAATGGAGGACCAGCTCCTTAAAATCAGTTTCCAACATTTTCCTCTGCTATCTATCCTCAATAGTATTTTGAAAACATTAGTTTTGCTTTATCAGGATCCTCTGTAAATTCAGAAACCTTAGTTCCACATCACTACAACCCAGCATAAGCCAACACTGGTGCAAGGAAGGGCAGGCTTGTCCTCAGTTTCTCCTCCCCCTGCCTATCCCCTTTCTCGTGCCTCTTCTCCCTGTGCTGGTGTGAGTGTTCGTGCAGCCATGCAATGAACTGAATCAGAGCACTGATGCAGCTGAAAAATAACCATCCCTCCCACAAATGGTTAGCCTACATCCAAACTGGTTCCCAGAGCCAATCTGCCATATGGCTCCATGAGTCCCAGTGCCAGGACTTGAGTAGCTGGAGCTGAGAGGAACAATCCCTTTTGCAGCAAAATGAATCTGTGCCAGACTGAACTGATAATGAAACTATTGCTGTAAGCTTTAAATCTGCAAGTGACTTAGCAATGGACCCCTTGGACCTGCTCAAAACAGCTTGCAGAATCAGTCAAGCTAAAGTCTATCTTTTTCAAATTCTCATTTTGCTGCTTCAGTCTGAAGGGATTGCTTCTCTTAGGTCCTTAGCAAACAGAATGCTTGAACCCTGGCTTAATTTTAATATTCCCAGTTAGTATGTGGTTACATTTCAAGCCCTTAAGCACATTTATTCCCTGTTTGCACAGCCCTGACTCCATGACTAGGGCTCCCAGTCATGACAACAGTGAAGATATTAGTGATGGTAATATGCTGTCACAATTACTGTTTGTCTAAGCTGAACATCACAGATGTTCTCCCAGCAGTGGATGATGAAACAGAGCTAAATTCTGACATCTTTGCTGAAAATGAGTGAGACATGCTGTTCCAGTGGAGACACCTGCCATGTGATCCATCTGCCACAGGACATCAAATGTCTCCATGGAGGGTCAGTTGATCTGAACAAGCAGGACTTTGGACTGATAGTGTTTGCAGTGATTTGCAAGATCTCTGAGGATTAGTCGACTTCTATCTCATTTGCAGTCCCTTTTTCCATATTCAAAGTTAAACCAGTGCTGTAGTCCTCTAGCAGACGCTACCCATGGATAGATGTTCCCTGTATCCCGAAATAAGCATCAGCTGCAGGCAGAGGAGGGATGTCAGGCGTGGATGTGACGTGCAGCCTGTCCCCCAGCGGTGAAAGCTCCGCTTTCCCGAGGGACAGCAGCAGGCAGCTCCATGACACTGTCCCCTTCTCAGGGTGTCTTTGCTGCCGGAAGAGAGTGAGGATCCCCCTGCTGCAGATGCTGCTGGCGCTGCGGTGCCCAGGAATGCAGCGCTGTTACCAGCCCGCCGAGCACAAAGCAGGACAGGGCCCTTCTAGCGGCATTTGGATCCCTGGCACTTCAGAAACACCTAATGGGATGCAGATGGAGCGTGTTGTGCGCTGGCTGGTTTTCAGCAGCGGGACGGACCCGCTTTGTGATTAATCACCTGTGCTGGGAGTAAACAGGACTCAGCCAAGGCTGGCTGCTCTGTCCCTGCATTGTATAGCTGAATATAGATAAGGTGCTGGGTAGGCAGAGCTGACTCATTCGAGAAATACGGTAAAAATGACCGCATCTTTACAATTTTTCTCCTTCCTGCTTCAAGTGAAATTACCATTTTTCCTCCATTAATCTTCTCTGGAAAGTGTTTTGCAGCAGTTTACAGTTAAAACAAGTCCTAAGGGCTTATTTAGCAGCTGAATTAAGTTGAAATTACTAGGTTTCTAGTTAGCATTAGATTGTAAAAGTAAATGTCTTCACTTCTCCCCAGTTCATAACGAAGGTATTTTTTATGAAGATTGTTTTATCTGAGAACATACTTCCTTTAGGCACCCCAGTTTTATAGCATTCTATTTGTGATTTAATGCACGTGGAGGTACATGTGTGTTGTCCTTATAATGGAACCAGAGGAAAAAAATGAAAATCTGTCCATCTGCAATAGCTTAGTGGGAAAGAGCTATTGTTTTCCAATTTTTTTTCAGCCTATGGAAGTTTGCTTTTCCTATCTCGTTGTTAGTAGAGGAAGGCAGGGAGTTAAGTTCTCCATCCAAGGAACACTGAGACTGGTATGTAAAAGCTCAATTGTGTAACTAATTATCTAGAAAGACCCTATGAAACAACAGCTGGAGAAGATTAAAGCAGGTGGATTTGTGTCTTGAAGAGTCCACCACATGCCAAAAACCAGCAAAGCGTGCGGTTATCTTTCCTGGAACAGGTTCAGGAAAAATAGCTCTCCTTCACCTCCTGCACCTGAGATCTTGCTATGAAAGGCTACAGGTTGCTTATTCCTGTTTCCAATAGACTGAGTCACAACCTCCAAGGGCAGAAGCCTGCGGGAAGAGTTCAAAGGTAGAACGTTTGTGCAGGAATTGCTCACAGGCAGCTTCTCTGCTTATGAACGTTCAGTGGGAGGCAAAAGCAGACATCTCTGAAAGGGGAAAACAAACCTTTGTTTTAGACAGCTGATAGTTTTACTGCCTCTTTTGCTGCCAGGATAAGGTCCTCTGCTGGCATGAACAGCAAAGTTCTGTTGAAGTGCACAGAGCTGTGCCAGGTAAAGCCAGCCTGAGATCAGGCCCTCAGACATGTAGTCAGGATGCCTTCCTGGTGTCAGGTGCCCTGAAAGTGTGTGACAAAGCTTCTGTCAAGTCTGTTACTCTAAGCAGCTCTCTTAAAAACTTGTTGCCTCAAAGAAATTATGAGCGAGCTACTACATTTTATAATTTTTCCCTCTCTCTTGCCTTCTTTCTGTATTTTCATTTCAACTAAACCATATTTATTTTGAGCTATAAAGCTTTCTAAAAGCCTGCAGAAATTAATGAGCTAACGCCAGCAGTATGCAATGATGCGTGTCAAGTGAAAATATAATCAGCATTTTTCCCAGAATTGCCAACACCTTAGAACTTTGCAGTAAACCAAATATTTTTAAAGTGGTGCAACCAAATGAAAACTCTAAATTTGCCAGCAGAAGGTGGATCGCTGATGCAGTAAATCTGCTTTTCTTGTACCATCCAGGCAATTAATCTTTTATTTCAGAAAAATCCACATAAACCGGCTGTGTATGTTCCTGGCAGCATGAAGATAACTTGTGAAATTTGGGAATTGTTTATCGTTAACTTTTCTCTCTTTCTGTCCCTCTTTAATTCAGCCAATAAGAAGATGTAGAGCACTCTAATAAGGTTGTTCTCAGCCTTAGCTGAAAACTCTGGAGCATTAGTGGGCTTGGTTTTAAATAGAGGAGGGTTCGTTTTCCCTATCCAGGCTGTTTTTTCCCAACATATGCTGTGTTGTGGTTCACGTATTTTATGGAATATAACTCTCTGGATATGCTGCATACTGTGCTATAGGCTCTTTGCATAGACTGTAAATCCTCAAGGATTTTGCAAAGAATTTTGTAGCACATATATTTACTGTCTAGGGACCTGATTCCCTAATTAATCCCACATAGGTAAATTCTTACACTTGCATAGATGCAGCGATGTTCTTTTAGCTCAAGGGTCTGCTCTGCAGATTTTCACTCAATAAATATTACAGGATGCAAGATCACAGCCTCAGGAATCAAAGAAAATACTTTCTAAATGCAGTGTTTTTAGTTAGCCATACCACAGTGAATTTAAACTAAGACCTGAGTCTAAACTGAATTCATCACTCTTTATCTGCAGCGTAGGGGGAAAAATCAGGCCCATGAGACAAAAATAAACGTTTTGCTCAGATCTGCCTCCTTATCTGACATTGGAAGGTCCCATAAAGGCATGAAAAACAGTGTTGAAATACAGCTAAAAATTTTAATGGTTTTATTGCTCCTATTGGGGACAGCATATAAGAAGCCTGTGTATATGATGTGTGTCTGTGGTCTTTGACCATGAAATTTAACATGAGAAAGGAAAGTGTTGACATTTGGTAAAGAAATAGGTTCCTCCCAGCCACCCACCCACAAATACAGTGTGTAGCAATCATCTCCTAATGTGCTTTTTTTCCCTCCAGATATATGTGAGTGCTCTGATCTTTTATTTGGCTTTTTAATGCATCCTTGCAAGTGAAATTAGTATTCTGGGGTGTTGCTAAAACATTCAAGTGGCTCTTTTGCATCAGCACTGGCTGTCCTGAAATGAGCTCCATAGGGAGTCTTGAAAGAGGGGATCTCACATCACAAACTGGTTGAGGATGTAGAATCAGGAAAGGAAGATTAGAAAAGGAAGATGTGTTTGACTTTTGGGGGGTTGCCTGAACCTCCTCTTCCAGCTCTAATGTTTCCTTAGCTGGATTCCCCCTCTTTGGAGTCTAAATTTGCAGCACCAAAAGTAGAGAGAAACTGATCAACTCTGGGCTCTGTGCATATGGTTTGAGAAATAGCAAACAGCACAGCCTGGAATCTTGCATGGCTCACACTGGGTTTCCAGCTCTGTGGTAAACACATGAATAGAAAGGAGAAGGCAGCAAGTCTTAAACTGCACTCGCCAAGAACATCTGCATTTATGAAAAACTTTCCCTAATTGAAAATCTAGTAGTTTCAAATGCTTTCCAACTGAGAGTTTGGAAACTAGCTCAGGGGCTGCTAAGATAGCAAGAAACAGCAGTGGCTTTGAGCCCCCACTTCAGGTTACTCCCCCACCCTCCTTCTTGTAACTTGGACATTGAGGAGGTGTTAATAATATCTTTACAAATTCTAAAAAGGGGAAAAGTCTCTCTTTAGACTTCAGCCACATTATTCTGTAGTTCTCTAACTCTCTTTCCTTACCATCATCTCCCCTCCCCTCCTCCTCCTCAATATTTCCTCCTGTTTCTTTGAGATCTACTACACCAAAAATATTTTTGGAAATACCACAGACTATTGTTTTTATTAGTGACTGGAAAGCTTTGTAGTAGGATGCTTTTGTGTTGCATTTGTTTTCCTTGCTCTGGCACAGCTGTTTTTGCTTTAGCAGCATTAGAGAGATGGTTAAACTATTTGTGGCCTTTTCTAACCCAGCAGATCTCTTCCACTGAATGCTTTAAACTGACTGACTGAGACTGTAACAGGTTGTCTGCGTGGGCAGTTTTGTGCATAAAGTTACAAATGCACTGTTTTTATGAGATCTTTTAATTTGTTCAAGCAAAACACCGATCACTGTGAAGCAAGTCCCAGTTTCCCTATAAATTTTCCAGCCAGAACACTGACAGAACCTTGACTCAGGAGGATGCAGAACAGATGAAGTAGCAGATCTTGTTCAAACCTACACATATTCAGAAATATTAATGGAAAAGAGGTTCATCTAGGTGAGGTGATCCCCACTTCAGCCGAGAAGGAAAAGGAAGAAAAGCCAGAGCAGATGGTGGGGCAGAATGTGGTCTGAGGACAAATCTGCCAAAGGTGGCATGTAGTTGCTACAAATGCCTTACTGGCCACTGTGGTTACACAGAGCAAGATGGGAAATTAGGAAACAAGCGTCCAATCAGAGAATAGTGACAGCAGAAAGTAGCAAATGAAGAATGAAGAGAACGAAATGTAAAGTAAAATGAAATGTAAATGGAGAGTGAAAACATAACACATCTGGGCAAAGGCAAAGGGAAAAGCCAAAGGAGAAGAGGAAATGAGTTGCACTGGAGGTTTCAGTGTTCATGTCTGGTGACATAATGTAAGTGATATTGAAAGTATGGGCTGATGAACAGCAGGAAAATGAAAGTTAAGAGTGTAACTGTGTCCTGCTAAATCCCAGTCTAACCACACATTCTCACCACCTCTGCTGGGCAGACACAAGCTGCTAGACAGCAGTGAGGTTGAGAGACTCGATCTGCTTAACAGTGGCTTGGCAGTTTTGTTTCTGGTGAGGTCAGGCAGATGACAGACCTGGCTCGATTTGCTGTGTGGCCCTGTGAACTTGGACTGGCACTGGGTGAGCATGCGGGTATGGAGGAGTGGCACCGTCCCTCTCAGCCCCTCACAGGAGTGGAAAAGCAGCACATAGATCAGCTCACTGATAAAACATAATGCAGGTGGAAGGGTGAAAGGACATATTGTATCTCCTTCTTCAGTAATGTAGAGTGTGTCTCTTCCCTATTTATGCAATGGATTGGGAAAAAATTGGACTTGTTAGAAGCCACCTCCTTAGTGACACTGCAAAAGAAATGGCTGAAACGTCTTTTCAAGTACATTTTTTTCTCTGCTGTTTTTTGTTACTTTCCTTGATTAAAAATAATTGTTTGCAACCCTCCTGTCAGTTTTGCTGGGGGTCCCATCTGTGGATCCATGACTAAATGAGGCCAGAGACAATGCAGAGATAAGAGTCAATTACGTTGAGAAAAAACATACTCTACTTACATGTCCTGTCTGCACTGCTTCTGGAGGTGTGTGTCATCTAAGAGGCTTTGTTTAGTGCACCAGAGTCCAGGGAATTGTCCACACGTCTGTCCCCAGACAGGGATTGTTTCTGCCCATGGGAAGGCACCTCACAAGTACAGGAGTATCAGCTGTCCGTCCTACAATGCCATGAAAATCAATTCCATGTTTTTCTTCTCAATCAAATAGCGACATTTACATTTCAGCCGAACTGTTACCCCCAGCCCTGATTCTTGTCTGTGACTGGAGTCCAGTTATGATCTTTGCACTGATTGTTCTCCTGACTGGCTCATTTCAGGGCTCCAAAGAGTGCGTCAGCTGGAGAAAAACACAAGGTACTTCAGACGAAAACTGCATGAAATGGGCTTCATCATTTATGGCAATGATGATTCTCCTGTTGTTCCCTTGCTCCTTTATATGCCTGGTAAGATAGGGTAAGTACTGAAAAAAAACTTGCTGGCAAAACAAGCACTATTCAAGTTCATGGGTTATGTGGTATGCACTGCAGAAGATGATGTTCTGTGTGGTAGGTGCTTCCCGGGAGGAACATACACTGTTGGTTGAATTCATCATTTAGTTCTGTTTTCTTTTAAATTTGCCCCTAGATTTAATTTTGAGTTGTTCCAGAATTCAGAATTTTAAAATTTTTCTCTTTTCCTTTTTTAACATGGTCTGGAATCATACTTTTGATAACATTTTGAATTTGAATTTTTTGGTTTTTAATTTGTAATCATTAAAGGAGACACATTGCCTTTGTTGTATGAATTGGTTTAGATGGATGCCTTTTTTTCCCATCTGGTCTTTGCATGTCTTACCATTCAGTTCCTCTCAAGCAGCACTTGTGCACTGGCTTGGACACACACACACCAGAAGTCAGTAGTAGCATAATGTACGGGTTGAGCTGTAGGGAGTATTTGCAAGTAGCTTAGGGTGCCAGTGTGCTCTAGGTCTCCTACACACCACATAAGCCTTCCTCACTGGCAGAGTAACTGTGGGAGCAAATAAACCATCGCACAGATTGGTTTATTCCTACTGATGTTCAGGAACCAAGCATTCATACCTTCCACAAGCCCAGCCTCTTCCCTGCTTAGGGGCTGTGAATGCTCCCATGGTTTGATTTGTACCCAGAGGCTTTCATTGACATAAATGAGTCATGTCGACCCTGCACTGCCCTCTCTGCCATCTCAGTTCTAGTGTTTGACACCCACTTGGCTTCATGAGCCACTAAGCAGCAAAGAATCTCAGTCCTACTGGTAAAATTCTGGCTTTTGTGGAAATTAATGGGAATATTCAATCAATTGAAAATAGGATTTTACCTATTATTGCATTATATGTGAATGTTTTCTCTCTGTGTTCAGTGTATCGGAGATAATTTATTTTTTATTTTTCTTCTACTTTTTCTCTCCTTAGGGCTTTTGCAAGACGCATGTTAGAAAAAAATATCGGGGTGGTCGTGGTTGGATTTCCAGCTACTCCTATCACAGAATCCAGGGCTCGGTTTTGTGTGTCAGCTGCACATACGCAGGAGATGTTAGACACGGTAAGCACAGCAGATGTCCTGCCCAAATTAACTTCAGGTGCAAAGGAGGCTGGGAGAAGCTGTGCCTCTATTACTCTGAATCTCAATAATTCATTTTTACATTTGTTTTTCTGGCCTTGTCACTTGATCTTTAAAGACATTTGAGCCTTATACATTTTATTTTCTAAAATAAATTATGGGACAGTTATGTTCTTCTATTTCTAATAGTTACCAAATCTGTCATCGCTAATAAAAACCTACATGAAGAGCACAGCAAGACAAAAGTTAAATGCTACATCAAAACTATCAGAGTAGGAAACCTGAAAGGATATGGAAATAATTGAAAATCAAGTTTTCTGTACCCATATTTCCATTCCATATTTCCACGTGTTTCTTGAATTGCAGAAGTGTATGGGACAGCCTTGGGGGTACAGGTGGAAATTGCAAACAGTATTTGGAACTGTTTGAACCTAATTAAGTTTAATTGGTGCTGTCTGGCCAGTCTCAGTTCTGTATCTTTCTCTGATATCAGAAATACCATTAAGAGTATGTCGAGACTTCCATTGTAAACCTCTGTTCCAATGCAGTCAGAAATGTGTTTAAAATAAACTCTTTGAAATTTTCCACCTCCCTTTCTTGCCGAAGGTGTTTTTGGCCTGGCTTGAGATACGTTCTTTCATTCTCAGAATAAGCCAACTTAGAGGCATGAAACAGAGGCTTAACAATAAATTTCAGGCTTTGTTTTTCCTCTCTTTGCACGAGTGTGATGGTCAAAGCAAAAAATCCTTGAACATGGAAAGGCAGCTGAGTTAGATATGCCACTGGTTCATGCAGACAAGCACTTGGGCCTGCAGAGAGCTCCTGACTCTCCTTTTGCATCCTGAGATGTACGTGGATGTGGAGGCCAGGGCCCTGCCTTGCTGACCAGCTCCCATGCCAGTGCAGATAGCTTTCACACAACATCAAAAACCTGCCTTGCATGTGTGCAGTGTAGAACTCCTGCTGCTTTTCAAGGTGCAGTAGTTATTCACAAGGTGTAATTACTTGTGTTATACCTTTTGAATAACTACTGATCCTCAGTTGACTTCTGACCTTCCATCTTGGGGTATAGAGCCATAGTTTATATTTCAGCAAACATTATTACACGTGCTGTTGCAGGCAACATACCACCTTACTATACAGTAAAGGTGGTATTTTGTACAACAGAGCATAGCTATGATCTTGTGTCGGTCCTTGCCAGCTTTTGCTGTTTGGCTGTGGAGATTTTGGCTTTTGTAAACTGGTAACAGACAATGAAGTTGATCTGAAGATTAATCTCTTGAGGTTGCTGCTCTGATTTGCTTCCTTTCCCCCTGCCCCCAGATATCAAGCCCAGCACATTTTTGGGCCATCATGGTACGTTCACTTCCTGCTACCTGCCCATTGCTGCTTGCAGGGCAAGTCTGACACGCTCCCCAGTCAGCACTGAACATGCTGTGCTCTTGCCACAGTACTCGTGGCCCTCTTACAGTATGGGGGGATGGAAATGCCCTGAGTTTAATTACTTGCAGATGGAAAGCTTTTAGGACAAAACACTTTGTGACTGTGCCTAAGCCCAGGGTAACAACAGGTAAAAAGCACTATGAAAACGTTTCCCTTTGGCAAAATTTGTTTTGTATCTCAGCCTGGAACTAAAGAGGAAAGATCTATGAAAGGGCAAGCTCCCAAGAATAACTTCCTTAATGTCCTGGAAGCTATCTCTCTGCATAAACCATTACTAAATTACTTCTTTTTGTTCTAAATTACTTCTTTTTGTTCATGAGCATGTTTTAGTGGCTTAACAGAAACAGGCTCAAAATCAAAATTGCTGTTTCCTTCTCTGATGCCAAAAAGTTGCCTGCTCTTGAATGTGGGTCAGATGCTGCAAAACACTGAGCTGGTTCTCTGTAGTACAGAGTGCCCTGGCTACTTTTTGAATCTACTGAGAGCTGGGGACACAGCTCAGCAAATTGCATTACAGTATTAATGAACAAAAATTAATTGTCCCTGTGATATTAATGTAAGATAATGGCATTCACTAAAATTATCTGAAACTATTCAGACTATTTGTGCTGACTGCTCAGCACTGTGAGCTGAGCCCTACCTGAGAAAATGTGTTGGCAGCTCCAGTCTTTGGGAGTTGTAGAGAAATACTAAAGTATAGCCTCACATGTTTCTTTTGCGCAAGCAAAGATAACTTTTTATCCAGGTTGTTACCTCCCTGTGCTTTTAGAAAAGGTGGTTTTTTTCATTTGTGCTCAATCAATGTACTTACTAATAAACCCTAACCTACTGAAGGAGGAAATTCCTTTCTCGTAGATGCTGTTGTACGTCTATGAGTGCATTGATGTTCACTGTTGTAGAATGAATGGAAAATTTGCCCGTTTGTCCTTTAAACTTTCTTTAATTGACATTTTTTATAATCTTCTTGTTCTGCAGTAAAGTAGAAGTTACTAGAACTTCATTTCTTTTCCAGCAGAATTGACGAAGTATCATGGTCTTACAGGTTTTGAATGCTCTGGATGAATTGGGTGATTTTCTACATCTGAAATATTCCCGGTATTCCAAGTCATCTCATCCTGAATTGTATGAAGAATCTGGGCTTGAACTTGAAGATTAAGTTTTCCACCCATGAAGAGAACATTATGATGCTATGAAAGGGTGGAAAACCCGGAAACTAAACAATACAAATGCATTTCTTCCCTTCTAAGGACAATTTTTATTTCTCAGTTAATTGAAAGGAGGGGAAGCTCAGGTGTTGCATCATGTTGTATCAAATTTCTGTATTCAAGAGACTGAAATATTGATACAGAATTGCCTCGCCAGGAAATCTGTCCTTACGGTATTTTTGATGCAGAATGAATGCATCCATTGATCCAGTTGCTAACGTACAGCTTTTGATATGGCCTCTTTTTATGAAGAGGCTTCAGATAGTCTTAATTGTGACTGAAATAATAAAGTTTAAAAAGTTAATAGATTCCAGTGTAATAATATAGCTGAGCTTCATCAGTGAGACTGACTTTTATCTGTTAAAGAGCATAAATCAAGATGCCAGTGTGGACTGCTTCAAAGGAATGAGCAGAAAGTGACCTCTTTAACTAAGTTGCACTATCATGCATTTCTCCAAGGACAAAAAATGTTAGAAAAAGGCTAATGCTGTGAACAAGAAAAGTAGCCTGATGAGATCTTGTATTTCTGACAGCAGGTTATGGGAAAGGGAAAATTCCTGCTCCCCTCCACAGACCTTTATTCAGCCACTTAAATGCACTCTAAACTTTGAATTGTACAAAAATTTGGGCTTAGACATAAACAGAAATGCTTTTCTGCCAACGTATTTGACCTACAACCTATCACATCTTATCACTACCTAAGTTCTTCAGCAGGCTTGCTCCCTTTTTGTGGAGCGATAGTAAATAATTTTAATAACCATTTAACTTTCCCGTAAAAACCTTGATCAAAACAGTCAGATACTTGCAGTTCACAAACTGCAGATGACATTTATAGGCCCATTCCTAAGTTTCTTGAACTACTTATGGGCCTAATAAATTCACTAACAAGTACATAATGCTGAAGCTGTTAGTTATACAGAATGTGAAGTTCAAGATACCATAAGCAGTTCTGCCACCTGTTAAATAGGAAACTCCACCATTTCTATACATGCTACAGTCATCCATGTAACAACATTTCTTGAAATACTTTTGTCTGTTTCATGCATGTCAGGGGTTGTTCTGTCCAGGGTTGTTCTTTTTTCGAGTTGTTTGTTTTTTAAATAATTATTGTATCTCCTGAAGAGATCACCCTGCTCGAGTGACAAATACTCAAAGCTACCTGAAGGAATTGTTCTTGCCAGCAGTTTCCCTGCAATGCCAGCAGTGTTATCGTCAGGCTTGTGTAGGCTCAGTTGCTGGAAGGAGATTGGAGGCTTTTTCCTTTTTTTCCCTTTTTTTTTTTTCTTTTTTCAGCGTTGAAAAGCAGTTCTGCCACTTTAAGAATGAACTCCAAACAATTCCACGCTATCAAATGTCATTGTAAACACATCAGATGAGAGATGTTTAGCTTTCTGTTGCACAGATGTACCACACTTTCATGTTCTCTTGAAAGCTGTGGTGTAAACTTAACCCACAGCTGCAATATTAGATTTAAGAACAGAACAATTAAATTGTGGAGTACCAATTACACTATATTACTCCCTGCTTGTTAAAGCAGCTTTCAGGATATAACAAGGCTGACTGATTATGAGGGCCCATTTTTTGTTAGATTTTTGTTGTTGTTGTGCAAGTTAATAAAAATCCAGTGGTGCTATAACTTTAAGAATTGATTACAACACATTCCATAATATCGAATGTCAGCTTTAGGAAATGTGTATCAGGGGCTGGGGGAGGACTAAGTGGTGTGTCATGTAATTCTTCACCGGGGTAGATGGACTTGGAAAACACTGCAGAGGTTCAGGGGAGCTGTGTATGTGTATAAGAGCAAACTCACTGTATAAATATTTCAATACTTGAGTACAGGGCAAGGAGAAATTAGGAAACATGAACTTTGTCTTTGAGTAACCTGGCAGTTTGTGGTGCACAGCTTTGTTACGTGCAGGGTGAGTGCACTTACTGTGAAGGGAGATGGGTTGAGAAATTTCTGCAACCTGTTTCTTGAGGAAAAGTACTGAATTTGATATATTGCTTTTTGATCTCTATTGCTGAACATCTGCGGCCAGATCCTCAGTTGACTTCTGACCTTCCATCTTGAGGTATACAGCCATAGTTTATATTTCAGCAAACATTACACGTGCTGTTGCAGGCAACACGCTATTTCCCTCAAAGAGAGGCCTGAGACTGATTAAACTACAGAGTGATCACTTTCTGTACCCCAATAGGGGAATGCTTTCAGTCTAAAGCCGAATTCTTCCTGCCCTCAGAACATTACTCTCACTCATATTAAGGAGACAGGACAGCTATTTTTTAGAGACTGTCAGTTGATTTATTATGTGCTCTCTTCTGATTTCTTCCATCCCTTACACACTAGAGAAAGTACAGACTGACTACCCCTGCGCTTGGGGAACAGTTATGGAGAAAACTCTGCTCCACTGGTGCAGTAATAAAACTCCCAGGAACTTCAGTCTTTTCGATTTTCCCCATGAGGCTTATAGTCTGGCACTTGCTTTTCTAGCAGTGTGGAGTTTTTCCTGGTTTACTTCAATTTTAGTGGATTTAGAGTTGATCAGCATTTGAAGACTCTATTTTAGCTTGTGTAAGAAAAAGTCTGATAGAGTACCCATTAGGGAATTTGCACCTCTTGCACAGGATCACACATTTTCTAGAATGTGCTCCCTCTTCAGGCACGCATGTTCTTGGAAAACATAGTTCTCTGTAACTGCTTTAGAAGGTTTTGAAGAACTGCCTTCAATAAATGACAAAAAAGGTTCAAGTTGTCATATTTTAATCCAGTGCAAACGTAAGTATAAATACACTAACTTTTTGTGGGCAAGCTACCTCCTGTTACCTTATGTAAAATCTTGATTGACCTTTATGATATGGGAAAAGCAAGAGTTTCTGTTTGATAGAGAAACTGAATTGTTTGCTCTTTCTGGCACCTTTATCCTACCTCATCTTTTAGAAAGTCTTCATCTCCTGAGCTTATCAAACTTGTCAAGGTGGTTCCCCCCTCCCCTTCTGTCTTTTTCTATTGTTCTCTCCATTCTGCTGTTTCCTGTTGGGGGAAAGCACACAGACAGCTGTAGTGGACCTGAGTGCAGCAGTTGGCTTTTTGGGCACTGCCTCACTGCCTGCTTTTCCTGATATTCTCATCAGCTGTTGCAGACTTTAATCTTTTCTTTTCAAGTAAAAGTTTTCTGTGGATGATGCTAAATTTCAACACTGAACCGAGTCTGAACTACCCAAGCTGTTGAACCAAGAAGGGCTTGTTCTGTCATTTATGCAAGTGTAGATCAGGTTAAGTCTTGCTTTGAAGTCAATACTGTTAGTTTAAAACTAGTACAATTGTGAGAAGAACCTGTCTGTGTGAGGTGAGCTGCCTGCATTTGTTTCAGAGGGTTTTGAACACTGGTGTGTCTGGACTGTTTCACAGCCGCTGCTCTTCACAGGGGACCAAGATATGGAGTGGATCTATTTAAGGTAGGATTTCAGCTGGCTTTTATTTTCCTTTTTTTCCAAAATGTGTTTGGTTGAAGGTGTGTTGTGTATTTCCCTGTCCTGCTGAGACAGGGAATAAGGTTGTGATGTAAGAAAAGCAGTCTGTACTAAAGGTGTTTATGTACTTTCTAGCCTGTTTCAAAATCCAATAGAGATTCTCTAATATATTATCTGATTTTTATTTGTGCATGAAGTTTAATTGTTCTTCAATTTAAAATACACATCAGGATCAAATTTTAAAGAAACCACACCACCAGCTGAGAGATGGTAGGTGTCATGCCATTATTGGCAGTTGAACATTCAAGCCTCCAGATGCCTTCAAAAACAGCATCTAGATGTTTCCCTCATTTACTCACACATCCAGGATGGTTTGTGCTCCCTGCAGATTGATCACAAAATAATGAGAACTCACTTTATCCATTGGGGAGGCAGAGCTTAAGATTTGTCAGGGTAGTCCCAAAACCACCACGCAACTGACCACAGAATATCATAGTTCAGCACCATGGGAACAGGAGTCCGGGGTCTGAGTCGAGCTGGTTGCTCAGCACGTACTGAAGAGGGGAGTGTGTTTCCACATATGGAGCATGTCACTGACAAGTGACATAAGGAAGCAGAGATAAATCCATTTGTATCACATGCTAATCAAATGAAAAACAAAAGTGTAGTGGCACAGGATCTGGAGAGATGTGGTAGACCTGGAGACTTGGACTAGATCCAGTTGTGTACAGAGACTTTTTGTGCAAGTGTTACAGGAGTTGTTAAATCCTTTAACCAGCTAGGTGGAAAAGTGGAAAACGTGCTCTTTAATATCAAAATGATGACTTCGAAGGAGGCAAACAGAGATACCTCACCACCTGTGTTGCTCCAGTTTGTTTGTGAAGAGAAGGAAGGGTAGATAGTGTGCCATAGCTTGGTACCTGGTACTCTATTCACAGAATATTTTTGGAGAGTCACTTCTGACAGATGCTATGCTAAAGCCCAAAACTGTTAATTGTTATCAAGATACCCAAATTCCACAGCTTGGGCTGCAGGGGTGGCCAGGGTTGCTTGAGCCACCAGCTTTAGCAAGCTGTTATGATGCTGGAAATTACTCGGAGATTGTTTTAGTGACAAGAGTGCACAGGATCACTGATGGCTGGGATGCCACCGCTGGGACTGTGCGCGGAGATGACAGCTGCCTGTGCTGCTCTGCCAGGCATACCTGATGTGGTTCCAGGAAGAGGCGTGACAGTCTGTCCTCTTCTTTGCAGATGCAGAAGGACGTGGGCTGTCGGTCACTTCCGCAGATGAGCTTCTTTCTGGCAATTCAGCTCAACTGGAAGATGTAGCCAGGAAAGCAGAACTCTGTAGGAAGTCTAGAAAATCAATTGTCACAAGTAAGTGAAGTATTAACAGAGAAATGCTGATGTGTGGTGGAGCAATGGTGCTTTGCTATCACTTCCATTGAAAATGTCTCAAGGAATTTGCTATGGACATGAGCTGAGTCTGGTACCCTGTGGGTGGGCCAGAGTATTTGTATCTTCCAGTTCCTGGAGCACAGAACTGACCCCTCATGCCATGATGCGCCATCAAGTTTGTTGCCCTTACCTTTGGTATCTCCGTCTCACCAGTTCAGAGCCCAGCATGGAGTGGCCCGCTGAGCCTGCTGGGGTCCGACCTGGCCCCGCATGGTCTGTGACACAGCAGTGAGTAAGGGTTTTCTGGCACGGGCTGGCTCTGGTGTGCTCAGATAGCTTCGTCTGAAGTGGGTTCCTTGTCTGTTTACCTCTCAAGCAGCTGTTCTGGAATGCACAGAAGTGATGAAATCAGTGGGGACGTTTCAAAATCAGAGCTTCTCCTGAGTGGTTCCTGGAGCCTGCTCTGACACAAGGATTGTATCCTCTTGTGTCCTACTTTCCCCTTGTTGTTACCACACAAACCTCATGATGTCTTGGCTCTCTGCTCTGTGCAGAAACTGTTCCGTGCATTGCTGGGGTTCCTGCTTTCATGTGGGAGCTGCTTTTCCAGCAACCCTCACACCAAGGACACGGCTCCTCTCAGACAGAGTGGCCAGAAGAGGCATGATATTTTTTATAGTTCCAGGACCATCTCTTTACATTTCTGGCATTTCCTGATGTGCTAAACATCCTGATACAACTCTCTGACTCCCACTGCATGCTCCAATACCTATATTCTAAAAACTGCTCAGTGAACCACTGTAACCTAGGAATTAGAGCTCAAAACTGGATAAAAGAGACCGAGTTCTGATCTGCCTCTGTTCTGCTAAGCAATTGCAGATGAGACACGTTGGTGTTCCTTTCCTCATTTTTATCCCTCTGTAGAACTCTGATAGCAATCCTAATTTGTTTGTAAAACAATAAGTTGAACTGATGAGAAGAGCTACAAGAGTGAACTGTTGCTATTATCTGAGTGATCTTTTAATTTTTACAGCTCAGAATGTCTCCATTAATCCTGTAAAAGTCACGAGTATTCTGTTTACCAGACCTAGTGTATGAAACAGTACAATGATGAAGACTAATTATAAATCATAGAAAAAAATTCTGGAAAACAGATTCCTTTAACATTTCCATTCTGTGCAGGCTTTGTCAGTGTCTTACAACAATGATGCCAGTTGGATAAGAAAGCTTTTTAAACTGTGAATCTATCTTTTCAAAGATTTGTAGCCAAGCCTTTCCAGTTTGTTAAAATGTAATTAGTGTCTGCTTGTTAATATAATGTTCATTGATTTTTAAAGTACACAGACTTCAAAGCTAGAAATAAATAAATAAAAAGAGAGATAATTCAAACCAGAGTGGAACAGCTCGGACAGTTTTACTCTTTTGCCAGGATCCCAAAGCTGTTGTGTTCAAACAATGCCACAGTTTGAGTGGAAATGCGAAGATTAAATCCAAACTCTGCATGTCAGCTTTTTTTTGCAAATGACTATCCAGGATTTCAGTAAAATGTCCAACCACAACAGATTATGTTGCAGGGATTTTTATTGCCTAACAACTTGTGATAGTCTCCTGTTTCTCTAACATGTATTCTAAACCAATGCACCTAGCAAGGATCTGTGGAATTTTGATACCTAATTCAGTTAGGCTCTTCTGAAGAATAATTTGACAGGAACAAAAGAGGACAGGGTTCACAAGGTGATGGATGGTTGCAGAATCTCCCAGTTGCACATCAGTGTGGTGTGGCACAAGATGGAAGGTACATAAATATGGAACATAATTTGACCACACTCATGGATGAAACGATGCCAGTGCTAAAGAGACAAGTGGAGATAACTTGAAATTCAGACAGGAATTCAAAGATGTGATTGAGGAATAACCTGAGGAGAGAGCAGAAGCAATGTTAGTGCACAACTCCTCAATAAGAAGGTGGCCTCAAGAACAAAAAGATGGAAAGGGAAATCCATGGGACAACCCTACCCAAGGGCAGGAGAGAGGATGAAATTAGCTAGTGCGGGAGAGATGAAGCTGAGCAACAAATTTATTCAGCTGGAGGAGGAAGACAATTCAGAAGCAAAGAAGAAAGGAAGGGAAACTACCCCCCAAAGACCAAATGACAAGACAGTGGAGACAGCCAGGATTGAGACTCCACAGGGGAGAGTGAGGGGGGAAATAAAAGACCAATTTTCACACAAGGAGAGAAGATCCCACCACACCAATATGACGGGGGTGTCCATGGCAGCAGACAGGTTCCTTAATGGTTTGGAACAAGGGAGGAACAGTGTGGAGCCAAAAAGCAGAGAGATGCCTTGTTCTTCCATAAGTAGGAATGTTACATATGAACCAAGGGCAAAAAAAAAAAAAGAGGAAAACTGGTGGAATTAAGGATTGACTTCTATTCAGGACAGGTAATATTGTGGAAACAGGTTAAGAACAACCCCAACAGAAAGAGGACAATGCTTTAAGTTACCAGTGCTCTGGGGTTTTTTTCCACAAAACTCTTCCAGTCCCAATGAAAAATGATAAGCTAATAAAAATGATATATTTCCTCAGAACTAGCCCTGTGAAGGAAGCTGCTGAGAGGCAAGCAGCTAGAGCAAATTCTTCTCTGAGGGCGGTGTCCATTTGGCCACTTGTGATACTTGCCTTCCAGGACTGAAAGCTGCTGTGAGCAAAGCCAGCTTTCAAGTGTAAAACAGGGAGAAACGGGCACAAGAGCCCTGTCTGATTTTCATGCTGGGTTTTAACCGATGGGGACAGCCATATCCTGGTGGTAAATATAGCAAGGGACAATGGTCCCCAAAAGAAGAGAGGAATACTGACAACAAAGTATTCATTCTGTGCTGGTCCCAATATATGAAGATGGTTTTTTTTCTAAAGATTTTGGAATTGCCATTCACTTTATAATTGCAGATTTGCTGTGTGATGCCATCCATGGTGAGCACAGAAGGAGTTCAGCTGTGTGATAACATCTAAGCTTTGTATACAATATAAGTGTTCTGGTCTCTATCTGTTCTTTAAAAATTAAGAGGGCACCTAAGTTTTGAAGTGGCTGCACAGTCATGCCAGACTGACAGGAGATGTAGTCAGTGTAAACACTTTACCAAGTGGTAAAAAAGCAAGTACAAAAGGATGGAGGGGAATCATTGACTTCAGGATCGCCCAGTTCTTTTGAAACTGCTGTTTGTAACAGGGTCCTGGTCTGAGTCTTGTCGAGTCATCCCATGGGGCTGCAGAAATGGCTTGGCTTGAGCCATTTCAATAGTAAGTCTCCATTACCTTGGTTTGCTTTGACTTAACCGAGCCCTAGATAAAAGCACCTCTGCAGGCAGACGGGAGATAGAAGATCATAAATTGCTGCAAGGTTTAGGTGATGGTAACTTTCAAAACAGGGATGATGCTGATGACCACGAGGGAGCAGCAACTGCTTTCTTTGATACTTCTGAAGCCAGCAGGAATATTTGTCCATGGAGTTGCCCATGGATGCAGCATGCTGAGTATGTTTCCCATCTACTTAAGTTTACATCACCACCAGCCAAAACCACAGTCACTGAAGAGCTCAGAAGTTTTGAATGTGGAGTCAGGGTCTTCTCTAAGTCAAATTTTATTTTCAAGATCATCTTACGCATTTGCTTCTCAGTGATGTCACTGGGGGCAGTGTTGGGGAAGAGGAGTGGGCAAGGAGAATCTTCTTGACCTCAAAACTTATGTGGTCCTCAGTCCGGGATAAGAAATTCAGATCTTGTAGGCACAGGACAAGTGGCAAGGAAAAGCAGTGCTGTGGTAAGAAAGCACCAAGTGAGAGCTCTGAAACATCAACCTGAGAGAAATGGTGCAAACGAAATGAAGGCAAATTGTAATGGGTCTGCTAGCCATGAAATGAGAAGCAAAAAACTGAGTCATGATTTAGTGAGGTTGGGGGTTTGCTGCATAGGACAGCAACAAAATAAAGATTTGACTATGAATGTGCCCTCAGGAGCCCAACATGGTGGCAGAGATGTGATGAAACCACTGTGATGATGTACAGTGCAAGAAACCAGGAAAAATAAAAGGCAATTTTGGAAAAACTTAAAATAATTAAGGGGAGGGGAGGTAGCCTGGATCCAAACACCCTAAAACTCATTGATAGAGGGGAACTGAAGACCTAGAGGAGTAAGCAAGGGCTTGCTTACACAATGGAAATTTGCCCATGGAAGAGAAGCTGTAGGGTGGGTCACAATCAGTCAGCAAAGGATTAGATAACGCGCTCAGGGGAGCAAGGCAGGGATAAAGTGATGCTAGGTGTATGGGGTGGGATTTGAGGACCCACAAGGCCCTGTCCAGCTTAATCATCTACGATTCCATGGAGACAGCAATGAAAGACCTGCATTGTCTCCCTGAGAACTCATTTCGCTAGGTATGGGCTTAGGTCGCGTATTGCAAATAGGTCTCTTTCATGTAGGATTCTGGTTTGGAGTTTGCAGTGATTGATGGATTCATTAAAACATCATCACTGCAAGGGACAAGAATTTTCTGTTTAAAAATAAATAAATGACGACAGAAACAGCAAAAGAACCTTCTGCTTTTTTTCTGATTCTCCCTGCAGCTTAACATGCTTCAGGAGACTACTTGGTGGGAGAGAGAGGGGACAGGATAAGAAAGGATTAGCAGGGGATATCAGCATTTCACTTAGATCTTTGCCTACCTGGTCGCTCTTGAATTCTACCTCCCAGTATTTTTCACATTGTTTTTATGAATGTCACACAAGCATCGTTTTGGTGCCTAATAATACTTATTCTGTGATCTCCCATTTGGTCTGGAAAAGGCAGTTGGCCAAATTCTCAGGTGGTTATAACTGAACTTTATTGTACAGATGTGAGCAGAGCGGCATTGAAGATCCAGCCCACTGGATTAGTGCTTGTACAGCTGTGCTGTCTTTTTAAAGGCAAATTAGTCAGTATAGAAAGATTTTCTCCACAGAATCTGGCTGTCATCCTTGTGACAGTATGTTATATTTTCAAGTAGATCCCATGGGCCAAATTAATTGTAGTGCTCTACTGATGTCAGTCATGTTACCCCAAGTGCGAATTTGGCCCCATTGTTCTAAGGCTAATAGAGAATTTTATTTTTTTTTTTAATGAAAGTGGATCATAAAATATTCTCAGATTTTCATCTGGTTTTGCTTATAATAATTATCCTTTCCTGAAGCTGAGTAGTAAAGAAAATATTCATATTCTCCAATGTCTGGTATAAATTGCAGTGCTTGTTTGCTGCAGCCCAAGACACAGGCTAAGGACAGGAATTGATGCATTTACCCATGTCTGTATGGACACAGTGAAGGCTTTTAAAGTTCTCTGGCCTATGTCAATGAAACACATTGATTTTCAGTGGCTTTTTGTACTTTAGATGAAACTCTTCTGGCAGCAAATACATCAAGATAACATTAAATTCCACCCTTTGTTATTAATGGAGACAAAAGACATGTTCTTTTTAATAGGTTTCCATCTTTTTGAAATAATATCTGTATGGCTTACAGCATTAATACTGCGGGAGAGAGCCGGCATATTTCTGCTGACAGCTTGCACCCAGTTAGGTCAGAGAAGATGTGGAGTGTGATTACAGTAAAATTAGCTGAACCAGGCAGTTATTACAGGTGGTTCCTACTCCTGATCTAATAACATACCTGAGGGAAAGTGCAGTTGGGACTGCACTGGTGTCACTTTGGAGAGAGAGGCTGGCTGTCCCTGCCTGGCCACGGCTGGATTGCACTTGCTGTGTGTCGTACCTGGGGCTCCCAAATTTGTGTTGTGTGAAGCCTTTGCTGAAATGCCAAGAATCAGAGTGGTCTTGTTGAATTATTGCATCACTGTTCAGTCTGGTTCTGAGGAACATCAATGAAAAAGTTTAAGTGGATATAGGATATGTCCTGAAATGCTGTATAAGGATTAGAAGGAACTTTGCAGGGCATAAATTTATTTATAGCAAACCTTAACACATGGAGCTCTCCATCCCTCTCTAAACCACTGGAATGCCTCACATACTGTTGTTCACCAAGCCTTTTGGTCAGTGTGATATTGCAATGGATAGTCACTGAACAGGAGTGCTCCTGATTTACAGAAAGGCATCAGTCAAAGACCTTGACCTCCTAAATAAATCTAAAGAAATAGGTGTGAAAATGAAGCCTGTGGAGCTGGTACTGCCTCTCAAGCTTAGGAATCTGTCTCTGTAAGTGCATTTGAGGCTTCTTCTGGGGCAACCAACCTTCAGAGTCCACAAGAACCCTGGGAAACTATGGATCAAAAGGAGCTCTTTCTGAGCTCAGCTTCCTCTACCCTAACACATTTCTGCAGGGTATCTGGCCCTCTGCATGTTTAATGAAGAATCAAGACCAGTTCTACATCAGTGGTGTTGAGAGTGGGAGTTATTCTTGAAAGAGTATTGCTGATATTGGATCAGCCCTAGAAGTAGTGGTGAAAGTTCTTCTGTGATTATGCAATTTTCTTTTCTTTCTGTTGTGAGTGGTGGTGGAAGAAAATGCACAGAGATTGACCCTGTGCCCATGTAAACAGTGTATCTGTGAAAACCGTACTTCTTGATGAAAAGAAAATAATATCCTGAGCAAACAGATAGGAGGTAACCTAACAAAAAGAAAACAAAACAAAAAAAAAAAGACAAGAGGGATCTCAAACTCCTAGTGAAGTATTTTTTCTTTTCTCCCCCCCCCCACCCATAAGAATGAGCTAAAGCAGCTGAATCTGTGTTTTCTGAACGTCTATGGGGAGTCTCTTAAAGACAGATCATTAGCCAAAAAGCTCTCTCTTGCTGGATTTGTCCTAATTTGATATAAATGTTTAAGTACCCTTTTTCCTTCAGAATTTAGGATTTTATTTCAGATGATTTTAGTGTCAAAGACAGCTCAATTTTTGGTAGAATAAATTTCTCTCTGGTGTTTATGGGAGAAATGTCAACTGGCCATAGCTGCATGCACTGCAGTGCATGCTTCATGCTGTTCCTCAGAGCTGTATCTGCTGACTGCTGCTCCTCGCTGTCCAGGAACTCCCTTTCCTGCCATCTGTTTATCTGCCAGGCCTCCAGTGGCACTCTGTGACTTCAGTGCCACCCTACTGTCCCATTAAAATGGTCCCATATATGCACAGCCTTAAATGCACAAGTGCAAAACATTCCTTTTCTGTGGCAGCGAAAAGACTCAGATGAGCCTTTACAATTAGGTTGACAAAAGTTAGAAAAGTATGTCTGCTGTCAAAGACTGTCTCCTAGTGATGTCTCCATGCAGTGGTGTTCTCCTGAAGGATGGGTCATTGTCTCCAGTTTTAACAGGTGATGCCCTGGTACCCTTAAAGATGGCTGAAGCTGGAGCAAAGCTTTCCTAATGAAACTCAAAACCAGGTAAAGCTGCCTGCTCTAGGAGGTCTCATAAAATCCTGCAATTCAGGTCAGTTGTGCTGCTGTTTGCAAGCTGGGGCACAGTTTAGTGGAAATGCAGGAAATTTACTGTAACAGGTGGAAACCAGCCAGGGCTTGGCAATCCAGCCACATCGTGCTGCTGCTGAAGTCAGCACCACTCAGTAATTTGACATTGGAGATTTTAGATGGACTTAAATTGCAGAAACTGAGTGTACCTTTAAGGAAGCTGAATACATCAGAATCAAAACCAGGACAGATTACTAATTCACAGAAACAAATATTATCCCTTTCCATCCTGATCTGGTTGAAGCCAAGTGTTAAAACATTGTGTCCAAGCCTCAAGGATGAGATTTTTTTTCTCTTGTTTATAGAACTCTCTACTTTATATCAACATCTCTGGAGAACCCTCTTACCTCATAAGGTACTAGGGGAGTTCCAGAGAACTAGAACTGAGCAAATGTTTCATTGTTTTAGAAGGATGAAGCAGGTGGCCCTTTTCTCCCAGCTCCCCAAGGAAAAACAGGCCAATGAACTTGATGTCAGTCCTGAGACAACTACAAGAAAACCAGGCACATGAAGGAGCTAACATTAAGTTCAAGAGATGATGACATAAATTATACCAGTCAGTATGGTTTTGATAATAAAAATAGTGGTACAAAATAATTTTTACATGTCACTACCCAAGATGTGACACATACTAAGTGAGTAAATTCTTATAAGAGAAAGGTATCAGGAGGGTGTTTTTATCAGGGTCCTGCAATGATTTGTTCTTGCCCCCAGGCTGTCCATTATTGTTATCAAGGATTTGAAAGAAAAAAATAAATAAATCAGCTGCTGGAAAAGTTGCAGATATGCCACAGTGGTAAATAAACAAGACGGGTCAAGTCTGTGAGACAAACTGCAACACTTGGCAAAGTGGCCTGCTCTGAACATGTGTTTTAAACCAGCAAAATGCAAGGTCATACATTTGAGAACAAAGAGTGCAGATGACAGTTTACATCCTGGAAGCAGTGACTGTGAAAGCCTTGGCCCAGATACAGGCTGTGGGCTTTGTCAATGCATACATGAGAACAGATTAAATCCAATCTCAGACCTCCTAAAATCTGTTTGTGTTAAATCTCTATAATCAGTTGTTCTCATTAGCCAGACCACTCTGTTCTCAGCCACTGTGTAGACTTCAGTGAAAATTTGCCTGCTTAGGACAATTTTTCATCACTTTCCCATGAGCTGGGAAAAGGCAGAAGTATCTGATTTTGAACTTGAAACTTAGTTGTTTCTTCTCCCTCTGAAATGCCTTATCATCTGTAGTGAATATCCTGAAGGTTGCCAATTATCACACCAATTACCTCACAAGAGGCCAAGTTTTAAGGCAGCTCTGCCAATTTTAAGAGAAGAAAACAGGCCCTGTGGAAATCAGAATCAAAACATTGCTAGATCTGCTGGATAAATGGTGATGTTTGATTGGAAAGGGTCACACTTGCATTCTTGAAGCTCATAAACCCTTCGAGACTGAGCAGTTCATATTGTTCTTCCTTTTAGTTAAGAAAGTATTTGTCAGGTATTCAAATGGTAAGAAATCCCAGGATTGAGTTATCTGTGCAAACTGAAGTAATTTTCCTTGTGAATGGGAATTAGGATAGCTTCTCATCACATGTCTGCTCTTGATTTTTGCACAGGTCCCCTACCTTAATGATTTTCCATTTGCATTGCTAATTAATACAGGCTGCCAAGTTCTATGTGACTTCTGAAAATGCAATATGAGCTGTAAATCACTGGGGTGCTCTTGGAAAACATCCCCTTGAGTCATCACTGAGCAGGTAAGCTGCCAAAAATGATCATCAGCCAGCCCACAGGTGGGGATATACAACAGGTAGGGAGTCAGAGGGATTTCCTTACCCTATTGGACTTCCCCAGAAGCACATTAACCGCAGGGGAAGCTGCAACACTGCACTGGTGACAATCCAGCCATTTCTATGGAGGTTCTTGCTTGTTGGTACAAATACTGGAAAGATGTATTGTTGATCTCTAGAAAGAGGCAGTGCACACTTACACACTTGGCCATGTTCCTCTCACTAGGAATGCTCTATGATTGTTTTTATCTGTTTTATTCATATGATTGAAAGTAAAGCAGACACCCACCCCCCATGCCCAGAGCCGGCCTGCAGTTTGCATTAGTCACTGGAAATGCCATAATTTCCTCTCTGGAAAAGGCTTGTGGCTAGTGATTTTCAGCCTTTGCCAGACCATCCTTGTTAAAAGATTCATGTCTTTCCAACACTGATGAAGAGCATCCCTTTTCTGAGCTTTAGGGTGAAGCTGGGTTTCCTCTGTAGCCCTAATGCTCCACATTCCTGCTGTACCCTTCCTTGCTTTCTCTGAGCTACAGCCTGTCCCTCCTTCTGGCCTGATCAGCCCAAGTCAGCTCAGACCTGAATAAAAGCACAGTGTTTTTACTGAAGGGACCTCCAAGTTCAACCAAGCCTCTTGTAGCTCCTGCGTAAGGACAGAGGTACAGGCTGGCAGAGCAGTACAGGTTACACAGCTCAGCACCAGAGCACAGTGCTTCTCGTTTGTGATGGTGACACCTCCCTTTTTGGTTGGTTGGTTGTTTTTCTTTCTGTTTTGGTGTGTTTGGATTAATGTTAGGGGCTCTGTCAGAAGGGGGCATGCCACAGAGCCTGACTGCTCCTGCCTCTTCCTTGTTCTTCCAATCGCAGCCTTCTAGGAGATCCAAGCTATCCTCTTCTAAGAGTGTCCAAGAATTAGAAGTGAATGGGGTTTTTTAATCAAAATGCTTCAATGTGTCCATTTCTCAAGCAAGTGGATTTGGCTCCCTAACGAAAGATTGTGATTGTGAGAGCCCTCCCTGTACAGACCTTTTACTGTCTTGAATGCAGATTTACCCAGCTACGACCCTTGCCTTGCAAAGGCAGGAAGGCTCCTGGACTTCCTGTCTTTCTCCAATGAACATCACTTAGCATCCAGCCAGAAGGCTTGGTCAGGATGAAAACAATATTGAATTTTTCAGGTCTCATTTATTTAAGAGAGTAAATCGTCTTTCTTCTCAAAGTGCTTCTCTTTAGCTTTCATTTCCTGTGCACAGAGTAGCTTTGTCTCGAGTACAATAATTAAGTTGTTGACCTTCTTTAGAGGTCAAACATAGCTTCCCTTTAGAGAAAGATAAAAACAAGCAATAATAGATACTTTGACTGGTTTAAGATACTTCGTCTGCATATCTGTGATGTTGTTGTAATTTCTGATGGATATTTTTCTCAAGATAATTCAGGGTGACATGCTGTTGATCCGTGTATTTTGGTAGGAACATAGTATTTACTGGAGTTGCATTTTTCCCATTCTTTAGGAGAAAAGAAATTCCATTGTAACTTCATCAAAGAGCATGAGGTAGCATGCATATGGTCTAATGAGAATGTTTCATGGGATTTTAAAATGCTATTTTTAGTCTATATTAATGATTTTTTTCCTCTAATTGTCTGAGAATGCTTTTTCAAAATCAAAAATAAGAATGGAGAAGCCCAGACATTTTCATGCATTATACAGGGCAAATTGACTTTTTTTTCATCCTGCTCTCTATTTTTTTTTTTTTTGTATGTCAACATTTACATTCTCGTCCTTTTAAAATTGCACATTTCTAATTTTTATATTTTTATTTAATTCTTGTTTACTTGTTTTTAAATATGCCTGCTACTTTATATTAACGTTCCTAACAGTCTGATGTTACATTCCATATGGGATATGAGGTGATGCCAACAATTCAGTTCCCAGGAGCTGTGCCTGTGTGCCTAAGTGAGGCGCTGGGATCGTCTGATCAGTCTGAACAAGTATTAGCAGCAAGTTTGATTTCTTTGGTATAGAAATGTGAGATCTTGTCCATGGCATGGAAATTGGGGGTTGGATTATGCTTTACAAACTGGGCAAGAAATCGAAATGACTGCAGGTGGAAGAAATCCGTGATTCCAGTGATAGGAGGCTCGTTGTTCATTTGTGCAAATGACAATAGATGCTGGAATTGTACAGAATGTGGGAGGAAGGAAAAGCAAACAGGCATCCACCACCACTGCTGGAATAGGATGGGGCAGCCTTTATACTTTTGAATTATGAAACCTTCTATTCCAAAACCTCATATTCCCTGTACCCTTCTTACTCCTTCCAGAAGCCTTCTTCAGACTTCTAGATTTCTTTTTCTGGTGCAGGCAGTAGAATGAAGTCTGAAAGTGCAAGGTATAGAGCCATAAAGAAGCCCAAATGTACATGTACCCTTGGGAGCAAGAGATCCAACTCCCATCACAGCTAAGACCAAAGTTCACTCCATTTCTTGCTGTCGTTCCACTTCATAGCTATTAATACATGAGCAATCCCCTCCTCATTCGCCAAAACCCTTAAATTCATCACACTGTCCCATCATGGTAAATTAAAGTCAAATATGCCTTAATGACAGGGGGGTTAAGTGGAAAAAGTCAGGCCTAAGCAAAGCATCTTTTTTGTTTCAGAAGCAAAAGAGCAACGCTGGTATCTAATTTTGGACCCCAGGGAAATGCCTCGATACTGAAGTGGTCAGCACCACGTACAAACTTAGTGAGAGCCTGGTATTCCCCACTGCCAGCAGCCATTCAGACTTGTGTGGGCACCCCTCAAAACCCCTAAGTAGAAGCTATGGTTGCAGTTCTTTCAGCCATTTTAGGGCTTTGTAGGTAAATGTGGTCCAGCAGCATCAAAAGGCAGTTCTGTTTCTAATAAAGATTAAAAAATATTTTTGAATGACCCTCCTTGTTCCTTACTATTATACGGTATTAAAATATAAGAGCGCAGCCAAGGAGAATAGAAAACAAAGAGAAAAGCCTTTAAAAAAATTCCACATTTTTATATCCTTTCCCTACTAACCCACCACAGAATTCAAGGGTGGGGGATTCGAGGGCTGAAAGAATCTCCATATGGTGCCAAAAATTCCCCACAGATCTCTCTGGTCCCTCAGCATTTGGCTATTTAAAGCAAACACATTGTGTTTTAGATGCTAGTTTAGATCCGTTTTCCATATGAGGAGGTGGGATGTAATTAATTAACTGTTCTTTTGATTTCTAAGTATCACATGTACATTTCATAAGGGCATGTACTTTTGACAGAGGCTGGAAAAAGGAAATAAAATGCAAGTTACACCAGTTAAGTCTTCTGGGTACAAATGATGGATCAGCAGGGGATTATCTTGTGTATTTTATTGCTACCAATGCTGATTGAGTCGCATGAGTGTTAATACAAACCTAGGGGAAAAAAAAATCTGGATGAAATCACAGTAACAGAGTTTAAAGTGTTTATTTTAGTCATAATTGCACTGTTTTTACATAATGCCTTTGATCTGTAGGTTGAAAAGAGGCAAAGCCAGTAGTCCACAGTAGAAGTAACCAAAGATAAACTTCTCTGTAGAGTTTAAGAAAATGAAGTCCATAGTCAGAGATATACACACAAACACATAGAGCAGGGAGGTGAAGCCCAGGCTTCAGCATGCCACAAATTACAGTTTGTTGCCATTGCAGCTAATGGAGTCCCTTTTCAGGATTTCTGCATTTACTTCAACCTTTATGCACATTGTGTACCAGAGAAAATCCAATGTAACAAAGCAGTCATGAAAAATGAGGCAGAAACCTTTACACATCCCATCCAGCATGACAAAAATAAATAATAAATCTGCAAAACTGGAACAGACAGCTAACTTCTCCAGGCCCTTCATCAGCACAGAGGTCCAGCTGCTCCTGCTCCATGACCCTATTGGCCACGGATGGTCCTGGAGACCCCTCAGAGGGTCACCTCCAGACTGGGAGCCAAATTCACTGTGACAACAACAATTTGGTGTCTCTAGTGACTTAACAAAACAACCAAAATGCCTCTTTCTTAAAGGAACAGCCAAGTCCTCTGTGTCTGCTCTCATACCAGGACTGAATTTGCTCATCAGCCTTCAGACCCAGGGAGCTGTAGCACCAAAGCAACTGGCCTGTGACCTCTTGGGTCAGGGGATGGACCAGAATAACAAGCCCCATAGTCCCATTTATCTCTCTATTTTATTTTTTGCCTCTTTATTTTGTTTTCTAAAGCTAAAGAGCATCCCCCGACAGAAATGCGTGAAGACTGAGGACATAATGATACTCTTTAATTGCACGAGTCCTTTGTCATCTTTACCCAGAAGAGAGGAGGTTTGTAGAGGAGCTATGGCCTTTATGTGAGATCTGCTGATGTAGCCGGGAAAACAGACTCTGTTGCACAAGTCCTTTCTCTTGGAAGTGCTCTCTTCTGCTGGAAGACCAAATGTGTTTAGGGCATTCAGTGGGTCCCTCCCTGTATATTTGGTGAAAATGTCTGGGCATTATTTTGTGACTGTTCTTTTCTTTTCTTTTTTGCTTGTGTGCAGTTTTCCAAAACGATGCCTGGAAAGTTTCGCGCAGGCTGATTCTCCCAAAGCCCTCTCTGCAAGAGCAGAGGAAAAGGCAGGTTCCTTTGTGGGGCGTTCCAGAGCCAGACCCTACCACAGCTGCATCAAAATGCTGAGCAGTTCCCCTCTTGCTGAGTTCCAGGGGGGGCCAGGGAGGCTGAGAGAGGCCCATTCGAGCCCTCCCATCCGTCCACTGTCCCATGCACTGTTGGTCTGTGAATGAATGTTATTGCAAAAGTGAATCACACTTTAATGACAAATGTTTCAAAAACAAAGCTATAAAATTCTTGACTCAGTTATTAACTTTAAATTAATTGTTTAGGTTGTTTCCTTCCACACACCCCACCCCCATTAACTTATTCTTGAGGGGAATGTATTTATGGAGCCATGTGCTTCTCACATGGTTGAGCCTAAAAATAGCTTTAGAAACTCATTCCAGCTAAAACTTAATTTAAAATCCAGTTTGTCAGCCTAACACATTGGTCTTTTAGCATGGTTTCTTTATTTGTAATGATAGCCTTGACCAGTCTTTCGAGTGCTGCTTATTTCCGGATTTCCTGTACTGTTCCTCTATTTAATAATATATAAATAAACAAATTCCTGAGCCTAAGGAAACCCCCAAATTACATGCAAAATTTATTTTCTCTGTATGGCCTGGACTTCCACTTGGGCAACAAGCAAACTTACTCTCATAAATACACATGTGCTTTGTGGAGACAGGCAGCATCAGCCCAGGTTTCTTGCTTGGTTTGGGATTTTTGGGGGAGAGAGAGGTTTATCAATCACTGCAAGTATATTGTCAAAGTACTGAACTGTTTTTCCCATGTTCTTTTTTCAGTGATCAGCAAGTCAGATGCTTCAAAATGTCTGAACCCTCGTGGGTCAAATCCTTCTTCTGTTTATTTCAGTATGAGTTTTGTCACTCATTTTAAAGCAGAGACTATAGCCCATAATAGACAATTATGCAATTCCTGGATGAAAGGGATGTTTTCTCCTTGCCCTAGATAATTAAGTCCAATGCAGAATCTTTCCATTCTCATCACTAGCTGTTTTTTTTAATTGGTCTTGAGATGACCATGTCCTGAGCTCCAAGGGTTGAAATCCTTTAGAAAGGAGATTTTCAGCCTGCAGTTTATGGATCTGTGGGGCAGCAACAGGCAGCTGAGGAAAGCAAAAGTAATGCCAGTAGGCTCAGGAACTGCACAGGGATCCATGTGAAATAAATGCAGCATTCCACATTAAAAACCATTGATTTTGCTAATATTATGCTATACAGGGGAGAGATTTTGGTCACATAAGAATGCTTAGATTTGCAGAGAAATTTTTTGTTCCTCTGGTTTCAACACTTTTCTGTCTGAATTCCACTACTCATTTCTACAGTGCTAGGCATTATTTATTTAAAAGAATGGTCTTTTTTACTTCCAGAAATCATGTCAATTAATGATGCTGCATTCTCTCTGTCCAATAGGATGGAAGAACTCATTTCCTTTTGTGCAAACCAGTTGCTGTTTTACTAGACCTTTTTCAGTCCACTTGCTTGTTTGCCCCCTTCCTTCCTTTTGGTCTAGGTCCCTCCTCACATGGGTAACTCCTACTTTCCTTCAGTTTTGTTTAGCTTTATCAGTTTTGGGTTACCTGCTAAATTTAGCAATCACTTCTTAGGTTTATTTATACATATATATATGTGGGTATGTGTGTGTGTGAATTTTTTCTGATTAGTCTGCTTTTTTTAATATTTCTAGTTTAAATAATTTTCAGTCAGTGGTAGAATTTTGCCCTTTCAGCCCCAAGTGTTCAGTTCATTTCATCAGCTCTAGCAGGAGTCTTTGTGCAAGGCCAGGTAAGCTTTGCCTGGTATTTTGCTGTAAAAATCAAAGAATGTCAGTGGGCTGGAGAGGTATCAAATCTCTTTTCATGTTATTCTTGCAAGTCCTCTATTTCTTTAAGGATTCTATCAGCTATTTGACTTGATACTGGTTCCTACAATAAGTAGATACCATTGCAGATAGAACCACTGCTCTACTCAAACCAGAACTGTTTGTAGTCCTACTGCTTCCCAGAGGATTGCCATGTGTTTACTAGAGGCAGAATTAAAGCTGCCATACTTAACACATTTGTAAAGACACTGTAGGTTTGATAACCACAAGAAGGAGAAAAACCAGAGCAATTTAAACATTTACAGATTCATTTTCCCCCCAAGATGGTGTCTAGTTTAAATCAGTTTATCAGGCAGTCATGGTGACTTTGCTTGGGATTCTTGGGGCAGGCTTCAGGCTCAGCACCTTTAACCATTGCTATTCTTATTATTTAATGAATCTACAATCAGCAGCTTGAATTTCACACACATCCAGTTGATCTCTTCAGACCTAATGTCTCTAATTGCATTATTAAGCAGGAATAACTGTGCCTTCCAGTCCTTTTATATCCTGTATCTGGCTTACACGTACATTCTCTATCTATTTCAGTCAGAGGGTATGGGGTTTTTTAGTTGCAACTGTTAAATTAGTGAAAGCCCTAATGAAAGTGAGGTTAACAGCAAAAGATGCTTTATACTGGTATAAATTATTCCTGGAGATTGGAACACCCTTTGTTTGCATCATCCCTTCCTGCAGGGAGGGGGCAGTTACACCCCAGTTATACCAGTTTCAAACTAGAAGAGTTAAACTGATGTAAAACCCCTGTGTCCTTTAGCGTCAAGGAACAATTGGGACCTAAAAGGGCAGAAATCAGATTTTAAGCATGTAAGTAAAGTCATGCTAAAACCTAGCATTTAACATGAAATTATTTCTTAATGGCATTTTAACGTGGTTGGAAGGGGTGCAAAACTCGCTACAAAAGGCAGGAAATTCAGAGTTAGCACCTGTGCACCGTCACCTTCTGCATGCTGGAACTGCAGCTCTGCGACACCTTACGGGTTTGGCTGCTTCTCAGTTGTCTACACAGCCCAGATTCTGCAGCTCCTCTGACAGTGGTGGCCTCCAAACTCTGGGTGCTCTGCAGCAGCAAATGCCACCATGGGTGACGCTCCCAAATGCAGCTTTCAGGCTTCTTTGAGGCTGCAGTTCTCAGACCTGAGGAGCTGGGAGTTAAAATCTGCAGCTACCAGTGTTTGCCTTCTGCTTTGGAGCCCCTTTGACTTCATTATTTCCTCTATGCGTGTCATCATTAGCAATGCCAGTTTAAAAAACACCCCACTAATTCAGTGCACTTAAGTAGCTTGAAGGTTG
The DNA here is from genome assembly GCA_013400735.1 of Pomatostomus ruficeps. Taxonomy (NCBI): domain Eukaryota; kingdom Metazoa; phylum Chordata; class Aves; order Passeriformes; family Timaliidae; genus Pomatostomus; species Pomatostomus ruficeps. The sequence goes on from VYZT01063327.1 coordinate 64,105, forward strand.
AAGGCTTTAAGAAAAAAAAGCGATTGTGGTATTCATGGTGAGAGCAGAACAGCAGATAACAGTCCAGGCTCTAACTACCACAGCTCCCCGGAGATTAAACACGCAGCCAAAAGCTTAAGTGTGGCCCAAACTCGAGGCAGCTCCAGGGGATTAGAGGCAGGTAACTATGTGAGGACAAACTCCGGCTTGTTGCTTGGCAGGGATGAGGAATTGGAAACCCAGGCCACCACCACATCCCTGAAAATCAAAGGACAGCAAGCAGGAGACAAAGAGCTGCCAAAATGTTCGTGTCAGGGATTTTTTTTTCTTCCTTTGGGCAGGCAGAGCTGGGTTGCAGCCGAGCGGCTCAGGACCTCACCCGCACCCAGGGACCAAAACAGAAAGTGCAAAGATGGGCACAAGTTTAGGGGAGCTCTGTAAACACAGCCCCTGCACACAAACTGTTAAGTATATTCACGATTTGTATTTTTCCTTTGGCATCTCATTATATCCTTTAATGAAACTACTGGCAATGAGGTAGTAATTTTTTCTCTTTGGTTTGAGTTTCTAAAAAGCATAATTTCAGCAATTTTTCTCTGTTCCTACACACACACACACAAATTGCTTTAGACAGGAAGAAATTGCTTTAGACAGGAAGAATTTTCTAAATTGAGTTAGACTTGAATCGAATAATTGAAAACCTATTTTTAAAAAGCACTGTGGTACTTTGCATTCTTTAAAAAATTCTTGTATTCCCAATTGTTTTTCAGTAAACTTTCATCAGTCTGTTTAAAGTTCTGCAAGTGTGAATATTCATATTTCAAACGTCTGGCTTGAAAATCGAGCATTTCAGAAGAACTATATCCCCCCCTTACTACAGAATTGTCAGTAAAACTTCAGCAACGATCAACTCGTTTCTTCGCCAAGGAGCTGGTTCTGCATTATTCACACAAATGGGCTTTTTTCCCCTATTGACTGGAATGGGAGCAGAATCCATCCTGAAATAGTAACCCCCCTGGTTTAATCCATGACAAGAGACAAACAAATAGACCCTTTGAAATGAGTTTCATCTTTTGTGTCCCATTTGTTCTCTTAAGCAGGTGTCAATTGGATCTTTTCCTGTCTGTCTGTGGTTGAAAAGCAACATGTTGTAGTTAAACCCACTTGTAAATTGTAGTATTTTACAGAAGAATTCCCCCAGGGATCTACTAAAAAGCTACTTGAGGTTAAGAACCAGAAGTCAAAAAAGGGTTAATTCGCTTTCCTGGCCTCCTTCTTTCTATTTCTCATTCTGTTTCAAGTGGTTTCTTGTTTAAAAAATATCTCTCTACTTATAGGTCTCATACTGTATATGTCTCCATATACAGTAAAAAGATTCTTCATACACAGGGTCTGATCCTGCTTGCACTGAAGTTCATTTATTTGTAAATCATGGAAAAGAATTTCCTTTTATAGTGGGCCCAGCCACAAATTTCCTATTTTCTTGAGCCAACAATCTTATCAACCACCTGCTTTGTGGATCTAGGGCTAGAAACTGCCTCCGAGTTTTTAATCTTGTGAAAAGGCGACTCTGGAACTAAAACTGCAAGAAGCTGGCCCAACTGCCCTAGCAGCTGCTCAGACTGGTTGGCTATCCAGAAAAAACCACCAGCAGCTTCAACAGCAACAATAAGCCCACACATCTCACATTTTGAAAGAATTACATTATGTATAAGAAAATGCACTGGGAATGTATAAACTGTTACGTGATATAACTGCATAAAATGAACAATGTTATAAAGGCTTGATCAGAGGGGGCTGTGCTGTTTACAGTGATGTGTGCCCCTTTCTTGTACCAGTCTTTCTAAACCCTCCCATGAGGATTTGTGTAGGATTGCATCACCTCCTGAAACCGATTCCAAATGCACAAGGATGTTACTAAAAAAGAAGAAAAATCTTAGCTGTTCATTAGCAGCAAGTAACTGTCTCAGGCAGCAAGGTGGAGCTCCAGGTATTGCTTTTTCCATCACTTTGTTTCACACTTGCTGTTGTCTTCTAGAGGAGTGAAAATCTTCTACAGACAGGCCAGCTGCCTTGAATAAACATGTACTTTGATCTTCCGTGATTTCCTTGGTTGCAGGTACCAAAGTGCTGCACATTCAAACCATTCTCCCTCTGTCTCTCCCTCTCATGAGTGCTGAGCTGTAAAGCCACCACGGCCGTGTAGTGAGGAGCCTCCAGCCAACCCAGACCTTTGCCCAAAACTTCTGCTTCTGGCAGGACCAGGAGAGATGTGCGTGTGATTTCCCCAGAGCCTGGTGGGTGTCTGTGCTCCCTGCCTCTGTTTACTGGCATGGGCCAGTCAGGTTTCTCCAAAGGCTCTCTGGGCACCTTCCTGCAGCTTCTCTCTATGCTCTGACCATCTCATTCAGACCCACTCAGACTTCCACCATTCCACCATGGACAGTAGGTGAAGCTGTTGCCATCCAAACTGTGCCTGAGAGCAGCAGCAATGTGCACATTTGTTTGCCAGACAGCACACTGGAAGCTGGGTAGCAGAGAACGGTTTTCTTAGAATTAAACACTTTAGATGAGAGGTCCCAGATTCTGTTTTCTTTCTCCATTGCCTTATTTGACATAAAGTCATCCTCCTTTAAAGGCACATTTCCAGTTATTCCTGTCCTCTCCTAGCTGGGACATTCCCAGGGAGTCCCTCACTATTTGTTGGTGTGATTATTATTGTAGGTACTGGGGTATCGCAGATGTGGGCACTGCTATGAGAAACATTGCACTAAGGGAGGACACAAAAAACAGCCTGCACTTCAACACTGCTGGAAGGAGCATCTAATCCAACTGCCCATCCTTAGTCCCGGAGAAATTAATTTGACACCTCAGCAACTTAATAAAAAGCATTAGACACATTTGCTAGTTTAAATGATTTCTTCACCTGCTGTAGTAACTCCGAGCCTATCCTTGCTGTTTCCTTACAGCCAAATGCCTTTGCTGAGCACGTTGTCACCATCCCTAGAGAACAAAGATATACTTCCCATAAGAGCTTTTTTCCTGCATTTCAGGAAAATGTATGTTTTTAAAGACCTGTTACAGATCATTCAGATGTCTCTGCAGGGAATACAGCATTTGTCATCAGGCTCAGATTTGAGGTACCAATGGCACTCAGAAAAAGAGGCGAATGGCAGGGAAAGAACTTGCCCTCACTCTCACTGTTTCTGCCACCTTGGTTGAACAAAGTCCTTCTCTAACGGGATTGCGGCATTTTTCCTCCTACGTCAGCTTGTGGTGTGCAGGGTTTCTCTGGGAACATTTGCTTTATAGAAGAGAATGTTTATCATCAGTACTATTTGGTTCCAAAAGCACTGGCTCAAAACAGAGCTGAGAAACTTTAGTGTAAATTCAACATTGAGTATTCAATTACTGGAGTATTAGAATATGCAGGTTTCAAAACCAAATGTTTCACTGATGTGGCATAATTTTGACTTCAGAAAGTACTGCATAAATATATTAGGAAATACAAAGTTCTGGATATCAAGCAGAGGAACTGACTGAGCAAAAGCAATAAAATAAAGCCCATTAATCCCCTTTCCAGGAGGTATAACTAGACTAGGCAGATCCTTACCTGTGCCAGTGCAGCAACTCACTCACAGGAGTTCAAGTCACTTTGCACAGGCTGCGCTACAGCTGTGTTAAATCACCCAAATGAAGCCAAGCGACACTTAAAAACTGAAACCATCAAGAAACTAGATCTATTTTCTTCACCTCTGGGAATGCAGGCCTTCCTGCAATGGAGACAGCTGAACTTTTCTTTTAGGAGACAGGCCTTCATCTCACCTACCATCACAGGATTCACTGTGAAATCCCCCTTCCCTTTCCTGCTGCAGAGCTGTCCTTCAGCCTCAACAGGACTTCTGGTTCTTTTATTATTATTATTATTATTATTATTATTATTATTAGTTTCTGATCTCCAGAGTCACAAAAAGAGTCTTGAAAAAAAGCCATTTGCAATCCAATAATGTGATATTTTCCCTGTGGAAGTGAAGGGTTGAAAACCATAGGTGCAGAATGTGTGAATTGATTTGTTTATCTCTATTTCTTTCCCTTTTTTTAACTCTCAAAAACGCGGGCTGCTACACCGCTGAACATAGGACAAGACCTGTAAAAAGCGCTCAGGAAATTCAAGCCTCAGTCAAACAATGCCTTAGGGTAATTTACAGCTTTTTCAGCCATCAGCTGTGCCAGGATCACCTCCTTCCTCCGTTCTTAGCTCCCACCAGACCTATTCGGGTACTGCCATGCACCCGCAGACAGCCTGCATACGCACAGGGTGAGCTGCCGTGTTATTTGCTATTATGTGTAATAATTTGACTTTAGTGATAAATTCGGCTGAGTCAGGTTAGCACATGAGCCAGTCGAATGGCTCACTGCTGCCAAAACAGGGGGCTGCCTCCCTGCTCTGGGGCAGGGGGCCAGCTCTGCCGCATGGCTGGCACTGCTGCCAGAAAACCGCCGGGAACCAAGGTAACTCAATCAGGAGTCGGAGCCTTTACTCCGTTTGTAGCAGTCAGCTCCACTACACCAACCCAGGCACTTCTGCAGTGCTAGAACTCTCTTCAGAGGAAAGGCGTTTGCTGGTTTCACTGTATTTCTCCAAAGAGGCAAAAATTGCCTTGTGGCAAGCTCTTGTGAAAGTCAGCAGAATTTAGAGTCTTTGGGCACTTCTGAAAAACCTTGCCTTGGCATGCTGGTTCCCACAGTCCTGTACTGCCACAGCTTGGCAAATGCTCCAGTGCAGTTGCACATCATCAGTACAAAAATGTGCAGCATACTGAAAAGTGAAAATGTGGCAGAGTGTAAAATAAACGGAATTTAGTATTAAAAAACCCAACCTAACAATTGGGAAACTGGGCTGGACTGTTTTCTCTGTTTTCTCCATTTCCATATTCCATAATTCAGACTCATTATACATTTCCGGTTTGGCTTTAAGTTTTTATAAAGTGGCTGCTGAATTTCCAACCTGTCACACAGGCACAGCAGAATTCAAAAATCTTGACCCCAGCTGATGGCAAAATATGTAGATGGGAAGAAAAGCACCAGTCTAGGAGAAGCAGGAAAATGGAGAACTCTAAGCTAATCAGTTCTTTTAAAAAGAGGGTGGTTACTACTCAAGTAGTAATTTATTGAGAGAAAGGAACCATGAGTCACAGAAAGACTTAGGTTGCCTGCAGGGGAATGTTATTCTTTTTTCTTTCCCTTTTTTTTCTTTAGGAGAAACCCTTGTGTGTGCATTTGCAGCTTATAGCTAAGAGGTTGGACTAGAAGCTAATCAGCCATTCTGTCTCCTATCTGCTGATCTGCTGGCGTTGGGGGAAGGGGAATGTGGGCAAACAGGCATTAAATTCCACCGGCAGGCGAAGGGAAGGTACTCCTTGATAAGCAGCATCCAAGATGATGAGCTGTAAAGCAAAGCCCCTGTGAGGAAGCAGGGGAAGAGGTAGGGAAAGCTTTAACCATCTGTCTCAACCCAGCCTTGCTCAATGCTTGCCAGAGCAGAGGTCACCACCAACAATAATAACCCTCGAGAAGCCAGACGTATGCTTTCCATTCACCAATAATCTACAAAGCGTCTTAGGGTGAAATCCTGGCTTCTCTGAAGTCAATGGGAGCTTTGCCAACGACTTCAGTGGAGCCAGGTTTTCATCCCTGATAAATTTAAAGCAACCCCCAGGCTTAAAGATGAAACGACGGCATCCTGGGAGTGGGCGCAGGCTGAGGACCAGCAATGCTTCTTTGAAAAGCTGTCAGATCTTACGGACAGGATGCCTCACAGTCCTGGAGCAATTCCAGGGTGGACAGTAAAGGGTAAAGTGGACAATCAGGTAAACACCAGTAATTTTTAACTGCTGGGACTGCTTCAGTATAGGACCCCAGTTAGTCTTGATACGGTGACATAAAACCCAGTGGTCCTTCCCACTTCTGAGGTAAAGCATATAAAGTGAGTTATGTTGGTTTATATCATATCATACTGGTTTTTTTCTCTCCCCTCCTTATCCAGCAATTCTCACGTTGGCCTTGAAGGTTGTCACCTGGTGGCACTCATCTAAGGTGAGGATTTTTCACATGTGACTGGGTACAATCAATGAAATGAACTAAAATGTTCATTTCAGTCACTAGGACCAACCAGCCTCTGCAACGTGCTGTGTCTCAGTTAGGCAATACTTCACTTTTCAGGACTCACCAAATGTAGGTGCCTGAACAGTGCTGAAGAAGGGTTGGCCCTGGCCAGTGTGGTGGACAGTCCATGGGGTGGTAAGCTGTGATGGCCACGGCAGGAGATAAGAGCACCACCATCAGGACATGCCAGCAAGAACATCACAAATTCAGCCCTGGACAGAGTTTGTTGGCCTGAAGCACTGAAGGTGGTACAGTGGCATTTTTGTTGGCAGGCTGGTGTAAAGGGAGACTGTGGGCCTTTCATCTGGCAGTGTCACAGCTGTAGCCAACAGCCTCCTGAAACACCTCCTGGGAGACAGGCCTCATCACGTGGTGGAGGCTGCAACATGGACAGCCACAACCCGCTCTTGAAGCTGTGCCATGAGGAACATGGGATCTGCGAGGTGTGGGAGAGGCAGGACATCAGAGGAGCTCCCACAGCTTCCTGACTGCCCTCACGTGAGCCGAGCTACACCACCTGGCTGGGCACTATGGTGGTCATCAAAGAGCTTGGGCTCAGGGCATTTTCCCTGGCACTGGCAAGGAGCTGGGAGTGCACAGGAGCTGTCTGCCTTTATCACTGAAGGGAAGAGAAATGGAAGGTAGAAGCTGGAGGTGGAGGGGTGAGGTGTGAACCTTTACAGGGAAGGAGCTATCAAAGGAACACACCTCTCTTACCCTAGCACCACCGTCAGACACATTTGCTGGTCCACCTCCCTGTTGGGTGCTCATAGCCCAGGAGCAGTATCCTGCTCAGGCTAGCAATGGATCTCCTCCTCCTGGTGAGCCCTGACCTCATTTTCCAGGGAATAAATGGTGGCTTCTCAAGCAAGTGTCCACCTAGATAGGAAAAGAGAACTTTCCCCTTTGTTTTTAAATCCATCTCCCCTACAGGTCATGATTCAGCTGTCTGGATTCATCAGTGAAGTCATCTGCTGATTAAACAGTGTTTGTAAATTTAAATGGGCATCTCCAGAGCAGGTGTGTGCATGCTCCTGCCTGGCTGCCCCAGACAGCCACACAGGCAGCACTGCCATGCCCAAGTGCCGCTTTCACACCAACTTTTTCCAGTGGGAAGAGGCTTTGGTTCCTCACTGCCACTGCTCGCAGCTGAGAGCAGCACTGCTCTGTCCCTCCCTAGCTTTGCACAACAGCTCAATGCATTAATGAGCCACGAGGAGACACGCACCAGTACAGGCCCATCTCATCTGGATTAAAGATGTCTTTTGGTTCAGTTTCATAAGGCAAGGGAGAACTTGCATTACCCAGAGCTCGGCGGCAGATCCATGTGTGTGTTTTTCACCAGACTGTCACTCAGACTGTTTCGCATTACGAGCCTTCAGTCTTGCTCTGGCTGTCGATTTGTACTATTACGCTCTGAAATACAGAACTCATGTGCCAAGTTTCCACTTTTCTTCAACAGCTGGGATCCACTGACAGCCACTAGGTATGGGCAGACTTTGGCAGACCTGGAGGACACTTGTGCCTCTTGGCTGCCAAGCCTGCCTCCTGTAGCTGCCCTGTTTCTGCTCGCTGCCACCAGGATCGCAGCAATGGTGCCAGGAGTAGAGCCCTGGCCGAGCGATGACAGCTGAAGTACATCAGTGTTTTTATCTCCTCAATATTTTGATTAGCCCAAGGAATGTTTGGGTTAAAAAAAAAAAAGGCACCACATTTTTTAAAAGCCACGTGATGGTCCCACAGGCTGTTATGACTTGATGCAATATCGAATAGCTCTGTATGATCCGCCGCGTCACCGAGAGTGTCGGTGCCATGCCGGGTGTTTTTCAACACGGGATTTCACGAGATGGGAGCTGTACCTCTGATGCACTCAGGGCAGACCTATCAAGTCCCTACCCTGCACAATCATCTGTGCTGATCATTCCTACACTGCAGTGCTAACATGGAACATGTTTGTGGATTTAAAAATCCTTAAATCTGAAGGTTTCAGGGTTGTGGCTTTTGGTCACGTCTTTAATGATACCCTAGTGCAATTATTTTAACCATATTCTTGCCTGATTCCTGCGCAATCATTGACAGTGGTTATCACTGGAAGGGTACGAGACATCATTCTGACTCATTCATGACCACAGCCTTCAGATGCACCAAGACCTGCACGAAACCTCCCAAGAGCTCTGATTCTCCTCATGCCCCAAATGTGCAAGTTTTCCAGGTTGGGCACACTGTGGGCTAAGGCTTCCCTGACATGCTTCGGTCCCAACTGGCACTGCACACTGGAAGAACATCTCACCCTTACCTTGCAGGAACCCTGTGGAGGACACTGGTCTCCAGGTAAAAATGCTTTGCATTGGGGGATACGTTTTGCCCAGTTTTCCCATTTAGACATTTTAGACCAATTCAGCCTCCCAGCTGTCACACACTCACAGATTGTTTGTATCCTCATTTTTACACATAACATTCCCAACTGTGTAAGAACAACAAAGATTCCAAAATTCCCATTTTTTTGTTAGGTGGCTTTATTTATGCTTCAAGTTGATTTGAGCTGTGTTTGTTCTTGTTACACTGAGCTGCACCTTGGGAAGAGGTCTGGCTCCCTCAGACCGGCCACTGAGATACTGACTTACAGCAAGTGATAATCCAACCCTCATTTTCACATATTTTCAAGTCTACATTACGTTTAAATTTGAAGGCCTCCCACCTGAGAGGGAAAGCTGTTTCCACTGTAGTGACACAGTCAGCAAGCAAGAGGAAGAGCAAGGAGTGTCAAACCCCAGTCCCCGGTCCCCACCAGGGACACACAGAGCAGCTGAAAGGGGCGCATCACTCCAGTGCAGATCCATCCCAGCCGAGCAGAGGTGGCAGTCGGGACACAAGGTGCAGCCGTGTGCGGGATGGGGTGTGGGTGCAGCAGTGGGGTGTCCCGGCAAAGCAGGGCATGCAGAGGAGCAGGTTGGCACAGGGAGGAGGGGAGTGGGTGGGGGGGGACACGCTAGGCTGGAGCAGGAGCTGCAGAGAGGGCGAAGGAAAAGGGGGGGAGCAGGGAGGAAGGACAGCAGGGGAGGGAGGCAGGGCAGTATAAAAGCATCCGACACGTACCTCTCCCGACACAGAACGAGGGGGTGAAAAAGTGGGTCTGGAAGCAGCAGCAGCAGCCAGGAGGAGCGGCAGCCGCTTGCAAACACGCACGCACGGTGGTAGGAGAGAGTGCGGCGCTGCCCCGGCCAGCCCTA
>VYZT01063327.1:74452-143171 GCA_013400735.1 Pomatostomus ruficeps
CACGCCCCCACGGGCGCCGGCAACCAGAGCCAGCGGCAGGTGAGTGCCGCCCCGCCTCCCCACCACCCTCCCGCGTCCCCCGGGGCCGTCGGGGGCGGCCGGGCAGCGCGGGGCTGGCCGGGCTGACGGGAGCCGGCGCTGTGCACCTGCCCCGACCGCCTCCGCCTCCTCCTCCTCCTCCTCGTCCTGTCCCGATCCCGAGGGTTCCCCCGCCCGAGGGCTTTCCCCGGGCGCGTACGAGGTGTCCCCTGCTCCTCTTGGTTTACGCTGTCGGGAACAGCGGCGGCAAAGGCAGAGCTGCTCCGGGGCCGCTGTTCGATGCCGTGCCGGAGCCGTCGGCGCGGCTCCCACGCGTGTTCCCGCAGCGGACGACGGCCGGCGCACCTGGGGAGCCTGTGGGGCAGGCGAGGGATGGAAGCAGCCGTGTCAGGCCCAGCATGTCCCACCCGGGGCACCCCTTCGTGAGGGCACAGCATTCCCCAGAGTGAGAGAGGAATAGATGCGTGTATAGTCTCGAGAAATAGTGGAACAAAACGTTCCTTGGAAAGCGTCAAGAGACAGGCTGACATTCAGTCTGAAACAGGCAAGAAACTTAGGGTGATACGTGCTTGTGATGTGAAGAGCAGTGCTTGTGACCCAGCCAGCCTATTCCTGTCTTTTGAAAGACTTCTCCCATGAAACCAGACTCTACATTATGTCCGACAGAGGTGAAGGACTTTTTTTGTTCTGTTTTGGTATTTTTGCAGGTTATTTTCTATTCAGTATCACATGTTGCCATTCATGTATAATGGTTGGAGACAGTGATTAAATCTGCAGTATCACCAACATCCTCAGACAAAGCTTGTAAATCTCTGGTCAGTTGCATGTGCCCTGACCAACTCTTTCCCCCAGTAACCAAGTGGTAAAAGAAAAATCAACTGCCAAGTCACGTGATGAACTGACAGAAAAATGTCTAATTATTATCACCAGAGATTTATATAACCCCTCTATCGTCTGGGTGAGAATCCTAGTACCAGCAGGGTGTAAAAGCACAAGGAAAAGTAAGGAGCGTGCGGGCTGTACTGATCACTGTATGCATGGGATCCCCAGATGGTGGTCCACAAAATGAACCCACTGGCCAGAGGAGGGAACCCAGGCTCAACATCCCAATCACAGCCTGGAGTCAGGTCCCCCTAACTCAGAAAACCTCCTGCTGAACTTGGTGGGAGTCCTGCTTGGGAGTGCTGAGCCGTGCACTTCGGGTAAGGCCCCACCGTGCTGTCTCTGTTTTGAGCTGCAGTTTTATCACCAGCTTGACATTCCAGGATGTTTTTTTTTTAATATCTGCAACATTTCTGGTAATAATGTTTTATAAATGATGCTTTCTTTCCTCATGGGCACTGGAAATGCCTTTTAAAATGATGGTCCTTGGAAAAGTAAATTTGGAGAGGTTTTTTATGAGGTGTTTGCTATCATTAGAATAACCCTGAATTTGCCTTTTCTTGACAGGCTTGTAACATAATGAGAGAAACATCTGGGCAAGTGGGAACTCTGGGTGATGCTATTTCCCTGAGGAGCTCCTTTTAGAATACTGTTGTAAGGTTAGGGTGAAACAAGAGGAAAATCATCTTCAGATAATTATCCTGGATTATTATCATTGTAGTTGGCTGTCCCATGAAAATCTGTAGATTGTTGACTTCAAGAAATTTTTCTATCCAGTGATTTTTTGCAGATTACCTTAATAAACTGTGTGCCTTTGAGCACCGTGATAGCTTTAGCAGTTCATATTTTCATAATGTTTTGCCATTTGTAGAATTGAAATTTTTATATACTTCCCAACTGAATTGATTCTGCAGTTATGTATTTGAGAGACTGTGTCTGTACAAAACATTATGGGGGGAAAGGATATTGATTAGAGCAATTGGTTAAACAGATGGAAGTCTATCAATTTTTTAGTTTTATAACTTCCAGGGATTCTAGTGCTAGCTGGATTCTATTGCTTTAGAAAGTTGCGCTTGAACAGGCAGGTGCTTCCATTCAGAGCATCACAATATAGATCGCGATGGGAAGTTTGCACTGGGATCTTCTGATTTCGCCAGGTTTTGGGCTGTATCATGGCACGTGCTGAAGCGAAATGCAAAATCCTAGTGCACTGCATGCCCAGGGAGAGAATCAGTGTGGGAAACAAGACTGCACAAACTCAGACTTGTTGATATAAGCACTTAGAAATCTTTCAGTATTTTTCTGCCTTGGTAGGTCTGTGGAGAGGAGTGATTGTGAGAAGTGAGTAGATCAGTGTTGCATTGATGACATTTCATTTGAAGAAGTGTGGTGAATCCAGGGAAGAGTAATCTTTGCAGCAACTGTTTATAGATGTCTTTTGACATGGCAAATTTGTATCGAAAGCCCCTGGCAATTATCAAACACGGGATATGGTATGTTAGGACTTAGTCTGTTTGCATAAATGAAGTGGTCAGAAATGGGTCCTTTTTACATAAAACAGATTCAGGAAGAATCCTTAGTAATCTTAAAATATTGTTGGAAATTTAAATAGTCTAAAACATGTAAACATTTGAAGTCTGATTCGTTCAGGGAGGAAGAACTCCTCTTTCTCCTATCCTTTGGTCCTTCAAATAAAGGAAGGATTTTGTAGGATAGGTTTTGATTTCTTTTGGTCTTTCAGTTGGGTTAACCCTTGTAATTAATTAGACTGAGAGATGAAAGAAATATAGAAAAAAAAACCCTTCCATCCTAAAATTAAACAAGTTATTTTTTCCCTCCTTCTTGTTTTTCCCTTTGGTGCCCTTCCCCATGCCGTGTGTGTCTCCAGAGATTCCAGATGTCTGGGATTGTCTTGTACCACTGTGACTGGCTGCAGTGGAGCAGCAAGGAGGAGAAAATCCTGATGTCCTCCTGTGGTCCTCTTTGGGATGGGTGAGATACAAGCACAGGCTCCCTTGGTTCACTGCTGCAGCAATGGTTGCTGGACCTCCGCGTGGCTGCGGTTTCATGCTGCTGTTAGAACTGGGTTGTGGCAGGGCAAACTAACACAAAATGGGAAATCCATACTGGAGTTGTAAAATAGCTCACAGTCTGGAGCTGTAAGAGGGAATCAGCCTTGTGTTTCTCAACCAGATTTTATTTCCTTCTTTCCTTCTCTTCCAATGGGGAGAAAAAGGGAGAATTGGGGAGGGGGGAGATTTTTTCTGGTGGGAATCCTACTAGGTCTAGCTTAATTAGCATCCAGAAGCTGTTGTGGAGAATATTTATGAAATAAAGAAGTACAAACTTTATTTCCTGAAGAAGAGCAAATGAAGCTATATTAAGAGATGTGAAAAGGCAACTTGGGTATGTTTTTATCTTTTTACATAGTTCTAAAATGAAGAGAAGGCTTGAACATAAATTTTGGAAGACATTTTTAATACTTTATGATGCTCTAAAATCTGCGCTTTCATTCTGAGAGAAAATATTTCCTCACAAAGTTTATCCCCATCGCTTCTAATTTTTCCGTAGCAGGCCTTGCAGACCAAGAAAAACAGTGTTCCCACACCAAGAAAAATGACCTTGTAAAATGCAGTAAGAGAGCCACCAACAATATATGCCATAGCCCATGAAGTCAAATTCTCCAGTGCGGTGCTTGCAGCACTATTACATTAGCCTGAAACTCGGTAGTTGTGCTTAAAACTGGAGCCACGTAAGAAAACATAATTTGAAAAGCAGCACAATGCTGTAAACAGAGCTTTTTCTTTTAATCGCCCTGCTCCTGCCCTTGCCCCCCTCTTCAATAAGCGTGCAAGCAATTACAGCATCAGAAATGCTCCCTGAGCCCTACCAGAAGAAACACATTCTGCTGCTTATAAATGGTTGCACAAGAGTCACTCTCCAAGCTGCATGAGGAGCTCTTTACAGGGCTGAGCTCATAATTTTCTCCCAAGATCCCCAGCTCAATGCCATGAGAAGTTTAGCAATGGTGTGCTGTCTGCTACCTTTACTGGGGTGCATTTCAGTCTATTCAGGGCTTGTGTGTTCTTGCTGACCCTTGTACTGCATTCAGGCAATTTGCAAAACGATCTCCAGTCAGATACAGTGGCATACTTCAGCTTTTTGGCTTCCTCAGTTAAGCAGGACTCGAGCTGTTTACTTTGGGAGCATTTTAGACTGGGTTTTTTAAAAGCTTATTTGAGCTCTGGAGCTTTACATTTGGTTTGCTGTAATAGGAGCCAATCCTCCAAGTCATCTTTGAAAACTCGTCGATTCCACATTCTGCCTTCTTGTTTTCCAGACTGCCCTTAGCCTGTATAAGGTGCCAGTAAGTGGATGTACATCATATATTTACTATGAACACTAAATCCTACTCTGCCTCAAGAGGAGATCATACATTACAAGAATAGCTTTCAGAGCAGGTGGCTTGTGAATTGGGCAGACTGATTCTTTGCAACCCAGAGTCTCTTTTGGTGAGCTGGTTCCTCATTGCAGAGGATGCTGTTCCGTGCTTTTTGGCAGTGACAGTGAAACCTGCCTGTTCCCAGCAGTTTCTGTGCAGGTTCTTAACTGAAGCTCACCCTTTGGCATATGTTCCTCCAGTTATGCACTAAGATTTAGCAATGGCTTAGACCATGTGCAGTTCATTCTCTCATCTCCCAAGGGAGGGAATTATGTGTGCTCTTTAGTGGTTTTGCTAGTGGGCTGTGGCTTGTTCCAGGATCCAGGGGCAAGGAAGGGTGATTAGCTTTACGTGTACTGCTGCTGCATGCATGGAAGCCAAGGATAAAATGGGAAACAAGGATGAAGGAGTGAGACTGCTGCATGGAGCACAGGACCATTTGTTGGCATTCGTTGCTCCCAGGAGAGATTCTTTCATCTTTCAAACCTGGCTCCCAGAAATCTCCAGAAAGTATTAATTAAACTTCTCTTCCTACCTATCACTTTGATTAATTACCTAGAAAACTAAAATATCCTTGGTGGAAAAGAGCTACTACACCTTCAGGGTAGGATGTGGAAAGATTTTTAGTATCTTAGACTACTGCAATAATTCAGAACAGGTATCCAAGAATATTTTATTTAGTTATGGCTGCAAGGAGCAGTGTTAGGCAGGTGTGAATGTAACTTCCCGAATCAAATTTTACCAGGATGTTTGGATGAGGCATATTTTGCTAAACATCTCTTCAGCTCAACATCTAACAGTTATAGTATTGCTTATCTTGGATCATCACTGATAAATACCTGGCATTAAATCACAAGGTGACTCTACATTTTGTCCCTGTAACTATAGATCAGAGCTGTTTTTTCCTAGTGCTTCATACTGAAGAGTCTCTGATTTATTTATTTCTGTTTTGAGCAAGATTTAGGATTATTTCCCAGCTCTTTGTAGTATTGGGCTATTTGTAAGAAAAAAGAAGAGTGTGTGTTGTTCTAAATTCATTCTGGGCCATCGCAGTGTCTTCATGTCCATTCCCATGGTCCTGGAACCAAACACAAAGCGCAGTGGCTACTAAAGGGAGAGATCCAGTGACATTCCTCATTTTGCCTTCCTCTTCTCTCAGTTGACCCTTACCTGTGCTCTGGGGCTCTCTGTGAGGGCAGAGGGGTTAAAGGAAAACCTGCTACCAGGGGGCTTGAGCCCTATGGCCAGGCGGATGACCCATGGCAATGCAAGGAGTGGGAGGTTTGAGACTGGCTCCTGGGAAAGTCTAGAGCTCCGTGGTTGCCCTTGGTGAGAGTAGAGAGGCCAGGCATAGGTACACAGAGATCCTGGATGGAGCTGCATTGGCACTTTCCACTTTGGTTCATCTAACTTGGACAACCAGCACTAGTTCTGGGTAGCTTTTCTTTTTAACCCTTTGTTGATCATGTAGAGAAGTTTGTTCCACACAGGAAGAACACAGTTGGTCCACAGCAGCTATAACAGTGATACAACCACACTGCTACTGACCCCTTGTTCTTACCTCTCTGAGGCAACTCTCTCCTTTGCGTCTCCTGCTTTGGTTGCCAACCCTTAGGTTCAGTCACATTTCCCTGTTCTGTCCTTTCCTAATGCCAGCTGTCCACAAAAACAGGAGGCCTAGAGCTGCAGCCCTGCTGTGGCCTCAACAACATCATCATCATTGCACCGTGCGGTGCTGGTCAGTGTGTACTCCCCTGTGGCTGGTAGCATCACTGTTATGACCTGCAGGTAGGTAGCTGAGCCCAGTGCTTAGAGGTTGAACAACCTCAGCTATTTGACACCTTGCTGTGCTGTGGAATTCCTTTGCTGAGGAGACATCTTTTTAACCAATCCAGGTTATGTTGAATGGAAATTGGGAATTGTGACTTGAATTTAGCAGTGTTCTTTTGTCTCTACTCATATCTACTACATCTCTATATCAGAAATCGATGCTGAATTGTGCCAAAAGAGTGGGAAACACCGTCAAAGAAAACAATTGCCAATAAGGTGGAAACTCTGACTGTATTATGTCACAGCATCTGAAAACTTCATAGAAAGTGACATGCAGAAAGCAGTAGTATTGATAATGATGCAGACAATGCAGGCTTGGCCTGCCAACGTCATATGTATGTTTGAAAAGCTTTCTGAAATCATATGTGATAGAGATGACTTCTGAAAACCCAGTCATTGGTATGTATTCCAGTGGGAAGAAAAAGCAGTTTGAAAATCTCTGTTTTTTAAGATGCACAGATTTATGAACATTCATGCTTAAAAATTTCTGCTTTGTTTTCCTTTTTTATGTAAATTGCAGAGTGCAAGTAATGCTAGGAAATTATTTTGGCATACTTTTCTCATGCTTACATTCTTCTGCATCACTTTAAGATCTTGAAATACACTCGTATGTCAAATATATAGACAGACAATTGAGATCTTTCCGTACACGAGCATAAACCTAAAAAATTGAAGCAACGTAGTTTTGCTTTGAGTTTACATCCTGATTTAGCAGCTTTGACAGGTTTAACTATCAGAGTTGGTTGCTTTATGCTCTTCTGTGTGTTTTGCCAGTCTTCCTTTCAAACAGATGTGGTAGTACCCAGTTGTGCCTCATTTGTTCTCTTCACGGTGTTGGTTAGTGCTCATTTGATCCTTTTGTTACGACTCTTACCTTGCTGTCTGCTTTAAGACTACACTATATAAAAGCCCTTTGAATTGACTGAATAATGTTCAGTTATCAGAAAAGTGACTTTTTAAAAATATTATTTTTCAGTGCTATAATTTTTTTCCTTAAGTTTACTTTTCAACTCTGAACCCAAGCTTATGGAGGTTGAGGTTCCAGTATTGTGGTGTAGCTTGTGAGCAGTGTGCAGCGCAGTGGGTCTCCAGCCTGAATGGAGGCACTGTCACAAATGAATAATGAAGTGTAACTTTAAAGTGAGAAATATAAAGTGCTTTAGTAAAAGGCAGAAGGAAGCACTCAGTGATGCAGTGGTTACTGTGGCACTTTAAGACCATTGTGCCTATTTTACAAGTTTTAAAGACAGTAAATGCCAGGCTAAATTCTAGTCCAAAGCATAGAGATGAATAACATTTCCAAGAAATAGCGTAGTGAGCTCATTGGTACATCAGCAGAGCAGAATGTTTCCAGTGCTGGTATTTCCATGTACTTTCGATTTGAAATACCAGAAAAAGAAAGTAAACAAAGTAAAATGTAACTTATTATTGTAATAAGGGATGGCTCACCACGGCGGTCACTTCTGTGGCACCGTAATGCTTGGTTCGAGGAGCTGGTGTGGGCGGTACTGGTAAGCAGTTCCTTTATCCCTTTGTCCTTGTTTTTGAAGTGCTTGGAGAACTCATAGCCATGGGTCATATCTGTTTTATTCCTCTCTTCTAGCAGTCTAGCAGGAAGAAAGCAGGCCTGGAGTTGTTCACCTCTAAGCCTTTAACATGTGGAGGTGCTCCTGAAGATGAGGGGAAAATCAGAGATGAAATCTTTGTCTCATGCTCTTGGTGGAGTCAGCGCACATTGAAAGGCAGGAGGAGTTCAAACATCTCTTGACTTTTATGCCTCCATGCTAGACCTGCATTCTCAGTGTATTTAAATTCACCTTGCTCTGCTGACTTCCACAAAGCAAGGCAAGTCAAGCATTTGTGTCAGCTGCAGAGCCAAGATCCTCTTGAATATGAATCTTTCAGAGCTCAGTTTTTCTACAGAACTGATAAGCATGTAGCACATGTCATCGGGACCTCCGTCCATAAAGATGAGCTGAGCCCTGGCATGTGGCTTTCTTCATGTTGCATGAATTAATTTCCTTCTGTTATGTTTCATTGCACTGAAAAATCCAGGCCTGTTTGTTCCACACTTCTTCTTCTTCATTGGGAAGATTAGAATTTCCTCTTTGCCAGTATGGCTGTTGAGGTCAGTTCTAGTGACAAAACCAGTGACTTCTGTGTAAGTTTCTATAAAAACCAAATAGTGCCCTATCTGTTTCTGCCACTGGGGCCGCACTAAGAAAAGTGGATTCCTCTCCTTCTAAGGAGCAGTTACTGAGTCCATGTTGTCCATGAGACAGGTTCACCTTTTTGAATGCGCCCTTCAGGCATCGTGCGTTTGCATTCCCATTGAGTTAGGCGCTCAGGTACTGAGGCTGGGCACTCAATTGAAACACTTCCTCTAGTAGAGGAATGCCCAGGAATGCTGAGCAGGAGGTGAGGTCCTTGCACTGGAAGAGCTGTGCTGCAGGCTGTGATGAAAAGAAGAGGTGACTGATGACAGAAAAATTGTAACAGAAATAACAGGGAAGAGGACTTAGTGATAAGACAACTTTTTTTTAAGTTAGTGCTTCAAAAATCAGTTACACAGCTTTGGTGTACTTATTGCCTTAGAAGTAACCCAGCAGCAGCAGTTTTTTCCTGAAGAAACTATAATTGCTCCACTGGAAGCAGCTGCCAAAGTTTACTACAGATAAAACATAAATTTGCTTGGTTTTACCTGCCATATGCATCAGTGCAGGATTTTAAAATCAATATGGGATTGGTCTTGATATAACATTAGTAACCAGATATTTACTAATGTCTGTTTGCACAAGCTACCCAAAGAAACAAAAAGGATTAATTGTTTAAAACAAAAAATGAAAACCGTAGCTAACATAGATTCTGTAACACCTCACTATACTCACCTTCTACATCATGTAAATTGTTTATGCACTATTTAATTTCATAACCAGAAATTAATTAGCTTCTACTTAGCAACATGAGAGCAATAAAACTGTCCCTGTCTTTAATGTCTGCAGATACAACTCTCATCTGAGAGTGCCCCTGGAAGTTACCTCAGTAATCAGAGTGGAGTTATTTGAGATGCAGAATATATATTGGCATTTTGTGCTCCTGATTTTCAGATTCTCTGGGCTGAAGATGTCTGTAAAGGCTCACTGCACTGAGCAGGCTATAACAAAGCAGTTAATGATTCTCGTGACATGAATGCTGCCATTTCAGTTTATTTGAATGACATTGGCATTCTGTCTTAGATATATCACTTTTTATTAGTCAGTTGGGTGTTTTTTTTGAAACCAACTCAATATTAGGCATGGGTATGCATCTTAGCTAAACTATAACCTAGCCAGTCCATGCCTTTTGCCCTGTGAAGTGCATGGAGTTTTTCAAAACAAGTAACCACAGTGATATTTTTATAAAGGAATGTTCACTTCATGGGATTTTTTAAGGTGTTCTATTTTTTTTTCCAAGTTACAGCTTCACTTTATTGTACATGATGTCCAATAAAAAAGATATATGTCTGCGATTGGACTTTGAAAAAGGGCCATGGTGCCTATTCCATTTAAAGGGAATGAAGTCAAGCAGTAAATTTGCTGGTCGCCCTTTTCATATTGACTGTATCTTGGCCAGCAGTTGGTCTTTGATGTTGTAACAATAGAGCAAAGGCAGAGGAGGAGGAGGATTAGGACCTCCATAATATAAAAACAAGCCTGCATTCATCATGATTTTTATAGAGCGCAGTCCCTGTCTGTTGGAGGTTTGCAGTACAGACTTAATGTTCTGCAGAAGAGTATGGCAACTTTAACATTTGCAGGTGGTTTACAATTCATCCATCGTTACTCCTACCATCTCTTCTTAATTCAGTTTGTTTAGGCATTCAGCATTTAATTTTTCCTATCGTGTTCCTTTCTAAAATAGGAAAACAGATGTTTGTCAGAACAGAGCTTCTGGAGTATCATTTTCCATTATGGGGGTTGATCATCGTGTTATTTATGAAAGGCTCACTGCAGCTGGCTGATAGAGCATCTATTCCTCACCTTGTGCTTTAGAGTCCAGGCTTTTATTGGGAAAGAAGAGGGAGCTTGGTATGTGTATGTCTAACATTTGTGAATATATATCTCAAAGGGGACCCAGGGCAGCCACACTGCCTCTGTCTTCGGGCATATCGGAACAATAGTGCCAAAGGTTTCAAATGAGCTGCTTAGCCTGATAGAGTCCTGGAGATTTTGATGTGTATTGAAATGGTGCAGCACTAGCTCTCAATGCAAACATGCAGGAGGAAAAGGGTCATCCTGAAAATGCTTAAGGTACCAAGATGTGCTGAGTGCTGGTGGAGCAGATAGGCTTCAAAATGCCAGCAGAGCTTGGAAAGAGACAAATAATCCATAGTGCACTGTTGCAGCCATGTGTGTAGCATAGCAAACGTGGAAGGGCGCACGAGGGGAGCGTTCACAGGGATGCGATGATGGCAGCCGCAATGAGCCTGCTGCAGGGGGATCCACATCAGAAGCCCAAAGGCAGCTCTTAGGAAACCATCTGGGACTGCATCAGGTTAAATTGCTTTACTGCACCTGGTTCCAGTGGCGCTTGCTCAAGGCGTGATCCTGAAGTCTCCTGACAAGGCAAAACACCTGGAAGCTTGTCTGCCAGACTCCAAAGACATCTGACCCACGGAAGGGAAGGGGTGGGGGGAAGATGCTCATCCGTGGTGCCTTTGACAGTTCAGCACTTGATTTAGGTTTGGAACCTGTGCCTTCTAGGTGTTCAGATTAGACCGGTGAGTCCAAACTCATGAACAAGTCACTGCTTGCCAGTTGAGCTGCAGTAGCTCCCTAGATGTCTTATTCCACCTTCATCCCACACAAAATACAAGGTGACTTTATATTTATTAGTAAGGCAGCACTGAGCAAACAAACCCTGCCCAGAGCTCTCACTAGGGTGACAGCATTCTGTCCTCAGACCAAGCACTCCATGGTCACCAAACACATGGCTCATCAGTGGGGAATCTGGTTTTTAGTTAACATCTACTATGATGGCCATTAGCGAGGCAACATCTGGTGCAGAAAATGCACACGTGCTATTTCTATGCTCAGCTCTGTGTGTCCTTCATGGAACCCAGATACAGCCTTGTCTTGGCTGTTTCTGCTTTCCTCAGCTGATGAAAGCAAACTACGTGAGGCTCAGACAGTATAAGGTGGGAGTTCTGGCTAGTTAGAGGCATCACCTTGTGTTTAAAAGGGTTTGCCCTTGAGAGATCAATAGCTGTGAAAAAGCTGCTGAAATCCTTCAGTGGATGTGAGTTTGATTCCTGCTCCGCTTTGATCTGGCATTCATGGCATTTTGAATAATGTAAATCAAAGCTGCCTTTCTCACCTACCCATCCCTCTTTCTTCTTCTGTCTCCTAAGAGGATCACTTTTTCATGTTCTTAAGAATACAGCTTTGGCTGTCTTAACATCAAGATAAATGAACTCATTATTTGCATAACATCAGAGTAAGGGCCAGATTAATACCACCTCTCTGATTTTTTTCTTCCTTTATCCTATTCCTACAATAAAATGCAAGAGGAGTATGCTGCTGAAATCATGTATTTGCACACATATGGACTAAGTAGGGGAAAAGAGCTGCATATGCCAATTCCCTGATACGCTCTGCTGCCATTGATAAAAGGACTCACAATTACATTGTTATATTGGGTTATAAACCCCGTAATACTACCATGGCAATTATTGCAGTTCACTTGGAAGAGCTGTATGAGGAGAAAATATATATATTTATCTCTTTAGCAGAGTTAGGTAGCTGGAAGTGAGTTCTGAGCCATAGCCTTCCGTGTCTCTGCTGTATCTGCTTTGGGATCTCTCTCTATATAGAGCTGTTCTCCCTCCCTGCATCTGGCTTATCCACGAGGATCCCATCTCTGCTCCTCACCAGAGGAGGTGAGGATACACAGAACTGAGCTGTTTATCTCTCCTCTCTTACCTTGCTGCTGTGTTGGGCTGCTGGGACTAATCTAAAGATGCTCTTTGCCTGCTCCCATACGCTTTATTGTCAGTGGCGTCTGGGTGGCTTCAGGCACATGCTAAGATTATAACAAGTTTGAAAAGTAAAACCATTTATCCTAAAAATAGCTCATAGCTAACTAGTGATCATGGGGTGGAGGGGAGACAGAAATGAAGATATTTTCATTTCACGTAAGTGTCAGATTCAAAAGCATCTGCCTTGTTCAGTGCATGTATGGTATTCATTTCCTGTCTGCAGTCGATTGGAATGCCCCCCGAGTCGTTTGAAATTGAAAATCGAGTCATGCTTCTTTAATCAACTCTAGGAAATAGCCCCCTCCCTTACTGTTCTAAGAAAATTCATATATACATGCATAGAATTCATAATACAGAGAGCCCACACTTCTCTCCAGGGCAAATCCTGTCTCCCCCTTAGACAGTGCAGGGCTTTCACAGTGTCTCGCCATGGTGTGCTGCCTATCTACTCACTGGCTCTTCTTCCCCATCATGTCACTGGAGGGAGGCCTTTCTCCTGTGTATCCACATCCTCTGGTTCCTTGATCTATCACTTGGGCAGCTCAGGAGGTGGAGAGAGAGGGCGTGATGTGCACTGCTGATGGTTTGATATGAAACTGCAGCAAGTATTGCCTCTGTGTGCAGATGCCATTTATGCTAATAACTTCCAGTTGCTCCTGTATCAGTCTCCAAAGTTTTCTAAATGGAGAAGGTAAAACCATGCACTTGAAAGAGTATCTCCCTGCAGGAACCGAGGTGCGTGGTCCTGAGGCAGCCTTCAGATTTCTGCTGCTGTTTTGCTGTAAACCCCTGGGTGTAGTAACCCCTTCCAGTGAGTGTTGTGAGGCACGCAGTTGGTGCATAGATATTGAAGGTAAACAAACGCTGCCTTTCCTCTGCCTTCACCCTCTCATTTCCATCCAGAGGAAAGTGGGCATTGGTGGGGAAGGCCGCTAAGGGGGAGTCACGTAAATTATCTCGCAGCAATTCAATGGTGTGTGCGTTCTGAGCACCAATGCTCAAGTGATTTGCCTTTTTTCAGGCACAGAAGTAACTTTGCCAGCAGCACAGGAAACATCATGTTTTTGGAATATAACACTTGTCTGCTTTCTTGCTTTCCCGTTATTAGCTTTTGCTTATGTGATGAAGTCATCATGTAACTTTTAGTCCACAGGGACTAAACACTTTCTAGTCTCTAAAAACATCTGCCAGTTAACACAGCCAGAGTCATAGAGACTTTTGAAAGCATAGGGTGGATATTCAGTGGCATATGAGAGGGAGACACAGAGGCTGGGAATAGCTGTTTCTTGGAAACTAACAGCTGAAGGCAACTTTGGAAATTGAAAAGGCTTCAAGGTTACTCTTTTAGCTAGGGAGAGATGCAAACTTCACTTATTAAAGCTGGTTCACATAGTGAAATCCTAGCCATAGTGATTTAGTGGAATAAACTTGCAAAAGGACAGTTTAAAACCCAGGAAAATAACTTAAGATGTATGTTTGTTCTCTTTCATTTACACTGACGTTGTGTGTGCTGACCTGCAAAGCCTGACCAAGGAGTTGTGTACAAAAAGTATTAATATTCTGGATTTCCTTTGCAGTTTTGATTGCAGCTTAAGGCAGTTTTTCCCATTCTGAACCTAATGTGTAAATTATGATGCAGATTTCAGATGATGAGTAAGATTAAACTAGTTTAATTAAATTTAGCCAGGATGTAAGTGAATTCTACATAAAGTTTTATTTTAGTACTGATTTTATGTAAGTCTTTAATAAAGCCTAAAAAGAATTAGAACTTCCAAAGAATTTGCATTATGGCACCACAGGTTATTGGAGTCAAATACTTGGGCTACTCTTGAGTTGTACCTTTGCCTGTTCAGCCACTAAATCAATATTGTGTGGAGAGTTCCAGCCAGGCAGTGACTACAGGGAAGATCTTTATAGAGTCAAGAAGAATAACTAAATGTTTACCAGCAGCTTAGGCAACTGAAAATATCTGTTAACTACAAGCAAAACTTGGCACTGAGCATCAGTCAAAGCCCTACACAATTTAATTCTGTGTGCTTGGCCATCCCCTGGATGGCTGAGTATCTGCTGAAGAACAAAGCACCAGTGTTGTACTACGTTAGAAATTTTGCTAAAGGGGCTCTGGTTTTTTTTCCAGCAGACACCAAGCTGTAATCACCACCAAGTTTCTATTATCAAAGTATTTATACAAACTGGCAGTTCTTCACCTCCAAGCTGAACCATACTGTTTGTATTTTCCAGTTGAATGAAAACATGAAATACAAGCGAACAACAGCGCATAAAAAATAGCTGTGATGTGAAATGTGTGTCTACATGTCGCAAAAGGTTGCCAGATCTGAGTATAATATGGTTGGTTTTCTCCTTAACCTCAGTTAAAAATATTGCCTGCCAGGACCATTCAGGTGTGGACCCACTGTTTGCCAGTGATGTGGAGGAGACAGGAAGCTTGGTGAGCGAAACTCCCAAGCAGAATGTGGACAAAGGATAGACCAAAGCTTGACGACTGCAAGTTAATAAACTGGCTCAGTGGGGGAAGAATGGTGTTAGGGCTGCTCTGGCACTCGGGATGTATCAGTTCACAAGGTTCAACAAGGCAAGAGTTTTCTCCTCCACCACGGAGGGTGCTGACATGGTGTTGGCCATGTGCCTCAAAAGAGCTGTCTGGGACTTCCTAGATGTAAAAGGGCCCTCAGCCCTACAGCCTGAGGATCTCTGCAGTCATAACTGGCTACACATTCAGGCCTTGAGATTTTCTGTGTAGCCATGAGGGCTACACAGATAAGTTTTAAATGTAGAAACCCTAAAATTCAAAAGCGGTGACTCCACGATAAATGTGTGTCTTGGTTTCAAAGACGGGTGTCTGCTAAAGAAGGCAGAAGCCTCCCTTAGAATAGGAAATGTAACCCCTTTCCCTCTGAATTAGTATAATTTTGAAACTAAGGGGCTTTTAGGCAATGATATAAGGGAAGGAATAACAGTTCTTTATTTATATATATATATGTATATATAACGAGGCAGACAAACAACAACAATGGTAATCACAACAAAACAAGAACAGAAGAAAAAACAAAACCAAAAAAACCCAAAACCAACCAACCAACCAAAAAAAAAGCAAACNTGTAGCAAAAACCCGAAGCTGTAGCAGAGGTGCAGCACGGCTGGGCAGGGCTGGCTCCTGAACCACTGCCGGGAGAGGCTGGCTCCCTGGGAGGGGGAAAAGGGGCTCAGGGATCCCGAGTTTTCTTCCCCTAAGACACTGGAGCAGATGGTGGAGGGTCCTTCGTTTGGTGAAGCAGGGTGTTAGATAGGTCCCAGTGCAACGGCCGCTCTCATGAGCAGAGCTCTACTCACGATAGAAGCAAGCAGCTGAAGATTGAAGCCCGCAGTGGTGGCAGATTCTCCCTGGAGCTCCAGCAGCCTCTCTCTCCGCTCTGAATGCCCAGAAGTGAA
The DNA here is from genome assembly GCA_013400735.1 of Pomatostomus ruficeps. Lineage (NCBI taxonomy): Eukaryota > Metazoa > Chordata > Aves > Passeriformes > Timaliidae > Pomatostomus > Pomatostomus ruficeps. The sequence goes on from VYZT01063327.1 coordinate 90,112, forward strand.
GTACCCCCAAGCTGTGCTTAGCCCCTTTTTAACTAGTCCCATTCCCCCAGTATCTCCGCACTCTCCGAGGGGGAGTCCCAGATAATAGGGAATCTCAGATAACAGACTAGCTAGCTGCACCCATCTCGGAGCCAACTCTTTGTCTTTCTTAAGTACCCAGCCATTACTGTTCCTTAGCAACAAATGTAGGGAAAAATTCCTAAGAGAAGGAGACAAAAGGGACAAGAATCCCAAACCCCAACAATGTACCTAGGTGCTTTGAGATCCTGGTTCTGCTGTATGCAGCTCCTACAAGATATTTCAGCATAAGGCAGAAAACCAGTGTGGTGGGGTGGTGTGTACCGAGGCATCCCAAGCACCTCACTGTGCTGCCACTGGCATCCAACATCTGCAGAGACCACTGCTCCAACAGTGGCTGTGGATCGACATCTACCCTGGACTTTGTACTTGGAACAATATTTGTGACTCCATCTTGTTCTCCACAGAAACAAAATCACTTCGAGAGCCCGACAGCCCTGGAAGCTCATGTGTCCCATAGCAGTACGCTGCGGGATGACCAGATTTGGTCTTTCCATGGCCACTTAGTCACATAGGCAGATGTACTGCTAGTTAGAACTGCATACACTGTCATTTTATCAATTTTGCGGGAGAACTGGAGAATAATATAGAACTATTAAAACATAGACCATGATTAACAGAACTTTATTATTATTATTATCATTATTATTACCAACTGTTATCAGTGATTCATCTTTTATTTGCACAATGTTTAAAGCAGATGCTCTATTTTGGAGCTGCTTAGGGAAAGCAATTGTGTACATGCAAGCCAATGTAATCTGTTTTAAATTATTTATTAGCAGAGATTATCTAAAATGCACTATTTATTATTGAAACAATTCATTTGTGCAGTTTTCTAAAGATAAATGAGGTCTTTTACTTCACTGCTATATATGAGTGAGGGGCAAGCTCATTTTAAGAAAATGAGAATATCTTAGTAGGGGAGTGGTTGATGTGACATCCCTCTAGTCTGACTTTCTGTCTGACTGGAGTGTATGTGGTATTAATCATAAAAGAAATTTCTCTCTGTATATCTCTGATAATGTTTCTCAGCTGTTACCCTCACTGCTTGCTTCTCTAACACTGTCCTCATACCTTGCCCTGATAGGTCCCATGCTGCTTATACTTATGATAGATGAAAAAAATAAATAAACTCCAGGAATTAGATCACCCAAGTTCATTACATGTCTTGGATCTGTGGAGGTGAGAGCCTCATGTAGTGTCCTGGTGTGTTACTCAGCCTCCCCAGACTGGTTAATTTTAAAGTGATCATTTAGCACTAACCTGAAAACCCACAACAGCCTTCAAAATGAAAACAATCTGTTTGGGCAGGTGGGAAATGAAACCAGTCCTAATGGCGGTAATGGTTTTCTCTGAAGGCCCCAGGCCTCATTTTGTCTCTGATAGCAATATAATCTTTTATAGCGTCTGTGAAGTTTCCTAATAAATAAAAGTTCCTTGTTGCTGGTGGTTGAAGATGCTGTACAGGTGCATCATGAAAGTGCAGTGACAGACCCTCAGTTTTCAATTCAAGACCTCTTGTCAAGATCATTTTACAAGATATTTCAAAGGAGTATACAAGAAATAAGAAAGCAATGTAGCTGCAGCAGGGATTTAGTAATAGATTCCCTTGCTGTCTGGGAGCTTTTAGAATATAAATTATATCAGTTTTCCAAAATCCTCTCAGTTCCATAATTAGCAGTACTTGCAAATATGCCCTTTGGTAAGTGGGGAGTGAATGAAGGAAGGTAATAAATATGAACGACAGAGAAAGAGCAACTGCTTCAGAATATTTTCTGTAGCTACAGTCATTCCTCACTTATTCTCTGTCTTGGTTGTTTTTCCAGAACTGGAAATGGTATTAAAATAAGGAAGAAAGAAGGGAGATGGACTCCTTGCTTGCCAAAATTGCAGAGAAATTCCCTTTTCCCTTAGTTTGGTATTTTTACAAGTTCCCATTTCTGTTTAGCTTCTCTGTGGGGAAGAGAGACAGTTTGTTTCCCTGCAGCTCATGTGTATCATGGCAGAGGGAGAAACATCATGGGAAGGCCAAGGAGGGCATTAAAATACCAATCTGATTATTGAAGATTTAAGGTGCAGTATCAGGCAGAACATTTTTCCTGCATGCAGGATTGTTTCTTGGCGCCTTAAACCCTGCCATAGTGCAAGTCTCACCTGCATCACCAGCGCTGAAAAGTATCCTCACAAAATCCCTGTGAATTGCTCTTCTTTTGTGGATTATAGATGGACACAAAGACATTGGTATGTTCTGACCTATTGCCCTCCCTTTTGCCGAGATGGGTGTTGCAAGGTGTGCTGTTCTGTAATGCAAACAGTGGGTCAGATTCTCTCTCAAGGGTTTATTTCATTGCCTTGTCACACAACTATGGATTATATGTTCCTACCCTTATATACTGTCCACACTTGGAACACTCAAAAATCCTAAGCTGTTTTTGTATTAGGAACTTCTATAATTATCTGATCCCATGGGGCTTGCAGAACTGTAGCTTACAGCCAGTATGAGTAACCTCTTAAAATCATCTTAATGGAAAGTTTAAACATTGTGAATAATCCTGTTAAATGAAGGGGAAGAAAGTGTTTTATCTTAAAATATTTAGAGCAGATGCATCATTTGAGTAAGAAACCAGCGTGCCCGAATTAGAAATGTCATAACTTCAAAGAAACTGAGTCAGTAGTTCTGAATGAAGTGACATAGCTTTTAAGGGAAGGCAAGCAACACGGCTTTCCCAAAAGCATCAGGAGTAAAATTGCGTAAACCTAGAAATAAGTAGTGTGAAATATAAACATAGGAAATAACATAAAAATAAGAAGAGAAGAATATCCCCCCTGAAAAAAAAATTTAAATTTCATCTATTAGCTTTGGAACATAAACCCTGTTTTCTTCAGAAAGGATGATGGCATTGCAATTAGAACAAACTTTTTCCTGCTAGATGGGTCTTGGAAGAGCCTTTGCAGAGCTAATGCAGTAGCACAGGGTGAGCATAGCCTTCACATGCAGTTCAACCTCACTTTTACTTGTGGCAGCCTCTTTAATCTTTTTACCAGAAATACACATTTCTAATAATACTGCAGATCACCTTAGACATGACACCAAGAAGTACCTTCCTAAAAAATGACATTCTCTTCATTTTATTGCCTGGAAACAAATGTCCTATCGCTCATGGTACCATGAGCAGGTAACTGGAATGATCACACATGCTGAGCATTTCCATTTGCCTATGTTGCAGTACAACACGGAGGCCCAAGGAGTCCTGTCTTGGGCTTTCCTAGTGCACAAGGGACTGAGAAATAGCACTGCTCCTAGGCAGCGCACACTCTGTTTTACCTGGGTCATTCCTGCCAGGCATGAGGCAGCCCTGCTCTTGAAGTCAAGCTCCATGTCCCACTCAGTGTCTGCTCGGAGACTTAGCAGTCGCTGCCATCAGAAATGTGTAGCTGATGTGTCACTGGGGTCTCTGCGTCATGTTCACCCTGAGTAAGCAGAGTGGTCCATCCTGCCTGGCCTGCAGCAGCCTTTGGGATGGAGCAGTTATCTTGTCGTCCCTTCATTTTTCTTCCCGATGTCAAACAGCCCCGTCTCGCTCAGTCTGTAATTAATGACAGCCCCTGCCCCAAGCAGCTTGGTAGAGGGCCCGATCAGTCTGATGTCATTACTTCACCATGACAATTTCCTAACTAACTCCATGTGATATTCCATCTGTTTGACACTATTAAAAACTTTTTATATAGCCCTTATTATTGTAGTTGCTGAGCTCCCCGCAAACATCACAGTGAGGAAGGGAAGTGCTATTATCCCTGCCGAGGCACCGGCAGACCATGACCTGTCAGGATCACACACCGAGTCTTGCCAGAGAGCTAAATGTGGGTCTCCAAAGGCCTTGGCCAGCTCTAGCTGCCTGGTATGTTAATGTGGAGAATCGGGATGCTCCTGAAGGGGCAGGCAGATAGGGAAAGTATGAAATTCTATGTGAGAATTTTATTAGTTTTTAATAAAGGTAAGATTATGGGCATGATACCCCAGTAAAAGCAGTTAAGTACCACATTTTTTTTCATTCCTGACTGAAATAATTTATTTCAGCACTATTACACCCTATTACTACTCAGACATAACTGAAAAGCCGTTTAATCCTCATGCATCAAGAAGTTCAGATAGAAGTTAAATTCTATCTGAAAAATGTTAAGTTAAAGCACTAGCATATGAGTAAGGAACCTAAAGTTAGCTAAGTGGCCCTCAATTTTGTTTCCCAGGGCTTGCTGCTGTGTGATCTGCTTTCTGCTTTATATTGAACAGTGAGTGCGCCACCAAAGGCATCTGAAAGTCCTTCCTGGTCTCCAGCAAGGAGAAGAGCCTATGTTTTAGCCTTCAAGAAAAGCAGACTGTCAGGTGCACACACATTTTTAGCACTGCACACATACACTAATTCAGAATTTGTATCTGTGCTGTAGACAAATGTATAAAATCGCCCTTTGGCACTTTCAGAGCGTAACCATTCTGGGCATGGCAATGCAAAAACAATACTAATTCTGCTAAATCTGATTTTGCTCTTTACAAATGGAGTGCAGTGAGGAGGACAGAGGAGAACCACCTTCATTTTTACATGAGACAATTTCCCTTAGTCCGAGATTAACTCTTTAAGCTTAGTTTATTTTAACTCAGTGAATATTTTCCTGTAATGTGCACAGGTTATATTGTAAAATCTCTTTAAAGGTCAATTTAGAACCTTCTAAGGAAATAAACACAAAATAAAAGAAAAGGCTTTGGAGCTGTTATCTATCTGAGAGCTTAGCTAAAGGTATGCTGTGGCTTAATTTGAACCAGGGGAGCTGGATGGAGGTTGCATTTAACCAGAAATGCTGGCAAAAATATGCTTCAGTAGAGCCAGAACCACATGTGGCCATTCCACTTTAATTGTGCTTGTTTTAAAAGATAGGTCTTTAACATTTACCCTCTCCATGCTTGCTGTCTCTTTATGAACTGAAAATAAAAACTCCCCAGGCAGTCATACTAAGACCTCAAGCTGAAATTTTTCAGCTGAGTCAAATCCAAAACCTGTACTGAATCTGCCCCATGGTTGTTTTTTTTTTTTTGCAGCCATAAGAAGACTGGACTTTTCTGCTGTTTTTTCCCCCAAGTCCCCAGGCCAGTCTTAACCCAGGGAGCCAGTGTTTTGATACTAAATGTGTCTCCTTGGTGAGGTCAAAGGCAGTGGCCGCCGTGCTACTGGTTCAGAGGCAGCCTGCTGTAATATACTACAAAACCCAAAAGTACGCTCAACAATAACAAAAGCATTAACCGCTGACCCACAGCTTGGTGAAATTCAATCCCACCATTAGGCAAACATGAAAATGAGATCCCAGAGGAAGGAAGGTTCAGATGTTCAAGACCAGAGAAATTGGGTGAGGAACACAGACGAGATGGAAGTTGTTGCAGACTGAGGGGAGAGAAGGGGAGGTTGCCAGCTCAGTGGTAGGATCTTTTAGTACCATAAATTTCAACATGGCCTTAACAGTCAGTATTTTTGCTTCACGTCAGAACAAAGCAAACGAAAACGATTTATAAGAAGGATGCCTTTCAGCATTTTTAGGAACATGTTTAATGTGGTACAATTTGATTTCCCAGGGGTTCCTTCAGACCCTCATGTTTCTAGGTTTGTTTGAAGTCTGATGCTTGTGTCTGTGTGTAGGTGCTCACCACAAGGCTGGAATGGTTCAGGAGCCTGGAAGAGCCAAGTCCCCAAGTCTGACACAGTTTTATCTTGTGTCAGCTGGTTACAGATTTGTGTTTCAGTAGTGAGACATGGGTCTGGGGGCTGTAAGGCTGCAGCCATTGGAGGGACGGGGGCACTGGCAGGACTGCACACTCTCAGTTGTCGTTATTGTGCCTTGCTTTTCTTCACCAGAACACAATGACTGCAGAGGACCATTCTCCTGAAGACAGTTTCACCCTGAACCCCGAGGAGCGACGAGAATACCCCGATCTCCAGGCTGCTCACCGGCCATTCCCTAAGGAACAATTCAGGCAGGAGAATGGGCATACGTCCTTGCAAAGAGATGGACCCAGATCTTTTCTCCTGGATCTCCCAAACTTTCCTGACCTGTCAAAAGCAGATATCAATGGGCAGAATCCCAACATTCAGGTACAAATTTATGTTACCATCTGACTTTTTTATAACTTACGCAAAGTTATTGTACTGAACCAAGACAACTTTCAGCCTGGCTTCCATGACACGCAGCCAGAACAATCTATCTCTACCAACAGAGAATGTATATAGTCCAATATAATGTAGGGTAACATAGTATTATATATAGAATATATATAATACATACTTTCCTCTCTAAGTTAATGCACATATTGCAAATGTTTTCTGATCTTCTCCTTAGATAGTGTTGATTGCATAAGTGTGGAGATCAATGTAGACCTGTTTGTGATACTAAACTCATCTTTATGATTGCAATTTTGGAGCATATTACTTTCATTGATAATAAATGGCTATTTTAATTTCTGTCTTCAATTTACTGTTGTAAAATTTGTTTGTGAACAGATTTGCTTTTGGTATGCTATTATAAAAATGCAGCCATCCCAGAAGCTTGTCAGAGAACAAGTCTTTCAGTTTCAGCTCAAAATGAGTTCCTCTGTATGGAAGTGAGACTTAGAGTTAATTTCTGCAGCAGCTGCTTGGAGTAAAAAAAAAAATCTGCAAGAAACTTTGTTGTATGTTGTTCCTCAAGCTGTTCTTGGGTTTGGAACAGCCTCTTACAAGCCACTTGCATCTTGAAACTTCAAGGATCGGAAAGAGGAAAAAATGAGTGATTTGTTTTTAATTCAGAGCCTTAAAGCAAAATTGGCATTAATAAGCAGTCTTTTTTAACCAAAACAATAAATTCAAATGTTGTTCTGCCTAAGATGTGCTTATAAAAACAATGCACTAATAGATCTGGTTTTCTGGTTAAATTAATTCCTGGCTTCTTATAGTCCCCAGCCCACAAAATTACCATCCTTTTGATATGTCTAAGGAGTATGTATGTAAAGATGTAATAGATCTGCTGGTGAGAAGCCAACATGCTCAAGAGGGCTGGAGCACCTCTGCTCTGGAGACAGGATGAAAGGGCTGGGGCTGTTCAGCCTGGAGAAAAGAAGGCTCCGGGCAGAGCTTAGAGCACCTTCCAGTGCTAAAGTGACTCCAAGAGAGGTGAAGAAGGACTTTTTACAAGGGCACAGAGTGATAAGACAAGAGAGAATGGCTTTAAACTGACAGAAAATAAGTTTAGAGTAGTTTTAGGAAGAAATTCTGTATTGTCAGCACATGTTGCCCAGAGAGGCTGTGGCTCCCCCATCCCAGAAGGTGTTCAAGGCCAGGCGGGATGGGGCTCTGAGTAACCTGGTCTGGTGGAACGTATCCCTGCCCAAGGCAGGGGTGGAATGAGGTGATCCTTAAGACCCCTTCCAGCCCAAACCAGTGCATGATTCCATGACTGGGTGAGAACAAGCTGCCTCCACAGTCTTGCTCCCTTGCATTCACCACAGATGAGCTGGAACATAAAGAAGTCTCATAGATTTGGGTCAGGGGCAGGTAGTACTTGACGGGCCGAGGCAGGAAACAAGTTCAACATGTGGTAATGGAACACATCTCTCGTGCTGGGAGAACCATTCCAAAAAGCTATCGGAGGGGATGATTGGGAAGCTGCAGGGGCCCCAGATTGTGGCATGAGGCAAATAATGTAACATCGCTGTTTGAACAGTACATAAACCTCAGAGGAGGACAGGAGGAAACAGAAACCTTCTCTGAGTGGTAACAGCAAACAATGCTTAGACACGGGGAATAGATAAAAGAGACGGAAACAGTTCCCTGGCTTGTCTTATTAGGAACTGCTGCTGCTATGACCTCTTTTTCCACCACCTGTTCTTGGAAATGTGTCAGCAACTATGTCAGCAGTTTTGCTGGACTCTGAGAACTGGGAAGACTAGTCCTATAAACTGGAAAGCATTGGGCAATGTTGATCCCAGAGCTCTTGCACACAAGGATGAGCCCTTTCAGAAACAGGCTCCCTAAGTTCTGCATTTTATTTACTCTGCATTTACTCTGCTTACTTAGGTGAGTAAATAGTGATATACAAAGCTTCTTTAAGTTCTTGGTTGACAGTCTTGCAGCTGGTCAAGCCTCATGGAGATAAAACTCCCATTAATTCCTTACAGAGTCAGAGAAAGTTTATTTCTTTGCCTAAAGGTTGTAAAAGTTGGCCTACTCTTTTAGGAAAAACAGGATTATAGTGAATTCTTGCTTGTTAAACAGTACTATACTGATCAGAACAGAAAAAGTGACACTTGTTGACTTGCAAATTTCTCATCAGCTATTTGGCAGGTGAAAACAGAATTTATGCTTGTTTTTCTTTTTGCACAATGGCTCTTGGATCTGTAAGTTACAGTCCTGGGAGTGTTGATTTAAAGAGTCCTTCTAGGACTAAGAGGTTGGAAAGGAGAAAACAGCCTCTGTTTTAAGATAGCACAATGGCCACATTTTCTTCTCAAAGACTCAAAACCTCTTTTTCCTTCTACTGCATAGACCAAAAATAACATTTTGTAATGGAAATTATACCTGGGAAATTAAAAATCTAAGAAAGAGGCATAAAATTCTTCCAAAAAAGCAGGCAGAAAAGATGCTCCAGTGAGTTTTCTTTAGGGCCATTCCTTCTCTGATTCCTCTGAGATGGCACTTGCTGTATCATGCCCTGGTGTGTGCTCTTTTAGTGATGAGCTGGTGAATATCATAACACCATCAGAGGAATTCACATTACCCCAGGTACTGCTGTATTTATCAGATGATAATCTAAGTACAGCCGACTGTCTCTAGAAAACCCTCTAGAAGCAATAGTCAGAGCTGCAGTCATCCAGATGAATATGACTCTTTGCATATAAGACCAGGACAACACTTACTGGCTTTCCTGTGGTGTTCTAGCCTTGTAAAATCTCCCATCATTTCAAGTGGCATTTTATGCTTCAGCTGTGCTTCCACACTGGTTGTTGAGTAACCACAGTAGCTGCTGTTGAGCAAAGACTGGCTGCTTGGTTTGAGTATTTTATTTTCTAAAAAAGAAAAGTCCTTTCTAAGAAAGAAAAGAGTCATTTTAACAATTAGCATTTAACAATTCTGTGAATGCCTGCAAGACTTCTGGATGAGAAGGTGATTACAAAAACTGGTCACACATTTTCTTTGGATTTCCTTTCACAAATGGAAAATACCAGTTGTCCAGGTTCGCACTTGTTTGAGAGACTAGCCGAAAGATGCCCATGCAGACCTGTAATTGGTCAGGGTTATTATTCAGAGTAAGTCAGAATTGTTCTTACCTGAATAGCAGAATGAAGTCACATGGGAAGTGTACAGGAACCTGCCTAAGGGCATTTTGTTGATATTAATGCTCCTCGCTGAACTTAAATCTTGGTCAAGCTTCATGACCAATAGAGCTGAAACACAGCTGGGTGAGCTCCAGTTGTAGTGGATATATTAAACATTTTGATGAGGTGACATGTTCTGGGTGAAAACTGCACAGAAACAGGAGGGATCCCTGTTTAAAACCATGTTGATAAGCCTGTTAATTGATAGGAGTGGTTTTAAACCAGAAGAAGTTAATGCCTGCTTGGTCTTCGTCATTTGCCATGAGGCCTGTGGCCATATCCACCAGCCACGCCACTCCAGTGCTGCTGTGTTAGCTTGGTTATCTATTTGTTACCTATTTTCTCTCTTTGACACCTACTGGGTCACTGCCTTCTCTTAGAAAAACGTCTACACAAAACCACCCAATCTAGGAACTTACGCAACTACAGAGAAACAAGGCTGTGTGATCTGCTTTTAAAAAAGAACTGCAGACTTCAGCTCTTCTCTGGGTTCACCCACAGCCATTTCCCTCATCTCCACCTGTGTCATAATGTCTCCTTTCACATATTTCATTACATGTACTTTCTAGCTATCATTTACATTTGTATTTGAAGCTGCTGCTTTCACTGCACTGGAAAGCAACTCCCCCTTGGTATTGTCGCAGACAACTCAGCAGTGCCTCACCAGTCCTACCAGTCTTATCTCTAATTTAGCACAGGAAGACCTGGAGGGCTCCAGCAGTGCTCATTTCGTGTAAGGCTTGTAAGATTTAACACCTTGAGGTAGTAGCAAGGCAGTTGTTGCCAGGTGCAGCGCTGGAAGCACGGTGGAGCCTTGCAGGACCTGGTTGTTGCTCTGGCTGGCTGGAGAGACTCGTGCAGGCAGAGAAGGGCCCAGGGGGCCACGGTTAAACCACTGTCAGTACCAGAGCTGTGCAGGTTTCTAGATGTCCTACTGTAACAAGAGCTCACTGCAGAGTGCAGAATTCAGAGCTAGAACACACTTTTATTTCTGGGCTTCAGTTGGGCTCATCAGAGATTGCAAATTGGATTGACAACATTAAATAGGATTTTCATGTTTCAAGTCACATTGTCTTCTTTGCTCCCAGAAAAGTTAGAGGGTCCTTCACTTTTCAAGTCCAGAAAACTGTTCTAAGTGACATGACACAACCAGAAGTAAATTGGTGTCACTGCTGATAGCATTTTAATTAAAATTATGTGGTGTAAAGCCAGATTTACCATTTCAATCTCTTATAATGAACTTGTTTCTGTTCTCCTGTTATTCTTACCTCATTGCTGACTTGCACATGTCTATCTCACCAGAATGGCAAATTCTGTATTGAAAATTTGCATTGATTGCATGAAAGAAACAGGATAGAAACATTGTAGGATCTGCTGTTTGCACAATATCACAAACATAGTTCTTCCTGAAACATAATCTTGCAGTTGCTTAGGGCAATGTTTACACCAGTAAAGTGAATTCAGAAACATTGTCTCAGTAAACAGGACGAAGAACACAGAACGTTTTGTGCACTCCAGCAGGCTGGGACAATATTTATCTTCTGTATATTTTTGGCCAGGAGAAAATTGGATGTTGGTGTCTGGAGACATCTGTGCTTGATACACTTGTTTCATTAGAAATTGACTGCAAATCTGTTGTTTTAATGTACCTACGCCAATTGCTTTTAACAGTTTTCAGAGGAACGTCCTTATTCCTAGCTTGTACAACCATAAAAGAAGTGGCTTTATTTTAGGTTTGAATACTTCTGGGGATACTTGTGGATTTATACAAGAATTGTATTACCACAGACATTTTGGGAAGCTTGAGAAAAAAAAGAATCCTTACAGTTTAGATAATCACTGGAAGAAGAAATCAGCCTTTAATATGATCTTCAAGATAGAAATGCTAAACCAGATCTACTTTTTCATTTTTAAGAGAACATGTTTTTGTTGGAGTATTATACAGCATGAAAGCTTTTCCAGGCTTCTCTAAATGCCTGGTTTTTATGACTCTAGTTCTTGATCTGTATTCTCTAGTTCTTGATTTCTTTATTCCTTTTTATAAACAGCCCCCGATGTAGAAACTGATCAAATGAGTTACACATTTCGGTGCCATGTATACGTACAAGTGTCTGTGTCTGTGCAGTCATGGACTAACCCTGTAAGTCTATCTGTAAGTACTGGGAAGAATTCAGTGAAAGCTGATTTTTCAGAATTTTAGACTGGGATAAGGGAGCAATTGCTCACCTGAAACAGCAGCCTCTTTTCGCAATTCTGCCCTAACTTTGGGGTCGTAGAGTGGAGGGTGGAGGAGGCATTACTGGGATTATGCACTGATTTCCTCCCTGCCTCTGGAAGGTCCATTAAGTCAAATGGAGCTGGGCAGAGCACATCCAAATCCCTGGAAACACCAGAGTCAATTGAAGCTGGCTTCTAATTTCCAAGAGTGGCAGTTCAGACAATCCCAGGATTCTTTGTAGAATTTCTTTCACTGTATGATTTTTATGCCGCAATAAACACCTTGGTAATCAAAGCTTAAAGCAGTGGAGAGAGGAACATAGGTATGTGTCAGGCTATCACACTGGATTTTGCTTCTGCTGGTTTTGGTTTTTAAATAGTCTGCGTGTTGGAAAACTCATTTTAGAGGCCTTCCTAATAAGCTTCCTCAGTAGTAAAAACAGACCAAACTGGCTATCTCATTGCACAGGTATGTCTTGAAAGTAAGTTAGCAGCAGTGCTGCTGGAGGTCTGGCGGGGTCTGACGACACTGGAAGCGTGTGTGTTCCACCTGCCTTGCTTCACCAAGCTCAGCAGACATTTTTCTGTCCCTGCAAACCCTTTTTTCCTTAAACTGACTTGGCATCATCAATCATTATTTAAAATCAAGTTCCTGTGGTTCTTCAAATTGTCCCTGGCTGAAATAATGCAAGTTCCTGCAGATTGACTGCCACACAGCTACAGATTATCAAAGCAAATGGAGCAATTATCAATTTTTTATCAAAATGTTTGTTTTTTTCCACTTTGCTGAGTCATTGCTCAGAGACTAAGTGTGGTCCTAAAAATAGTTGCTACTGAAGTACTAGAGCTGTACTAATTTCCAGGTGGAGAGTACTAAAGCCCCACCACTGGCAGTGTTTGCTGCTCAGTGAGGCGATTTCCTTTCATTTATTGTGAAAACTCTGTTTTGCTTGGATAGATATAACAATTTTGAGTCCTTGAACTGACTCTGATGTTTTCAAGCTTATGAAATCCATTTTAGTACTTGGTCTGTAGAAACTGAGGTTTAATGAAGTAATCGTTCCAATTCCATATTTAGCCTGGGAGTGAAATGCCCCTTGTGTAAAGATGCCATTAGGCTGACAACTGCACTTTCCCTTGCTCTTGCTCTTTCTCCCAGTGGAGCTTCATAGTAGCCTGCACATTTTTTCATTTCAATGGCCTGATCTGTGGTAAAATGCAAAGCATGAAACAGGTTCAAAATCTACTTTCTCCAAAAAAAAGATGTGTGGGCATTGTTTGTGTCTGCAGCTCTGAAGATATGACAGTTCTACTGTGCTTCCTGTGTCACACTCTGTGGATCACAGGTAGCTGTGACCTTTTCTTTCTTTTACTTTTTTGTATCTTGGGATTTTACTAGTAACAATTGTATAAAACTAATCTTTTATGCACAATGCACATCTACAGAGCTGTGTACATGACTTTTAGCATAATAGTACATTGTTTCTGTTTTATACAACCTGATTTTCATTGTGTACCATCTTGAAAGGCTGAGAATGCCTCCGTACCTATTAAACATACATCTGATAGTCACTTCTGGTTGTTTAGCCCATCCAGTGTAATCACTGAACCACATTAGCATGAAACATCAGAGCATTTTATGATCTGTGGCCAGGCAGTGCTTGCATGACTCACAGAGCCAAGGCTAGTCTCTGCTTCTACCTAAATAGCCACCTATATGCACACACAGTATTTATCCAAGAGTTTTACAATTACACATTATTCAGCACAGAAAGCAATAATCAAGGGTTGCTCCTATGCACAATGATATTGACATTTGTGATGTCTGCGAGGGAATTGGGCAGCAAACTTTGAATTTTGGTTCTGGGCTTCTGTAGAAACCATAAACAGGTTGACCATAACAGGTCATTATACACTTCCAGTATACTTCCAGGACCTACTTTAGAAGGCTTTGCAGCAAGGGACTTACTCAGCGATGGTCAGGGGAGCTGCTGGCTCCCATCACTGCCACAAAGTGTGGTTTCATGCAGCAGTAACAGCTGGGCTGCTGCCAGAGGGCAAGGCATGCAAACCCAGAGGTACCTGGGATCTACATCTTCACCTTCACACTCATGGCCTTGCTTGGCCCCATCTTGAGTCACCCCAAGTTCTTGGAACAGGATCTGCACCCTGGTGTGCTTCATGCTTGCCTCAAATTCAACCTCAGCATAAAGTACAGATTTGATTTTCTTTTTCCTGGTCATATATGTTCAGCTCCAAACACATTTTCCCCAAAAGTCAGAAAAATCTGTTGCGAAGGTTTTAGGCACAGCATGGGTTATTATTTTGTGCAGGATTTTTCCTAGCCTTTGTTCCAAGGTCTGATTCAGCAGAGGTAGCAGAAGGAACCACTCAGCCCCTGCATATCTCTGGGCTCAGTAATCCACATATGGTTTACAACAGGCGAACTCGATGGTATTGCACAGCCCCTTTGCCAGGCAGCACCTTGTCCTTGCTGTGTGTCCCACTGACTAGGAGGAGGCACTGACAGGCAGGCTGGTCTGCTTTCAATCCCACAGGTTACCATTGAAGTGGTGGATGGCCCTGACACAGAGGCAGACAAGGATCTGCAGAAGGAGAGCAGCAAGCCCAACTGGCCAGCCCCGTCGCCTGACTGGAGGAACTGGTGGCAGAGGTCCTCCACCTTGACTCGCATGAGCAGCGGTGACCAGGACTACAAGTACGGCAGCACTACTGAGGACAGCAACTTCCTAAACCCTCTCGGTGGGTGGGATAGTCATGCACCCAGTCACCGGACATTTGAGTCCAAGGAGCAGCCAGAGTATGGTAAGTTTGCATTCCAGACCTCGTATGGGCATCTTGGGATTGTAAAAACAAGCGTGGGGGGAAATGAGAATGGTGAGGCATCACAGAGAGCAGGCCAAGCAAAATAGAATTTTTCAACATGTGGCTTTTGTTCATCAGCTTTTAAATACAAATCTGTGCAGATGCACAAGCTGTACTGTGGTAGCTGCATTCCACTAGTAAGTCTATAATCTTGAAAATCATACCAGTTATCCCAGAAGAGGGCCTTTTTTTAGTCCGACGTGTGCTTTTTTTAAAAGGAGAGGAAACAAGGTTTCATATTTATTTTCAGAGTAAAAATAAGTACGAATTTAGAATTGTGTGGTGGTTTGGGAACCAAAATATAACTATTGGATAAATAAGCAAGATCTGAAACGTGGTAGTATTTGGTGGATACACAAATAAGATGAATTATGTTGGTGCATGTGTGGGGAGTGGCATGTTCAGCAGGAACATTGTGTATTTGCGTGTGTAATATTCTTCCAGATGTGTCACAGCGAAAACAATTGTTTTCAGCTTGTTGTATGAAACAGTTGCAGAAACTAGAAACAGAGAGGAGCTACAGCTATTCACTGCCCTGACAGGCTGTGGCTATCAATATGGGAATGACCCAAGGGAGGTGAGCTAAACTGTGCTCACAGGAAGCTCAGAGCCCCTTGAATTTAAGTTGTGTGTAAATATAGACAACTCTTAGTCAGAACAAGGTGTCAAAGCCACAGTACTTTTACCCTGGCGTTTCTGTTGTTTTTCCCCAGATGCTGAAGAGTGCCTGTCATGCACTGCTTCAGCCTTATTTTTCCCATGATTTGGCTAACTTGAAGTCCTAGAGTCTTAAAAATCAAGAGAAAGTTTTTGTGGAATGGTGTGTTTAAACACATACATATGTATTACATTTTGTGGCCAGAAGATTAAAGTCTATCCCTTCTTTTTACACCTACATTTATTTGTGGGCAGGGTTTATTGCCAAGAATTCATATCTTAGGTAGTTATTCATTTAAGTTAAATAAAATTGCTTTCACAAATAATTGCAGGAGAAAAAACATAGTAAGAGTAACAAATATGAAAATAGGAAGAACAGGGTGAGCTCCAGCTGAAAATCTAACATGGTATATTCAACAGTGTGCTTCATAATGCAGTGTAAACACTAGGTAGGTAGGTCTAAAAATTGTCCTAGAGCTCTCTGCTGCACACCAGAGCACCCAACTAACCAGAAACAACTCCTGGCCTTCTATCTGACCTGAAATGCTGTGTGCCATTGGCCTTGTCCAGGAGGATGTAGCTGCAGATCCTGCCCATGTGGGACTTAGATGTTGCACCCTCTGACACCCACTGACACCTTTCCTGTGTGTGTCTCTCTCTCCTCCTGCCACTGCCAAGGGCTCTCTCTGCCCTTCCTGAGCCTCCAGGGCTGGGCTCTTTGACAGGCATTGCGCCTGCTCACCTGCCCTCCTCCTCACCAACCACGTGGAGAAAAAGGAGTTGGAAAAGAGCTGGGGAGATGAGCAAGGCCAGGCATAGAGGGCTGATTACATATTCCCGAGACATCTGATGCCTTTTTTGACTGTAGTGGTGCCTGCCTGCTGGCAGATCCTAGAACCATGGGTCTTGCACGCCAGCGTTAGCCATGTTCACACCCACATCACACCATGGACACCTGGTTCCAGTGTGGTGGCTTCCCCATCATCACTGTGTCAAAAAAGGAGGAGAAACACATCAGGTCCTTGCCATGAGGAACTCACATCTAGGCAGTGTGCTCCGAGTGAGATATATAACCTTGCCATACTCCTGGCAATAAATGTTTAATAGCACCCCACAGAGTTGTCATCAGTCATTACATATGGTACAAATCAAGCTACGTGTTCTACTAACCAGCTCAGGAAGCCCACAGACAGCATGGTCGTGGGAGGGAGCAGGAATCACGTGTAGCACAGAGGCCAGGGAAGGCAGAGATCCTCCCTGGGCCTTGCTGCAGCAGGTGTTCCTACAGCTGCTTCCTGAGGCAGCTGTAGAGCACGGCTGCCTCAGAGCCACCAAACGAAACTTTGCTTTGCTACCAGTGGTGGTGTAACCCAAAGAAGCTACAGCTGCAAGTTATGATCACAGGGTCAGTAAAATATATCCTGTAAGTTGCAGGGAAAACCATTAAGCCAAATGTTCCCTCATCTGGGGAGGCCGGTGGGAAGGCAAGAAGACTGGGATGGGTCCATGGGCTTTGTTTGGTGGCCTTCACTTGGTGGGATGTGCAACAGTTTACACAGCACACAAAGGAGGCTGATTCTGAAGAGTTTAGGTCCTCACAGCAGTGTCAGCTTCTGTAGTGCAGACCTGGTGTCCAGTGCCTTTGGCTGTCTACCTGAAGAGAATAAAGTCATGTTTCTTTTTCAGAAGGTTCTTTCTAGTAAATAGTCAGATTTGATGTCATTTATTAATTCACATGAAACACTAAAAATTGCATGTTGTTTTTGGTGCAAGAGGAGCATGCAGTTCCCGGTTCTCATAACAATATTCCTGAAATATCTGTTCCCTGTTCAAGGGACAAAAAACAAAATTGTGATTTTCACTTACCACCCTTTAGCTTCCTATAGCCCAACAACGTATATCTTGCCCTAAAAACTGAGTATTGTTGTGCTATTACTGTATGTTTTGAAATTATTAAAAATAAAACTTAATTTATCCTGGCCTGATTAGTCTGTGGTCCACAAACGTGTTCCTATATGCAGGGAAATTATGTGAAGAGATGTGTACTGTTAGTTCATGACCCAGCTTTGCAGCTGAGAATTCTCAGCTGCCAAAAGGTCAAAAGAGAAAGGAAATATTTTTTCAAATAATGTTGCATGCGTTTCCCTGAGGAGCACCAAGTGTGAAAACCATTTAAACAGCAGGCTTATGCCTGGCATTCGGCCCAAGCTTCAGGTAGAGACATCTGGATTCCATTCTTGTTTTGCCTTCTTAATAAAAAACACTACACAGTAGTTTTGGGTAGGAGTTTTGTTTCTTCATTTCCTTCCTCGTGTTTGTCCTTACACAGATTACATTGATGGTGAGGGCGACTGGAGCCCGTGGTCCCTGTGCAGCGTCACCTGCGGCAGCGGCAATCAGAAGCGCACGAGGTCCTGTGGCTACGCCTGCACGGCCACCGAGTCCCGGACCTGCGACAGGCCCAACTGCCCAGGTGGGAACTGTTCATGGGATCTACTGCCAGGGGGAGCAGGGAGAGGTGGGCACAGGGTGGGGAGAGACCTCCTGTAACAAAGCCTGGGGCCCGTGTGTTCCGCGGCAAGGTAAGAGTTCCGGTGGGAAAAGACATGCTGATTTCCCTCACCATTTATTCATAGTAGTGATACACTGCTAGATGCAGTCCACCATCCCCTGGGACTTAAAAGACAAGTACAGGCTTTCTTTAGGTCATGGCAGTCATTTCTGTGCACAGGCGTTTTGTATTCCAAAGGGTGTAATCTACTGTCTTGAAACAAATTCGGAGCCGTTCTAGTATTGCAAACCAGCTGTGCTGTTACCTCAGTGAGCTCCTGTTTTGCAGTGCAGTGAATGGCATTGCCTGCATGGTGAACAGGGATGAAGGAATGTATAGTTTTGGCATGAATATATTCAGAAAATATGGCCAAGGAGCCTTGCCTTAGCTCCTACTCAGTAACAGGATTTGACATTTGAAGTGTCCTTACCATCCCACAGTTTTCACTTTGGCAAAATCAGGGCTGAACACTCAAGCCTGCATCATGAAAATTTGAAGCTGCTATGGAAAACTGTTTTTCAAATGTTGCTGTGTGTTTGAATTTAGACCAATCTGTCATGCAGGAGTTGCCACAATGCAGGGGATAGGTGCAAGTTCATTACTTCCCAAGATCAGAGAGAAGTGAAAACACAAGTCGTGGTGGTATGCATTACTCTCAGTTTACTTAATGACTCAGAAAGGCAGAAATTCTTAAACTGGAGGTCAGGCTTTTTTTAATGGGAAGTGAAATGTCAGCAGTGCTGGGGAGGAGGCTTAGGAGACTTGGTGAGAGAGTTGGAGAGAAGTTTCTCACTCGCAGATAGATTCATGTCTCCATTGCAAGGCAACAACTGCTAGGCAGTTCAGGGGAAAAATGTTTCTGCATGCTCTCATGCATCCTAAAACCTCAATAATAAGGGGTTAATTCCAGAAGAAAGCAAGTAACCCCCAGTTATATTCTCTAGTATTTATTACCAGCTAGCACCAAACAGTGGCAAACTTGAAAGAATATATTATGTCATATAAAAGACCTCCAACGATCAGCAAGCAAAATATATTCACTCTTTGAGGCTGTGCTGACATTTTTAAAATTACAAGGGCAAAGCTCAGCTTCTGCTGTTTATAATTCCAGCAGTGAATTACTGCCTTGTAATGGGTTCTTGGGTATCTATTATTCTACATCTAGTGCTGGAGTTAAGGCAAAAGCTTATGATAATTTTATTGAAAATTGGCCTGAGGCTGTTTTGAAGCTTTGGAAGCCACTATTATGCCCCAGTTCAAGAGATCAGGAGAAAGTTCATTGGCAAGAAGATGCATGGTGAACAGACTTCATTATTAACCATACAGTTATCACATATTAAAGATCTTTGTGCTCTCTTTAGAGGTCTTTAATTCAATGGAGAGGAAAGAAAAAAGAAAAAACTAAAACCTTTTTTGAGTTTTTTTGAGGAGATATTTGTGTTAAGCCTACATTACACAGAAACATTAGGCTGGTTGATAGGCTGAACTAAAGCAGCAGCTAAAAATGTTTACTTTGGCAAGATCATTTTTCTGTCAATCTCTGTGTCTCTCAAAGGGATAGCGAACAACTAACCGGAGGTTGCTGGTAGATCCTGGTATGCTGAGATCCTGGTTATTTTATTTGATAGCTGTAAGTGGTGGGGATGAAATTGCTTGGAGAGGTTGGTTATCTCTTGCCTACTCACACCTTTTAACTCCCTAGCACTGGGAGAGACCAACAAGCACCAGTCTTATTGTAACAACATTACTCTTCCTTGGAAAATGGTTGCCTACATACAGAGATGAACTCACTCACTGTGGTCAGGCCTGTCACTCTTTTTCACCTTCCGAACAGCACAGATTCCTTGGTCATTATGAACCATTATGAACAGTCCAGCAGCAACTTCAGAATGCTTCCCTGCCAAACCAAAGCACCTTGCAGAGCCTGGGGAAGGAAGGCTGGCAGGGAGGCAGCTGATTCTATTGTGTTTTAATGGGAAAACACCAGCACCACTAACACATGTTTGTCTTAGGGATCGAAGATACCTTCCGGACAGCTGCCACAGAAGTGAGTTTGCTTGCAGGGAGTGAAGACTTCAACGCAACCAAACTGTTTGAAGTTGGTAAGCAGCCTAGTCAATCCTTCTGTAATAGATAAGAGACTTTGTCCTTAGGGTTTTCATAGTCCTGTGGGCTCAAGATATTGAGTTTAGCATTAAAAATGTCAGTAATAACAGCCATTTATTATCTTGCTTACGTTTATGATCTGAACATTTGCTTCGGTCATAGAATCTTTCTCCCCTTAAGTCCTGTGCTTGCTTCATCATAAAATGGTTATTTGTTGTCTTAATTCAGAAAAGAGCTGTAAGACTCCACACTAATGGTGTGGGGGAAATCAAACACTCTTTATTATTTTGCTGAAATAGCCTCGAATGGAAGACCCGATAAAAGCATTTTAAATACAGCTGTGACATCAAAAAAATAAAAAAGGTCAATGACTTTTATGAGCATGCATTGCTTTTATAGCTCTGTGTGCTGCAGTGGGGGTAGCCAAAGCAATTTTATAGGGCATGGCTTGATTCTGAACTATCTAAAGCATGATCCAACATCTGCAATGTTCTGATTTCATCCCTTTAACAAAACCATAGCACAGTGGCCAGTTAGAGACTCTGGATGCTGGATTAATTGAATAAATAATGTAACCCAGCACCTCCCTCCTATGGTGGCAGAGCACAATCATTAATGACAGCCAGGATGGGACTCGTTAAGGAGATAGAAAAACAGGACACAGATCACTAAGTAAATATTTTGCAAGGATGTTTGCTGTAAGAGTTTTAGGTCCCAGTTAGTTACTCTCCTGAAGAATCTTCTTAAGTAAGTATGGGGCAAGGTATGCAGGGGTTTTTTGACAGCACATAGAATGATATAGACACCTTAAATAATGTTATAGGTAGGAGATGTTTAACTGGATTCTCACAAGAGTTTTGCAAAATAATAAAGTGCCAGTATTAAATATGCTACTGGTCTGCAAATCTCTTTAATCCCAGCTATACGTCATGGCTCTGGTGCCATTCACCCCTCCTGATGTACAGCCACTCTGATGGTATGTCACATATGCCCTTTTAGAACCTGAATCACTTTTGGCTGCATTTGCCAGCTAAGATGTCGGTCTCCATGTTTGAGCTACAGATGCTTGAAATACCCTTTGGAAATTGGAAACTAAATATAAAGAAGTATTTGTTTTTTAAAAGAAAGACTAAATTAGGGCCTAAAATGAACTTCAGAAAGAGTAATCCAGGCCTTGCTTGCCATCTTGGAATCTCTAGCATCATCTGAAACTTAATCCTTCAACATCTGAGTGTCGTTTTTCCTGGTAAGTGTGTTCTGACTAAGGGTTCCAGCTGGAGACTGGCACCAAATCACTGTGATTTCCCCATTTCTGTTGCTTATCAATCCATGGTAGTGTCTCTTGTGCTGCATGGGGCTATCAGTAGCTTAATTAGAATTAGCCAGGTAGAAGAAGTGTCACAGATTCCTACTGGCCTGGTTCTGCACTGTAACTCAGACTAGCACTGCCTGGGGCACTGAAGTCAGTCACATGTGATTTCTTTATCTGACAAGACAGCAGAGTAATACACTGTGGGCAGGGCAGCAAGCTGCGACTGCCCTTTCTTTCTAAAGCAGAGCACTGGTGCTGAACAGCTACACTGTACTCATCTGTTATCATCACTGATGACACGAACTGGGATGCTGCTTAATGTATCTTAAGTTTCCATTTCCTGCCCTGAAACAGATACTGATAGCTGTGAGAGATGGATGAGCTGCAAGAGTGAGTTCCTGAAGAAATATATGCACAAAGTGGTCAACGATCTTCCCAGCTGCCCATGTTCCTACCCCAGAGAAGTTGCGTACAGCACTGCTGAAATCTATGATCGACTTAAGAGGAAAAACTTCCGCTGGAAAGATGCGAGCGGTCCAAAGGAGAAACTGGAGATCTATAAGCCCACGGCACGGTACTGCATCCGCTCCATGCTGTCTTTGGAAAGCACAACGCTTGCAGCACAGCACTGCTGCTATGATGATAACATGCAGCTGATCACCAGGGGCAAAGGGGCAGGAACACCGAACCTGATCAGCATCGAATTCTCAGCAGAACTCCATTACAAAGTGGACATTCTGCCTTGGATCATATGCAAAGGTGACTGGAGCCGCTACAATGAAGCCCGGCCTCCCAACAATGGGCAGAAGTGTACAGAAAACCCGTCAGACGAAGACTACTACAAGCAGTTTCAAGAAGCAAGGGAATACTGAGAAGATTTTCCTCTTCTTCAGACACAAAATAGCATTCGTTTCCTGGATGCCAAAGAACTGATGATGGCTGCTGCATTGG
The DNA here is from genome assembly GCA_013400735.1 of Pomatostomus ruficeps. Taxonomy (NCBI): domain Eukaryota; kingdom Metazoa; phylum Chordata; class Aves; order Passeriformes; family Timaliidae; genus Pomatostomus; species Pomatostomus ruficeps. The sequence continues at coordinate 112,261 of VYZT01063327.1, forward strand.
CTCCTCAACAGGGGTTGATCAGTTCCTTTCTAATGAATGTATATAGTTGTAATATAATACATAAGTATTTTTCATAGTGTGTGTAATTTATAAACACGTATCTCTCTGTCTCACACACACCTAATCTTGCATACAGACGTACATAAATCTTGTCCTGGTATGGTTTTATACTGCAATAACATTCATGTAATAATGTGCATTTCATTTTATTTCCCATCTGTAACATAATGGAGAGGTTGGGGGGTAGCTGCCATCACCATCATGCCCCAAGGCCCCAGCTGAGGAGGCACATATTTAAAAGTTGTTATAAACAATAGAATTGAAGAATGTACTCTTCCATATGGGAATGGTTTACAAGATTAATGCACCTACAGCATCCGTTTTCTCTATAATTGGTTTCATGACTAGTCATATCTAAGAAGGGAAGAATTTTTTTTGGAAGGGTAATAGTCAAAAGTGAATACAGAAAATCCCTAGCAATTTTTCTCTTGGAATTCTTCCTGTTACCTTCTAGCTCAGGTCTTTGCAGTCTGTGTGGGGTAGGCTTGCAGGAAGATGTAGCTGTGGTTTTCCTACGGGCCAGAAAATGTCCTGATGCAGTGGTTCTGCAAGAGTTACAAACAGCCCACTCCTTGAGACATCTCGGATACGGAGCTGCAGCTGTTGGGGCTTACATCTCCAGAGCAGCTACCTGTGAACTGAGCATGCTTTAAGTCTTTGGAAGAATGAGAGCAGAGAAGGAATCCATGTCAAAGGACAAAAAAAAAAAATCACAGTTCCTTCCTAGTTTTTAATATGAAGAATGTTTGGATCTGCTTGTTCCTTTCTTTTAAGAAAAGAAAGAAGTTTATTTTTTTAGAGAACAGTAAAAGTGGAATCTACAAGTTCCCTGGGATAAAAGACTCAACCAGCCCTTTCCCCCCATTTTTCTAATGCCAAGTGCACAGTATCCTACAGAAGTAGCCATTCTTTAAGGGAAGCTCTCTGGGAGGAACTATTGGTGACTTAAAATGTCTTAATTTTTTTAAAAAGCTAGCATTATTTTTGTAAGGTATTTATTAAATTGTAACAATGACCCACATGTGGGATATGTCTCTAACATGAAAGGCTTCTGTAGATGGAACTTGATTTCCAAGAACACGACTGTTGTTAGGCAAAGGTTTTATTTCCAAATTTTTATAAAGTGCAAATTTACATACATAATCCTGTCATTAAGCAGCTCTCATACCTGCATTCTGATGAAAGATATAAGTTATGCCCTGGGTAAATAAATACTTACAGTTCCATCCTGTGAACGACTGCCTTGCCGCAAGTCAGTGTCTTCATTTGGAAAGCTAAGGCTAAATGTCACTAGAGAAATGCCTATTTTGGGGTTGCATGGTCTGACACACATATGTGGAACCTCACACGGTGGCAAAGCTGACCGGCATCGCAGTCAGTCTGAGCTCAAAAATTCAAGACAGACACAAAAGACAATTCCCTCTGCTATATACAGACACACATAGATGATATTTAAGGTCCCTTCCAACCCAAACCCTTCTTTGGCACTCTGTAAATCTTTTCCATGTCTCTGTTGGCCCCTCGGGTCTGACTGATTGTGATCTCTTGGATGGACATGTGTGCGGTGCCCCTGGCATTAGCACGGGCACAACAACCCCGCTGGCCTGGGCAGGGTCTGGCTTGTGTTGGTGTGCCCAGGAGGTGCAAAGCAGGGGGTGCCTGGGCCGTGCACACCCAGTCTGACCAGGGGGGAGGCTCTCCCGGATCTGCTGGGCTGCAGAGGCCCAGCACTGTGCTCAGGCTCCAGGTCTCCAGAAATACAGTGGTCTGGGCAAAGCCACTGCACATCTGCGACAGCAACTGCTCTGCTGAGGTAACCTCAGCAGCTGGAAAACTTGGCCAAGTCATCGGAGCATCCCAGATCCAGACTTGATTTGGTGGGGAAGACGTGGATATGTTCTAGCACAAGCTGGTAGCAACAAAACATGGTTAGTTGAGCAAGAGGGTAAACATGGGGATCACCCCTTATTTTTTATAGAAACCAGATTTTGTAAATTCTTGCAAGGTCATAAGAAGGCGCCACTAGCTTGTGGAGCCAGTTAAATTGACAGCAGATGGATGAAAGGCACAAGGAACTCCAGGATCAGTCACTTCACAGGGAAGACAGGTATTTTCAGGGAGAAAACTCGGCTTCTTACTAAACAGTGTGGGGGCAAACAACACTCTCAGGTTTCTCTGGGAAGCAGATGAGAGGGTGGTTGGTCACAATTCTTGAAATATAAAACACATCCCTGCCCTTTGTGGATTAGTAAATTATGGTGCTATTGAGAAATACTACTACACTATTAATACAGAACATAACACATAAAGTGTCAGGGAAGAGGGAAAATTATTCTAATAAATGAAATGACACACAAAGTTTCAAGTCTTACCGCTCATAATTTGCCAAGGCTGGAAACTCTGAGGGAGCCAAATAACTTCTGATAGCACTTACCAGGTGCTTCATAGGATGAGTACTGGAGCACAGATTGAGAGAGTCTGCTGTCCTAAACAGTATTTATTAAAAACAAAGTCTGTCCTGCTTCGTAAGGAATTATGATCCATTCAGGGTTGGGCTGCTTATTTTATTTTCTGTTTTCTTTATCTCATTTCCAATGACCAAAATAGTATGTGAAATGACTTTGTGTAGTAGATTTTAGCAAGGTGCTGGAGTTTACTATTGCTAAATTTGGCTCAATTTTTTAAATATAGAGCTCTTTATATTAGAACAAAACCTGAGGAAGGGTTTGTGGCTTACGTTCCCAGGCACAGGTCTGTGGTTAGGAGAAGCTGTTGTTATTTCTTACGTTACCACAGAACAGGCATATTGGAACACTCAGCCAAAGATATGGAGGGGATTGAAATAAGCATAACTGAACTGAAACTAGGAACCAGTCAAGTCATCCAGCCTATTTTTAACCCCTGATCAATCAGCAGATACAGACTGCAGCACAGCTTCTGGGTCAAGTTGGTGGGAATGCATTAAGCTGGCACAGCTGCTGTGAAAGATGTGTGGAGCAGTGCCCCAAGGCAGCCATAAATGGATTGAATTGTACCTTTGATGGTTAAAAGGATGAGTGGGCTTGGCTTCGCATTGTCCGGGCAGCTGCTGAGCAGCAAAATTCCACTGACATAACCCACAGTGATGCATATGGGTTATTGGACAATATAGCAAAAACCAGAACCATACACAGATCCACGAATCCCCACAGCCCTGCATTAGTTACCGGCTGCTTTCCCCCCTCCTGCTGTGCCAACTGGTTAGCACTGTCAACACAAGGCATTCTTTGGAAAAATGCTGGTGAGCTCGTGGGGCGGTTCCAGATACCGCGTTCACGGTGAGGTTGTAGGGCTCGTTGCAATGAGGTGCTGATGCACCTGACACTTACAGCTGAGTGGGGCTAAGCCAGTTGAAGGCAAGAAAGGGGGAAAGTTACCTTTTCCTTTTGAAGAATCTGCCCTGCCAGAAGGGCAGGGCATTAATGCCACAGTGTCTTACTTGTGTCCCCCTGGTTGGCAACAGGAAGGCAGCGAGGGAGAGCTGAGTGATGGCCCAGGGAGCTGCTTCTTCTGAGGAGCCACCAGTGCTCCCCCAGGCCTTCTCTTTCTCCCCTTCCTTTGTTCTCCATCAGGATGCCCCTGGAACCGCCCAGCAGCCAGCATGGCACACAGCAGTTTGGCTTTGGCTTATGCTCAGCAACAGAGCCACACATTCATCCATCCCTGGAGAAAGTCACTTTCAGGCTGGACAGACTATGCAGAAACCTGGCATGTGCCATTCCTAGGAGGGGCCCGAAGCTGTCATCGCAGGGAGCCTGTTCATAACCCACCTAGGCACAGCTACTCTGCAGCTCACAGGACCTGTCACCCACAGGACCATCCAGCACCGCACAAGGGACAGTGGCATGACAAGGCTCTTTCTCACCAAGAAGAGGAAACCTGCAAAACAGATACAGACAAACTCGGATTTCCTCATGTTCCCTGCATCCACCTGCACAGGCACCAGCGCGGCCACATCTCCTCCAAACACACGGAACCCAGTGCGCTGAGGAGGGAGAACATCAGCAGGAAGACCACCAGAATAAAGATCATGCTTTTGCCAGTGAACTGGAGCGAGTGTGTTGCCGTCTGGCTCCATGGCATTTCTGTGCCAGCTGAGAGAGCATGTGTTTTTCTATCACCAATTCCCCGCTTCTTTCCCTTTGTAACTTTTAATGGAAAAATGTGTGGGCAGTTTCCATTATGCCTGTGCTGTTTCAGACAAATTAAGGGGTTGGCTAAGAAATCACTGGTTTCATATTTCATACAGAAAACACACACATGCATATATTTATATGTCTATGTAAATTAATTTAGGATATCCTCTAGTCATGCGCTGTACAGCGGTTCACTGACGAGTGGTGTCTGCAGGAGGGGTCCCATGGCAGAGCACTTCCTTGCCTCCTGCACAGGGCATGAGGCTATTTTTGCACTTGCACAGGGGGGAGAAGGGCCAGGAGGCTAAAATGGCAGCAGTCATTCTTCAGCTCTGCCTCTTACTTTCTGAGTGGCAGGTTTATTCATTTTTCCTTTTCAGCTGCACTGCTAAAGCCACAGACGCCTTTTATGACCGTGCTAATTTTCTATCAGTTTAGGGAGTTATAAATTTTTTCCTTATTTTTTCTCTATCACAAGAAGGATCTGGGAGTGGGGGGGATTTTTAAACATACAGAGAAACTTTTCATTCAGTACATTGCACAATTTATAAGGGGTTCAGAATGTTATATTCTGGAAGTGATAGCAATATTGCACAGGTCAAACTGGCCAAACCTAACACAGCTAAGTGTGGGTGGCTCTAGTCTTCAGAGGAGCGCTTAGATAATATTTCCTTTTTAAAACTGGGCAAACAGTATTACATGTGTTAAATGTCAGAGCTTGCTGTTTATTATGGGCCTGACCAATGCTGTGCTTAAAGTGGAACAGTGCTTCACTTATGGATGTCAAGAGGACTCTGGTAAGACTCTGAAACATGCCTAAAGCAAGGGACAGCATCTGCACACCATAGTGGTAGATACAGGATGTGAGTCAGAAAGTTTGGGGAGCAGAGAAGGCTTGGGAACCAGTTTCCACTCCAGGCACCATATTCCAGGCTGGCTCCTGCCTCTGCCCAGCTGTGCTTAACCCATTTGCTGTTCTTAGCCCACTCCTTTGTCCCCAAATCCAAGCTGCAGCCATTCCCCTTTCCTCACTTCCCAGGGGCAGCTCTTGAGAGGATGTTGCTCAGCCATGAAACGCAGAACTAGGACACAGCTGGCCTTGGAAAAGCCCCATCTGCCTGAGTAGGGCTCCCTGAGACAGGTAAGGAAATGGGAAAGGAGCAAATGTACTGGACCATGCAGACACAAGGCTTCGTGTGTCCCACAGTCCCTGGCAGTGTTTACCATCAAGCAGTCAATGGGGAGCACCCTCTAACCACAGTGCAGCCCGGCTTCATACACCTCCTGCCTGCCAAAAATCATGAGGGCAAATCTTAAGCAGCGTTCCAGCACTCCTGCAGTTCCTGCTACCCCAAAAAGGACAGGGGAACTTCTGGCCAGTGTGGGGAGGAAAGAATAGTGCATTGAATTACGAAGTGGCCTCATTAAGGGTCATCCCAATTTAAATTAGCATGTGGATAATGATATCCTGTAGGAGGATGGTGTCAGAGAGGATAAGTCAGAATGAACAAAGCAAATCTTGAAAAGGAGCTGAGCAAAGAAAATACAGTGTCTATGTCCAAAGCAGGCTAAGGACTTCCCTTGCCTGGCCATCCACTCACAAAGCCATTCCCCAAATGTTCCACCATGTGTTAAATCACCACTAGGTACACAATCCCAGAAAAACCAAATTAAAAGGTGCAGCCGGTAGGTGTAAGGGGAGGAAACATTCCTGAGCCGTTTTCCTGAATAACAGCGCCCATGGCCACGTGCTCAGAGAGGCTGCGGCACAGCGGTGGCTGCACCACAGCTTCCAGCTGCCCGCGAGGGCTCCATGGCGGTGGTTAACCTTGACAAATAACTGTATTTTGCCCTTGCCCATAGTGGCACAACCATCAGTACTCCTGTAATTTAATGCGGCTTTAGCTCAGAAGGTCAACCCCCTTCCTCTCACCCCATATCAGCCACCCGAGACAGCAGGTTTGCCCTCCTCCCAGCACCACCGACAGCAAAACGGAGCATTGGCTTGGGGCTCTTCCCACATGGAAAGGGGCACCTGGCCTCCTCTTCCCAGCACACAGACAGGAGGCACGAAGCCACCGGAGCGGCACAGGCTGGAGGTGGGGGAGGAAGCTGACTCAACCTCAAACACAACCGCATCCATCATTGCTAGGTTGGGTGGCCTGGTTGGAAAGGCAGGGTTGTTTTTGCAGCCAGCAGGATTGCCCCGTGGATTCGGTCTGTGAGCCAGAGGGAGAGCAGAGGCGTGCTCTGTCTGGCTGTTCAGCACTGATGGGCAGGAGGAAGGTGGGAAGCCCCAGGAGCTGTGTACTTTTGGATCCAACTACATATGAGAGCCAGCACTGCCAATCTGAATCTCAGTCCTAGGGTGGAAACAGCACCCAGGCAGCCACACAGGGAACTGGGGCCAGAGGAACACATGGAAGGAGAGCCCAGCTTTGATGGCTAAGTCATTGTCAGGGTGTTTGGTCTGCATTTGAAAGGAGGTGAAGCCAGATAATTCCAGCTTTAGAAGAGGAGATCTCCAAGGCCAGGGAATCCCACAGGACTATCTGCTCCATCTGACACTTGCAGGCTGGCAGTTCTATCATGAGCTGTAGAAGTCTATTTGAACAGGGTAGAGCAATTTTAATAGAAACTGAGATCTTTTTCTTCCCAAGAATATCCACCTATTTTCCCCACAATTCTACGATTGTAGAAAAACTTCCCACTGCTTTCAGCAGGTGTAGAGCTGCTCTCCAACATCTTCAAATCCAGAGCCCTCTAGCGAGAATCATTGTTTAGGCTGGAAGGGAGCTTAAAGCTCATCTACTTCCACCCACCCTGCTACAGGCAGGGACAACTTCCACTACACCAGGTTACTCAGAGCTCCGTCCAGCCTGGCCTTGAGAGATTCATTGGCAGCAAAACCTAGAAGGGAAACAGCAGCCATATGACCCCCACATAACTCAGTCACCACCATGTCATTGCACCCCCAAAAATGCCAGGAACTGCCGGGCCCTTTTTGGACCAGCACTGCCAGCTTTTCTACCCAATGGCTGAGTTTTTCAGGTCAAGACAGAGGTGGACTTCAATGAAAAGGCTTGAAAGCCTTCTCTAAGAGACACTAATGTTTGCTGCTCATCCTGGAGTGCAGGGGACAAGTGACAGCCCCTCTCCTACCATGAACTTCCCCTGTGTCGGCTTTGCAACGGCCTCACTGCATCCCTGAGCACTCGGGCCTGGCAGCACAGCTCAGCACCACTGGCAATGGCCATTGCATTGCCCCGACCTATCCCAAAACACTTCCAATGCCAGATTTTTCTTTTTTTAATGGGAAGAGAGACAAATCCAGACCTCCTGTATGAAGACAATTTGTCTCTTCTGGATAAGTTCCAGCATGAGGAGGGTACTTTATACATATGGGCTCTCTTTCATGTTTGATTGCTGGACTAAGACCACATTGTTGTCCAGCTCAAGGGAGGGAGAAAAAAGAGCAAAAAACCACACAAATCAGGAAAGCATTAGGTAAACTCAGCTCAGAATACATCTTCTGACCAAATGGAGAGCAATGCTCTTTCATATAATTAGACTGTCTGCTGGAAGACAAACAGAACAAATTGTGATGCTTTCAGTGCTGTGGGAGCTGTGCAGTCCCCGGGAGATGATCACATCTTCCCTACTGCATTAGTTGTCATCCCTGAACAGGTTGGGTAGGGAGACTGTGGTTTAGAAAACCCTGAGAAACTCTTTCATTTCATTGCAGTTTCAAATGCCATTCCCCAGTCACAGAGTCACAGAATGGTTTGGATAGGAAGGGACTTCAGAGATGATCCAGTTCCACCCTCTCTGCCATGGGCAAGGATGCCACCCCCAGAACAGGTTGCTCAGGCCCCCATCCACCCTGACCAGTCAAAAGTGGCATGCATGCAGGAAGATAAGGTGTGAAAACAAACCCTGAACTGATCAAAAAGCATTTGAACAGTGTCCTCAAGTTTGGATAAGGTGAACAAAATGCTGGGTTTGGCAGTAAAGGGACAGTGGCACAACCAGTGGGAGAGCAGATCCAGTGAGTGGGACTGTACCAAACACTGGAGGGAAAACACTCTGTACCAACACATGGTATCAAAGATTTAATGATCCTGGCCTTCAGGTAATGTTTCTTTCCACAATAACCTTTTCTTTAATGGGAGTGGCACAAATGGCATTGAAACAGACAGGCACAGCAAAGGGAACTTGGGCCTGACACCCACATTTCTGCTCATGGCAAGCAGTGGGGATACAAAGGGCCAGAGCCTTCACCTCCAAAGCCAACAGCAAGGCTCAAATCATCCATAGCCCAATTGGTTGTTTCGGGAATCAACTCTACCAAGAAGAAACAAGTAAACATTTTCCATCCTCTTCTCTTCCTAGATGTTAAGCAAGAATAACTTGTAAATTGCTTCCAGCAACTTCGAGACAACAAGGGAACAAACAACTATCAACAGGCATTACACTTATTGCTTCACACGAAAACAGTTATGGGGCTGAAGGGATCCTGACAGGCAATTGGAAAGCAGTCTTTTTATGCTAAATTTACGGTATTTTAGTCCAATTTTCCATGATTTAAAATGTGCGATGCAATAAAGAGCTGGAATGCCTTCTTTTGTCACAATATTTCACACCCAAGGCCTCAGAGCATTTTTGTGAATCAAGTTCTGCAATAGTTTTGCAAAGCAAATGGTTTAGGAAGCAATGAACTGGAAATAGAGGGCAGTTTCCAGAGCTGTTGGTGGTCACAGAGGAGCCTATAACAAAACCAAAGCAGTGTCCCAATATCTGGGCTCCCTGATCCCATGCCCTCTTTGGGCAGATGTCTTCTGACACCCCACCACACCTCTTCACTTGGAGCTGGAGCTCCTCACCCACATGCCAAGGCTGCACTGCGCCCCAGCGAAGAAGGAAATGTGGAAAGAAAGATGAGATGGGTTCATTGAGGGAGGAAAACATAGGAAGTGAAACACTGTACATTTTGCAGTATTCCAGATTCTCCCTAAGAAGAAAACAGCGTCAGCTGTCTTGGCACCACTGCTGAGCAGACCATAGCTAACTGGGACCATTTGAGGGTCCCAGTTCAATTCTCGTGGACAAGAAGTCCCACTGCAAAAGCCAGTTGTAACCAGAGCTGTAGACAAAGGGCTCAGAGCCAGAGCAGACAGGAGGCTGTGCTGGTTTTGGGGATCCCACACAAACACATATGGGTGAGGTTTTTAGTACTTCCGTGCAGAAGAACTTGCCTGTAACCATAGGCCATGGTAACTCAAATTCCTTAGGTTATTGGCACGTAACCAAATGGTTTCAGGGTTAAGGTGTTAGCTTAACTATACCCCTAGGGCAGAGCCCTTCCTGAGAGCATTCATAGAATCCTAGAAGCATTAAGGTTGAAGAAGACCTCCAAGATCATCCAGTCCAATCTTCAACCAAATATCTCCATGTCCACTAAACCATATCCTCCACCATGGGCAGTATTTCCAGTCAAAATGGGGAAGGAGCTGAGGCCTTTCTACTAACACAGATTTTTAATTATGTTAAAACCAAAATCAGTGATCTACCAAGGCTTCTTATGAGCCACAGTCAGCCCCTACACAGAAGGACAGGACATGCTAAGCAGCAGGATCACAACTGTACCTTAGTCCTCCATACTCATAATGTTTCTATGCCACACTACAAAACATCTCTAAGTCCCTCTTGGGTATCTCAGCTCAACAAACACTCTTTACCTGATTTCCCCATTGCTTTTAAAGCATGATAGTAATATTAGGGAAATTCGTGGTGTCAGGAGAATTAACCTGGCTAAAGTCAGAGAGGAAGGGCTGTGGCAAAATTGGGACCTGATTGCAAATCCCTTTTCCCATAGGGCCCCATCTTACTTCTAAAAGCATAAGCACTACTATGAAAGATCACTGAAATATGAGTGGTATTAATGCTAATATTTCTGAAGAGTCCACTAATAGTGTCTCATATCCACCAGTGGTTTAGACAGAAACTGAGCAGCCACCAGGTTGTGCAAGGCAAAAACAAGTTTGTGCCCACGTTAAACACTGTCCACATCTCAGAGCAGCACACAGACAAATCCTTCAAAGAACCAAGAATGGGTGAACGCAGACAGTGCACACGGTGCAGGGTTTGCTCTCAGCAGCTCTCTGGAATGTGCCACTCACAGATGATACGTTGTCCTGCATCCAGGAGGGCTTTGTTCTCTGTGGGGTGAAACCTCAGCCTTTAGTTTATTAAGTGCAATTGCAGAAGCCGAAAGGGTGAGTCACAAAACCATTTGTGTAAGCACACGTGATGGAAGCACACAGGATATACATTTCTGTCACAGAGGATTGCCTGGGTCCGGCAAAGCCATTCAGATGGGCACAGGTTGGGACACAGCCCCATCTATCACCTCCCACCTGGTGCCAGACAGGGGTCAGGCAGACAGTCTGTCCTCCAGCCCCTTTTAAAAGATAAATTAGGAAATAGGAAAGGGAGAGGAAGAGGGATGAGTCCTTCTAAAGCTCCCCCAAGAGAAGCTGCTGGCACAGGACACCTCTGCAGCACGCAGCCTTCAAACAGTGCTGACAGTGGGACGCAGAGCCCATGGGAGCACGGGCTGCTCTGGGTCCATCTGGGCAGTGTTTTCCTGCCCCCTCTGCTCAGCAGACTGCAAAGCCTCCTCTGGGAATAAACACCTGCCCGACCACAGGAGCCACAGCAGGACAGGGGCTGCTCACCAGGACAGGTTCCTGCCTCTCTTCTGCACTGGGCTGGTTGACTGGCTCATGCATGGGAAAAACAAGAATGCCCATGGAGCAGCACCAGGGGAGAGGAAAGCGGGAGCAAACACCTGCGGGTGCTGCTGCTGCTGCTGTGGCAGAGATGTCTTGACCTCAGAGAGGAACCTGCTGCATCCCCACAGGGTCTGGAAGGAAAACAAAAGCTACAACTTAAAATCAGCTCCAGAGCCACCTGTGCCTTTGCATCACCATCGCTCACAAGTTTCCAGCCTACGGCTGTGACTGCCTTTGGTGGTGTAGGTAGACACTCAGAAAAGCAACCAGGGGTTGGATCCCCTTTGTTCTCCTCACTCAGACTGTCTCTTTTCCTTACCCCCTGCCTCCAGCCAGATGTGCTCACTGCCTCTCTCCTGCCAGCCTTTGCATTCACCCTGGTGTTCATTCAGCAATTCAATTCAGGAAGCTGATCCAGCTGAAATTCTCACCAAGAAAAAAAAGAAGTTTCCAACCAGAATATAAGCACAGTCTTTGAGCACACACACAAAAAACCCTTCCTAATTTGTTTTAAAAAAATAGAAGAAAGAAAGTGATTGAAGTGTCTTCACAAAAATTTCCTTTTAAGTTGAAGAAAAGTGCCATAAAAATACCAACCTTCTAACACCGTAAATTGAGTTGTAGAGGCAATGATGCCTTTACCAAAAGAGGCTGTATGGAATTCATCACTGGTTTATGCTTTTAAGATAAATCAGCTGGTAAAGTTGTGACATGACCTACTTAATTTGTTGTCTTGAAACTTGATGAGCATTTAAGATTTGTTCCCAAAGCCTGGAAAATGAGAGAAGGGGGGGAAATGCAGGCACCATATCCAAACCCCTGTGTTGAGATGCTGCCTTCTTTCAGACACTACTGGAGTCAGTGGCTGCAGCAGTGCTGCATGTGAGGAGAAAACTGGGCTCCAATGGCCCTCACAAGGAGGTCCAGTCTGTCGTCCTGCCTTAAAGCAGATCAGATCCTGTTTCTAGCAGAGATTTGTTCCATATATTTTGAGAAGTTTCCACTGATGGAGGTTTGACTCCACACCTGAGCAAGCTGTCTTCCTCACTGCTAAGTTTTTGCTGAAGCCTCCTCCCTTTCTGCTTCCCAGGCACCCTTTTCTACAGATGGCAGACACAGCGAGCAACACCTTCCCTCTCTCCTTGCAGCCATCACTGACAGAGCTGGAGGTTGTCACTGTTCCAAGCCCTTAATCTTGTAGCTCCTTGCACTCTCTCTTGCTCTCTTCTCACTTCCTCATTTTTGTTTGCTTTTCACAAAGCGTGGAGCCCAAACCCATGGGGCTTTCTCTGCCAGGGTACACTTTTGCAGACATGTTTTTGTCCCAAGGCATCACATCTCCAGCACACTCCTGCACTTGTTTCAGGTTCAGTGCACATCCTCATGCTGTCAACCCACCCTTTGGAAAACTATCCACAAGTCACTCAGAATCCATTTGCCTCTGTTACTATTTTCATAACCTAAGACTAGATAGACTGCCATATCCAAAACAAAAAAAAAATTCATCAAACACTATACAGTTCCCTCAAAAATCCCAAATCTCCTTAGTCTTTCCCAGGTGACGCATTGAAAAACTCCCCTGACACCACCAGAAGCACAACACTGTGCCAAAAATGTGGCCCAAGGGCTCCAGAAAACCAAAGGTTTGGCAAGAAGATCTTGGTGCTTTAAATAAAAATCCTTAAGAGTTTTAAAAGTGTTTGGGTGTTTGGGGATTTCATTGGTAGGGAGAAAAATCAATTATACCTACCTGGTTGTATCTATACCAGCTTAATCTTCTTTGAGATTTCATATCTTCCCTGATTTGATAAGATTGTGGCCCTTTAATAAGCTGAAGTATTCATATCCTTATGACAATCTGGCACTGGAGTTGTTTGCTTTAGCACTGCAGATTGCACAAGAGACATGAAAGGTTTCAGCGTAGCTGGAAAGTCACTTTTGATGAAATCACCCATCGCTCCAGGGGCTGCATTCTTTACAATTTGTGCATACTGATGATATGTGTCTTCAGATGCGTTTTGGCAACCCTGTGCCATTTTCAGAAATCCATCTGGGACCCAGGAACAAAGCAAAAGCACACGAACATGAGGAAGACAGAGCTGGCACTGCTACTGGGTGGAATTTCTTTAAGGAAGCTCAATCGCTTGTTCATTTTGCTGGCAGGAAAAGATAGGAAAATGAGTGTTCCTGTTCTCGATGAACTTTGTGATATTGTTAAATCTCTCAGACAACATATAATTCATGGCAAAGCTGTGGCAGAATTCCTTTGCACTTATCCACAGTGTGGCTCTCCCCCAAAACACAGATCTCTGCCTACATTTCATACACAAAAATTGCCCAGATGAACAATAGCTCTAACTTGAGAGAAAAATCAGAACACTTGCCTCTATTTTTTTGCTTCAACACTGCCAAAATTTATTATTATTATTCCATCAGTGCATCTTCTCTTGCACTAAAAGAATAAAACCACAGAAGCAGACTCCATGTTGTGATATGGATTGGCAGGTGACTTTTGAAGAGAGTTTTCAAGGTAATGGCTTGAGTTTCACCATGGAAACCCTGAAGGGGAAGGCCCAAACAATGCCCCATACCTGGCAATGCGCCTCAGCATCCAGCAGCGCTCCCAAGGAAGCCTGAGGGCACATCCCTGAGCCCAGAGCAGAATGAGGAGGTGGCACTTACTCAAGCTCTGATCACCAATCCGGCCTAAATCTCCTCCGTAGGTGCCAGTGGATATTTTAGTTACACCAGCCATGGATTTAGCCCCAGACTGCAAATCGTAATTAATACTCACCCCAGCTTTGCATTTCTTTTGGAGAAGAGCAGTGAATCACTGAAGTGGAGCCTTGCAGAGGAAATCCTCAGCCACAACAAAAAGATTTCATGCTTTATCTCCCCCTCTCAAGTATTTTAGCAGACAGACAGAGGATTTTCCTCCCAGTGACAACAATAACTACGCTCATTGAAGAAAAATATGTGGAACAGGAAGACCTGCATTCCTTGTGTGAAAAATAAGAGTGGTCGGTGCCAACTGCATTTTTCAGGAACAACTCATCCGCGTGAAAAAATGGCTGCTGTGATAGTGTTCTGAACATTGAGGCAAGAGTAATGTGCTATATAACTCACAGATGGGAAAAGTAAAGGGAAAAACAAGGCTTGGTCTTTGTTTATTCCTAAAATTCCATTATTAATATGCCCCTTTGACTCACATCTTGCATCTTCCATGATGCTCCTGCTGCTTTGTGTAGCCACTGTACCTTAGTCCTAACTGCACCATTCTCAAAAGTTTTATTATTTTGCGTGTAAGAGTCTTCTTGAAATAAATCCTGGTGTCATGGGCTCTTCAGGGCATAGATTTGGAAAGCTTGTCCTTCAGTCATTTAGGTGTAAACCTAACTTAACTTGTGCATCCCTAAATTAGTTCAGCTTACCCAAGGGGTATGGCTTAAGTGCAGCCTGCTTGTCCAGACAACTCTATTGTATTCACGACAATGATGATGATGATGACGACAATGATGATGATGACGACTTATTGTTGTTGTTACTATTATTATTGTTATTATTGTTATTATTATTTTTAAAATAGAACTCAAAAGGGGGAATAAAGAGCTAGGGAATATTTCCTAACCCAAGACTAGGTCAATTGGTTGGAGCATGCTGCTCATAACACAAGGGTTGTGGGTTCAATCCCGCTTAAGAGTTTAACTCAATGATCCTTGTGGGTCCCTTCCAGCTCAGAATATTTTGTGAATCTGTGAACCTCTTCTAAATGGGAAAAGAATGACAAGGACATCAGCCTCACATATGAGATAAGGCAGCACCCACATTTTACAAAATGGAGTATTTTAAACACAAGCAAACAAAATTCCCACTTTCTACCTGAGCACTGTCATCTTCAGAGCAGGAGCCCATGGATGTTTCCCAATTCCAGATTCCTTGATGGCACCGGTGCAAGTGCTTCTCCCACATCCAGCAGGTTTGCTCAAGTCACCCACGGCCATGACAGCAAAGGGCAGTGGCTCTGTTAAACAAGGTGCTGTGACTTGTTCCTATCATGACATTCCTGCAGGAAGCACAGAGCAAAGTCAAAGGCAGAAGAAGAGACTTTGCCGATGTGCGAAGTGTTGGGATGCATGGCAGAAGCGGCAGCACGACGGCTGCGCCATCCGCCCGCTGCCGTGGGCTCGGAGGAGGGCATCTGGCGCCAGCTGAAGGAGCAGAGGCTGAGCCGTGCCAGTCTCACCGAATAAAAACACTCAGCTCCCTTTCAGCCATTAAAATGAATGAAGAGCAAGACTGTTTGGATAAACATCAGCCAAAAGAAACCTTGGAGGCAGTTAGAAGGCTACTGCTTCATACAATATAGACCATGTTTCCAAATACAAATATTGCACTTGGCAGAGACACTCCTTTGCTTCATGAGTTATGTTGCACTTTTTGTTATGTTTAAGTTTGTGCAAGAGGTATAAATAGCTGGGCTGGTAGTAAATGAGCTTTTCATTTTAATTTTTTTTTTGCAAAATATCAAAATGGTCCCAGCTCTTCATGGAACAAACACACACTATATTCCTGAGCCTGAATTTTTGTTGCTAATTACAGAAAATACCATGTAAACGAAACACAATGTTCAAGAACCAGACATGAAAAACACATCTTTCCTATATGAAGTCATTTTTTGCAGAAAGCTGTCTGGAGGAGGGCATCTGGATCACCATAGAACTGACATGTGTGCATACATGCTTAGTGGCCTTACGGAACAGCAGTTTCTGCTCACACTGCAGCCTGGAAAGCCCCATGTCCCAGCTGAAGAAGAGTGAGTGAAACAGAGGGACCTGGTTTGGGGTTGTGGTCACAACTGCTTTGGCTTATCCTGTATTCCCTAAGAGCAGAGATAAGAGGCAGTCCTGATTACGGTCCCAATTATAGACACAAGATGACACTTTGGACTGTGTACAGTGATACTTATGGGCACGAGGCAAATCCCAGCAACCATCCAAGCCTTTCCATCTCAACATGAGAAGATACTACAACCTGAAGGCCCAAAGGCACTTTCTTTGTTCTTTGATAAATCTGAGTGTGCAGAAACACGAGAGCACAGCAGGGCTCTCACTAGCAAAATCCCCGTGGTTTCTTTTCACCACCATGGCAACGTCTACTTGGTTTAGCCAAGTCCTACCTGAATGGATAAAAGAGTTACTTTTAAAGATGGATATGAATTGAACTATCCAACAGGGATACAACATGAAATGACTGAGAGAAATCAGAGAGAAGAGTTCAAATACTGTTAGTTTAGTGTAGAAAAGGATTATCAACTTCAGACAGCACAAAGGGCTGTCTATTCCCACTGAAGACAATACTTATTTCCGTTTACAAAAAAACAACTTACTAAATATTCCCAAGTTTTTTCAAAGCATTACAAGACCACCAAACCCATAGAACAGACATCGGCTGAAAAAATGAGATTAGTGATTAATGACCACACCTTCTGCAACCCACAGGAAATGAATAATGCACCCTGTTCTGTTGCAGGGGTGTTAAAGGGAATGGCACACAAAACCCTTTGTTAAACAGAAGATTTTTTGCTTCTGAGTGGACATGGTGAATGTGAGTGGACATGGTGAATGTGAGTGGATATGGTGAATGTGAGCGGACATGGTGAATGTGAGTATTCATTGTGTTATGCAGGACCCCTCCATCCACTCATCTCACTTCAGCTGTCAGGTGAGAGAAACCAAGGACAGTCTCACCTACACAAATGCTTTGAGGCTCAGCATCAGCCTGGAACAGCATCAGCTCAAATGCTGTGGATTAACAGCAAAAAGTACAGGAAGAAACAGAAAACCATTTTCTCCTCTAATTCCTCATGGTTTTGCTGATGGCCAGACCCACTCATCAGAAGCAGATGAGTGTTCATTGCATTACATCTTTATAAATATCTCATTGACTATTCTTCTGGTTATTTCCCCTTGTACCAATGTAGGAAAAAATATTGGTCACCACTGATACAGTGGCTTATGGAACAGAATAAGCATTACTTTTAAAACCCCACAGAAATGTTGGTAATTTTAGCTCCTGACACCACTGCATTTCAGGAAGTGTCTGACCAGTAATAGTCATCCTACAGCACTGTGGCCAATCTCAGTTGAAAGGCTTCTGCTTGTCTCGCAATCAATGGGTCTTGAGCTCATTTTCCGTTCACATTTTTGGCTGTGAGAAGTAGCTTGTTTGTCAGCCAGCACGAGAATCCCCACAAAACATACTTAGAAAGAGCTGAGTTAGACTTATCCAGCTCTGGACTCATTTTTTCTACAAAAACAGCATCTCCCAAAACACAGGTGTGGGACAAAGCAAACACACTGTGAACTAGAGAAGAGCCATTCCCCATGTTTGTTTGCTGCCATTTCTCATTTGGAAAAAAAGTGTATTTTTAACAACACAGAATTAGTACAGGGTGGTGAGCCTTAAGCTGTCATTAGAGGCTGCGAAATGAGCCAGTGTCCCTTGTGCTGGTGAGTAAATAGGGGTGTACGAGGGCTGAACAAACAAATAAACAGAGCAGGCAGGGGTGGCTTTTGGACTCCAGCATAGGTCAGTGGCGTAGGAGTGAAGAGAAACCCTGGGCTATTTTCTCTCTGCTTTCACACCAGACACTGGTACGGGTGCCTGGGGTCCCTGTCTGGACTGGTGAGATCAGCTCAGTTTCCTGTTTGCTGTGCTCAAATCCATCCAAACATCATTCCACTCATAGAGGAGTCCCTTGCAGTACTATTGAAGAACAACATGAAGGAAATTCAGCCTCTGGATGAATTAATCTGATCAGTGAGATTTCTTTACAATCCAGGCAGATGCCAGCCCATCAGAGCTTCAAAATGTATGGGCAGAGTTTTATACTTCTTAACCTATATTGCTTGTGTGGAGCCACATCACAGCAGGAGCTGGGCCTGGGAGCCCTCCTGTGCAACCAGGGCCATGGTCAGACAACCCTGGGGAATCGTAGCAGGGTAAAATTGCCATGCAGACCACTCTGTATGAATTGTTTGAGCTCTGTGCCTGCCCATGCATGGTGACTTCAAACATTCTCGAATATTCTCTTCTCAGTTACTTCCCTGGGAAATCAAATGCAAACCAGACTTGTGACACCTTTCTGATGGTGGCCTTGCCAGCTGAGTTCAGACAAACCTCCCTGCCTTCGTAAGAAGAAATAAAAATATCATCCTGCAGTTCCTTTCTCCAACCTGCCCACAAAAGCCTACCAGAATTCCTGCTAAAATTAAAATCTTACTCATGCATAAAAGAGGAAAAGAAAGAAGACTGAGGAAAACACGATGTACACAGACTTGGCAAACACCAGTCTTGGTTTCTGCGTGGGGATTAGGACAACCCAGCAAGGGTAAGTCCCTCTCTGGGCAATCTTACAGCTATATTTATGGTAGTTATGATTCTGCTGAAGATTTTGTTTTCCCATTCACACAATATTCTGCACCTTCTTACTCCATCTTTACTGTGAATCCAAAATCGTCCATTTACCTTGAAGCCAGATCTCAACTCCTGCCTCCTCTCCTTGACTAAGATAGTTTTGTTAACAGAGGGTAATACTTTAAACATATTTTGACTTTTTGTACTTACTATGGACTGAAGAGATTAAAGTTTTCTTTTCATTTTTTGAAGTGTTCAAGTACCATTGTGTTAAGCATATCCATCAAAAGCAATAACTGCTTTCACTTGCATATTGTTACCATAAAACGTCTCTGAATAACCTACAGAACTGACGTTCTCACACAGGCAACAAGGACAAAGAGTATGCCATGCGCTTTTTTTTAAGTTATGATCTAAAGGTAGGAAAAAAGCAATGAGCTACCAATTGTCTGTTGGCATCCTGAGGTTTCTCTCCTTCGCTGCTCTGTGCAAAATAAACAGGTGAAAGCAGCCCATAGCCTCCTCCAGCACCAAGTGTATCCACGGCCAAGAAATAGATGTGGGACTCACGTTCCCCCGTGTTTGCAGTGGCTGTTGCCTTTCAGAGGCACAATTGCTTGTTTCCCAAGGGGAGGGAGATTTCTCCCTGCACACACACACATTCCTTTGGCCATGCACTCAGGGGCTGCCACTCCTGCACCTCTAACTGGTGCAGATTGTGCCTGACCTGAGGAGATTCTGCCTGAGGTGGCTCCGTTGGGAAGCTCTGCTGACTGACCCAGGTGAGCCTGGGGTCTGTTAGGCCGTTTGGAAGAAGTTTCCCTGCATAACTCACAGGCATCATTCAACCAAAGCCTTCTATATCCTCCTAAACACTGTCCCTGCTTCTGCACCAGGGACATGGGTTCATTTAGGTTACTCGAGTTTGGAACCTGCCAAAAAGTCCCCAAAGGTCCTGCATTTTGCAGAGTTGGACAGTGCTGTGGAAACCCGGGAGCCATACGGCATCAGGGACGGGCATCACCCCCTGGGGCGCTCAACAGCCCCTCATGTTTCCTGTGCTCTCTCCATCCCTCAGCACCACATGGCTCCAAACTGCAACACGTTCACGAGTCAGTGACATTTCTAGGGGAGGGCACACAGAGCATGAGGCAGCCATGATTTAGCTGCTGAGGAAGTAATGATTTATACTAACATTTGAAGCAGGTCATTAAATATGAGCCCCTCATTGTGAACCTCATGCTGAGCAAGATATTTTCTTGTAAATGATTTACCAGCAAGTTTTTCATACTTTTGCCTAGTAGGTTTTCCATAACTGAAGTCAGGCTCACTCACATTTCCCAAGCCCTGGTAGCAGCTTTGCTTCAAACTGTGAAGACATCTGAAGGCTGCTGCAAATTGGTTGGGACAGCTCAGCAAAGAAGCAGAATTTGGGGCTGTTCATGGCTTTCTCTGTCCCGGTTCTGTGATAAGGCTTATGAGAAACCTAGGAGGTTGTTCATGGGGCACCTAGGTAACCTCTCGTTGACTTTCTCTGTCTGTCATTGCTGGATCTCAGAGGATGGACCTCCCACATGCCAAAGAAGGAATCCTGCTGTTCTCTGAACTCTCAGCTCCATGGCCAGTGTCATGCTGAGCCTGCAGGTGGGTTCCAACCTGCACATGGACCCTTGTGTCTCCTGCATTCCAGTGGCTGGAACAGCACAGGGAGGATTTCTGTCCAGGGCTGCTGCTCTTCTGAGGACGGTGGTACCTGCACTCCAGCCAGAGAAACTCATATCTTGCCAAAGGACCGCAGGTCAGAGGAGGTGATTCTGCCCCTCTTCTCTGGGGAGACCCAGGGTGCTGCATCCAGGTCTGGGATCCTCAGCACAGGAAGGACAGCAACTTGTTGGAGCAGGTCCAGATGAGGGCCATGAGGATAATCAGAGGGCTGGGCACCTGAGCTGTGAAAACAGGCTGAAAGAAGTGGGGTTGTTCAGCCTGGAGAAGAGAAGGCATCGGGGAGGCCTTCAAGCCCCTTCCAGTATATAAAGGGGCCTTTTAAAACAGATGGGGATAAACCTAGTAGCAGGTCCTGTTCTGATAGGTCAGAGCATAATGTTTTAAACTGAAGGAGGGTTGATTTAGATTAGGTATTAGGAAGAAATTTTTTACAATGAGGATAGTGAAACATAGGCATAGGTTGCCCAGAGAAGCTGTGGATGCTCCATCCCTGGAAACATTTAAGGTCAGGTTAGATGGGGTTTTGAGCAACCTGATCTAGTGGAAGATGTTCCCACTCCCTGCAGAAGGGTTGGACTTGTTGGCCTTTAAAGGTCCCTTCGGCCCAAACCATTCCATAATTCTGTGATAACGGAGCACCCAGAGGTGTTCTCCTTGGTGGGGAAACCCCAGATCCTGCTCACACACCCTCCTCTGGGAGTGGCCATCTTCAACACGAATCTGCAAAACTCCTTTTCAAGGCAGACAAATCTGGGAAACTGAAGCAATGGCCGCAGTGCTCATATCCCACTTTTCCCATCATGAATAAGTTATGCTCATGTCCTTCTGAGAGGCATTTATGGTTTTGCAACCTCACATCATCCAATCCAAACTCCCACTGAAGTCCATGGAAGCAATCTATCTTGGGTTATGTCAGCTTTAGGCCAGGCTTCAGTCTCCAAAGGACAATCACAGCTGAAGATAAACAAACAAGCTACACAGTTCTGTTTGATTTTGCCTTTTAAGTAGAATTTTTCATCTGTGTAACCAGAACTGTTCCTTCTCAAATGAGGCTGATCATATTGCAGGCTACATTGGATAGCACGAGAAACAAAATGTTTGCATTTGTTTAGCTGGCAGATTGCTTTCTCCTATTATGGAGGAGGAAAAAAGCATCTCTTAAAAAACCAGAATATTTACTCTCCTCATAAAGAATAATGATTTCTAATATTCTGATCACTAACAATATTCTAGCATCTGATAACATATTCTAACATCTGATGCACCTTAAAGAAGATCCTTATAAAACCAATTAATAAGTATGACTAAAAGATCAATGAATATTTAGATAAAATATATGGAGAATATATAGAGAAGACATATATATTATATATATAAAATATAAATAATCAAATTAATGAAGTCCCATTCTTGTTTTAGGACCAGATATAGAGGTATCAATACTGAAAACATTCAGTATTTGATATCAAGCACCAGATGCTCTGTAAGCCAGTTCATACCTACACCACAGGCAGCTGGAAGAAGACAACACTTTCAGAAAGGCAGATAATTTTTTTTTTTTTTTTTAAGCAGAGACTCATATAAACCATACAAGGGAAAACTATTTGCTTGTGTTTGTAACGTTCATTTTTAAAATTGCTCCAACTTTTGGACAATTCCAGGCAACTAACGCCGCTCTGGTTGATGCCCATCTCATTCCTGCCTAGTGCAATCCGTGCAGCCGCTCAGGCCCAGCCGCAGAGCTGAGCCCGGCATGTCTGGAGCCACCAGGGCGATCACTGAATGCGCTGACAGCACTGGGCTCTAGGTCCTTGCAAAAAGAAAAGTATGTGCTGAATGTCAGCCTCCCCGAGCAGCACGGGTTTTGCACAGACTGCCTTACTCTCGGTTCTTCCCCAGGGCAGGGTGGGAAGCAGCCTCGCTCCCCACGGCTGCTGTGCCAGGCAGTCCCAGCTGCTGTGCCAGGCAGTCCCAGCTGCTGGCTTGCACCTCAAAACAGCACGACAGCTTAATCCGGCAGATGCCCGACAGCCCGGGGCAGAAAACTCTGCGGGGATTCATGTGCGGAGGCACATCAGGGTGATGCTCTGCACAGCTCGGACACGAGCCCTGCTCACACTTTCGCTCCCGAACTCGGCAGGAGAGGGAATGGAGTAGCAAGATGTGGCGCTGCTCACTCCGTGTGTTAGTTCCACTGCTGGAAGCGTGTCACTGTCTGTGGTACCCTCCTGTGGCCAGGTCTGACATAGCACCCGCCTGCCACCTGCCACGCTCGCTCCAGAGCAACCTCCGTGCGCTCGCAGTTGTAGAATCGTGGAGTGGTTTGGGCTGGGAGGGACCTTTACAGGTTATCTGATCCAATCCCCCCGCAATGAGCAGGGATATCTTCAACCACACCAGGCTGCTCAGAGCCCCATCCAGCCTCACCTTGAATGTTTCCAGGGACGGAGAATCCACCGCCTCTCTGGGCAACCTGTGCCAGTGTTTCACCACAAACCTTCATTCATATGACTGCCCCGCCCTGCTACACCTCACCCCTGGTGGTCACCACCCCTTGTGTTCATCCATAGCTCTCCAAGCCACGCACAGCGCTGCTTCCTCCCCAGCAATCCCCACGCCACCCTTGCTCCTCGGCCCCTGGTTTTGGAGCAGAGCCCTCTGTGAGCAGGGAGTTCCCAAGGGTCTGGACGTGCCCTGGCTCCTGGCTCTGCTGCTCACTGGAGGCTGCCCAGAGGAGTGGAGCCCTCCTTTCCGTAGCTCCCAGCTGGGCGCTGTGTGGGGACGGCTCCTGCCTCTTTTCTCTTACGATCCAGCTGCTCCTGCAGCTCCCTTGCAGCTGTCTGTGTGCATGGGCAGGACTCAGAGCTCCCACAGCCGTCCCACAACACCAGCCACTGCCACCTTCTCTGCTTCCAGCAAGCACAGCCCCGGTCAGCCCTTGGCAAGCAGCTGCTGCTGCACATGGTGTGGCAAGTTTGGGCTGGAAAACCAAAGGAAATGGTATGGGGACACTGGGTCCTCATCATTGCTCAGATCTGTAGCATGCTCAGCAGGCACTGGGCTCTTCTGATTTTGGAGAGCGCTAAAGATGCAGGGAAGCCCAGGGATGCAGAAGCTTTTCCAATTGGTTTCAGAGCCCAGCAAATGGTGCCCCATGTCCATCATCTCCTTCACACTCTGAGCAAAAAGTCTATTCTTGTTGCTGGAGGGGGGAGAAAGGGGAAAGATTATTAATTTTTTAGGCTTTTTCCAAAGCAATGCCAACAGATGGAGCTGTGCAGAGCAGAGACTGCTCGCTTTGGCAGGGCACAGAGGAAGCAGCAGCCGAGCATGGAATTCTAATTATTAAGCATAATGAGAGATGAATCATCTCCAAGCAGGAGACAAACTCTATTTACTATGCTCAAGTGAAAAATAAGTCTGTCAACAAAGCTATAGCCCAGAATGGTGGAATCCCAGGATTTCTCCATCCCTGCATGTGACGATGTTCTATCCCAGGAGACAGGAAGGGCTCATCACAGCCCTTCAGCACAGGCTGGAGCCTCACAGTCCTGAGCTGGACTCACATCATCACTCACCAGAGCTTCACATCAAAAGGATGTATCGTGCAGGACTTCTTCCTTTCGCCAGCCTAATCCCAGACTTCAAAGCCTGGACACAACGGCATGTCACAGAGCTTCCACCCATCATCTCCTTGGAGCTGGATCAAAGTTCTCAACCCACTTCCCTAACCTGAGGCTACAAGCACACTATGAAGACACCATAGCTCACCAGCCACCACGAAAGCAGGCGTACAGGAGCAGCAGGCTATCAGGAGGACAGAAAGAGGAAAGAGTCAACAACAGGTGACCCTTTTTGGATTTGTATGCACAGACAATGAATTTGAGAGCTGCATTGTTTCACCATGGAATAAACTGGGAGGGAAACTCCATTGCCAAGAGTTAGTGCATTTTTTTTCCTGACAAGATAGACTGAAACAAAATATACTTGGCATCCTCACTGGCACATGACTAACAAGAACAAGGTCTTGCAGTCTATCTGCATGTGAGATAGAAATAATTAGAATATTTAAGATGAGGAGGAGATGTCAGCTCTCATTTGAAAGAATTTCTCCTTTTTGTTATTTTCAGGTAAGGAGAATTAGTTACCAGTAAGGGAAAAGGGCTTATATCGTCTTTCCAGCCACATGAAAAATTTCAGCAAAAAAGAAGCAAAAGATGATGAGGTCTTTCTCTTACAAGTCCTGTTAAAAAAAGTCACTGTATCAACTTTTACATCATGGATAGAGGATTGCTCACGGTAAAATTACATGAACATTGTATTGGTCTTTGCAAAAGGACTGCATGGAGTAACATCTTCAATGGAGAATTTGCAGGGCAGAAAAAACAAACTCACCAGAAAATACAAAAAGCAGAGATGGCTCCTTTGCCCCCTTCAGCAGCTCCCCTGTTGCCAGCAGGGATGCACTGCCTTCTTCAGGTGATATGCAGTGTAACACTGGCACTACATTACAGTGCCTGTGATTTTTGCCAGTTGTGAAAAATCTGAGAGGTGAAAAATTTGAGAAATGGAATAGGCAAAAAACTGGTGAAAATAAATAGAAATAAAAATTCAAAACTTTTGCACCGGCCTAAAAGGTTCTTATTTGTGAATGAAGCTGTTCTGTAATCACTGGATCAAACCAGGCCTGGTTTCTTCCACATTTGTGCCAACAGAGCTCACAGCAACCTATATTTTAGCACTAACTGGGAAAAAAATCCTGCACAAAGGCTTTTTTGGACATGGATCCTCAAGGGACTCATCAGTCTCCTTTCAATTCAGGAACTTGATGTATTTCCTTGTTCTTTCTAGCCACACACATTCATTTCACAGGGGAAATTTAATTATTGACCCTCTGTTAATAGAATTTAACTGAAACAAGTGATGGTGCTGGAGCAAGAGAAAATAAAGATGAAAAGAGAAGAGTGGAGAGAACAGGACATAAAGTGGACATGAATAAAGACAACACATGTACACATAATCCAGGAGCACACTGGCCTGAAAGAACCTGCACCTAGGATTTCCAAATGAATGGTTAATCGCACTGACTAGCCAGCCCGGCCACCATTATTACTAAAAAACCCATTAAAATGTAGTTTTTGGAGTCACTGACATTTCTAAAGTGGAGACCTCAAGCATCAGGCTTTAGTACTCCCAGTACCCTGAGAGCAAATCTCCAAACTGTGGCATTCAGAAAGCATCCTGAAGACATTGTGACACATCCCCAGGACAGGGCTTGGGCAAGGGGAGTGGTACAGTTCAGCTGGGGAGGAAAACAAAATCAACAGGTCTTGTTTTCTTCAGTACCTCTCCAGGAGGGGCAAAAGGACAGCCTTTACCGCTTTACACACTTCGTGTGTGCCATTTGTGAGATCACCTAACATGGGCTCATTCTGACCCAGTGAAAGGGGTGAAGGGTTGGAATTTGAACCAGTTTGAAGATCAAGCACAGGGGAGTGTGGAAAGCCTACCCATTTCTTCAGACACCTGAATGCCTTTGGGTGCCATTCACCGCAGGGTTAGTTCCTATCGACTACCTGCCCTGGGCTTGGCATCCCCACAGAAGTAAAAGAATCTTTGGTTTAAACTAATTTGTGTGACTTTAGAGATACCTAAAGTGAAAATGCTTTAGCAAGGCACAACAAAAGGCATCTTAGTTTCAAAACTGAAAACAAGTAAAATAGAAAAGTACCAAAAGAAGAAAACGGCATTAGCTCACACCTGAACTTAAAACCTCTGTCCAAGTCATACTTTGGAGAACAGGATAATTTGGTTGCCTTCTGCCCCTTGTATATTGTTTTTAACAGTGAATTTTTTGCTGGGGTTCTGTTCATCATTTTTAGTTGGGTGTTTCCTTATTTTTGAGTTCTTTTCTAATTCAGGTACCTCCTTTATGCGGTCAAGATTCTTGAAATTTATCTGGGAATAACTATTCTTTTGATGTGCAAAGAAGATACTTAAAGTCATGTTTTTTCTATCCATTAATCTTTTTCCCAGAGGAATGAATGGAATTGCAGTCATCTAATTGCAACAGTTTGCAAATCATCTATCATACGGCATTCTCTGCTGTGCCATAGCGTTGTCTTTTGGTAGGATAAATTTTCTTTCGTGGACATTAGGTGACACATTGATACAATAAAATGGGGTTTGAAACAATATCCTTCCCCTCCACAGACGCACAATTAGTTTCAAAGGCCATCATGGCACAGCACTGACCATTAATTGCCTCAAGCCTCAGCCTGTTCTTACCTCCCTAGAGGAATTCACTGCCTCCAAACCTAAGAAACTATTTCTTCATCGGATCAAGAATTGCACTTCACTAGGATTGATTCCCATAAAATCAGCCACAAATGCAATTTTATAAACATGGCAATGTTTCCCCAACAAGATCCATGGTGCATTGTAGCAGTTATTTCCAGGGATGGACTGGAAACAGTAAGAGCAATATCCAACACCAAGAAGAATCAGTGAGTGGGATGATGGGGGCAGTTTCATTTTATTCCCAATTTAACACCAGCTAAAATCAAGTCTGTCTTCCCCATCCCTCTTCCAGCCTTGCATTCCCATGCTTCCTTTACACAGTCATGTAGCTGCAGGGCCCAAAACATCGGTCCCCTGGTCCAAGAGAAAATTAACCTACCAGAATACCTCCTGCGAAGTTTTACTCTTTGGATTTAGTCCTGAAGGGAATCGTGGCTGCAGATGAAACCCATACTGGTGCCATCATGGGTAAAACAAACTCAGCTTGGGGAAAATTACTTTAATGTATGGCTAATTAAAATAGGTTTGGATAGTGACAGACAAAGGCAAATTAAAACACCACCTTCCCCCATATCCTCTTTCCCAGGCTCAATATTACTCCCTCATCCATAAATCCTACACCTTCTCCTGCAAGAAGGGCTCGGGGGCTCACTTTTTTTTTTCTCACTGCTTGCTGCCTATCCTGCTGCTCACAACCAGTGCCCTAACACCTGTCCACAGTACAATACCAGAGGCAAAAGAGTTTACTCTTAGCTGCAAGAAGCAGCAGTATTTTCGAGTATGGACCATTTGATCTCAACTTTGAGCCAAATCTCAAGCTGACAGGGAGCAGGAGTGGGAGATCTCCAGCGCAGAATCACATTGTGTGGCTGTTATCAGTCACAACTCACATTTTAAGGAAAAAACTCTAAAAACTATATTCAATAGGATTTCTATCACAGGTACAGTATGTACAGAAGATGTTACAACCCAGGCTGGTATCGTGGCTTATTGGCACTTACCCGGGACACAGGGGTTTGCCACAGGTGAGTTGTACCAGGGAATCCTTGCCCGAGGCTGTGCTCTGGTGGTATGTTGTTGGTACCATTCACACACATGTACCTGAAGTGAAACCAGGGCTGCAGAAATGATCATCTTATGGAACTCTTCTAAATTATAAAACAATGCTGAGAGCCCTTTAGCTCCTTTTAGCACAGTCATTGCTTGGCTACAGCACATTATTTGCCCAGAGGAGTCTGTGGCTTCGTTCTTCCACTTGGCTTGTTTGAGCCCTACACACCCAGCAGATATTCCCAGATAATCCAAAAAATGAGTCATCAAAACATCTCACACCACCTCATTTCTGAAGCCTTCAGAATTGTTATTAAGGGACTCATAAAGTTTGAGTCCTCTAAGATAAATACCTCCAAGGGTGACATCCTGGCTCCACTGAAGCTGATGGCTGAGCTCCAAGTGACCTCACTGGGGACAGGATCTCACCTCAGACACTTGCCTTTGTGCGATGCTTTCTGAAAAAGGCATTTCAGTTTGAAAGGCTTTTTGTTTCAGAAAGATGAGCTTAGTTGGTCTCTGTATGCCTTAGTGGGTATTTGCAGCAATACAACAGTGTCCCCGAGACCGCTGAGGTAAGGGAGAGTGCGATGGTTAAGGCACAAGGCCATAGGAAAGCAGCTCTCGCTGTGCCTGCTGCTGGTGCTAACACACTTTATTTGCTTCATTACGCAGACAGGACTGGGTAACACGACACATTTGTTGTGTTTAAATCACTATCCAGTGATGCTAATGGTTTTCACAGGGATTTATCCCCCAAGGTATATAGAAGATAAATGCTGTGTCACTGTAGAATCTAAAACAACAAAATCCAGTGTACAAGCCTTCTTTATCTCTGTGTTATCTCCTGATGGAGTGAATAATCAAGCACAGGGCTATCAGAGCAGTACAACCTCCCACCTGTAAAAAATGAGCAAAAAGAAAAGAGGTAAGTTTTATTAATCCGTAATGCTGTCTTTAGACCCACTACAAGAGTCCTTTGCCACAAGCTTCCATATAAAATCTCAACACAATTTCCTGTAATTTACAGGTTCTCAGCACTTCTTGGCAGATCTGGCATCTGGTATGAGGCAGTGGCCCTTTCCCAACCCTCCTGCAAGGAATCTACAAAACCTCTGCTGACACTCCATGGAGGCTGAAAGCCACAGAAGTTCTGTGTGTAACTTGTAACAGCAAAGTTCACTTTGCTGTAAACCAAAACAAGTCTTTCACGTGAAAACCAAGTTTAAGAGAGCAGTTCATACTCTGCCTGTTCAAATATCCCTTGGAAGACAAGCCCCAATAGTGTGTGAAGAATATATCCATTCTTACCCAGGTTTCTTGGTTTCTTCTCCTATTCTTTTTTTTCCTTCAAATTAATTTTGTTTTCTACCCACTTTCCATTGATTTCTGCTCTCCCCTGTTGGCTAACTTATTTTGTATACTCTGCTAACAAGAGCCTTTATTTCCCTACTCAGCTACAGTATAAACTTTCCCTTCAACTCTTCAATTCTCTCCTAAACCTTCTCCTATCAACCAAGCTGACCTGAAAACCAGCTTCTTTTCCTGTCATATTTTAATATGAAAAGGTGACTCTTTACTAGGAGGATGGGATTGCAGCCACCTAGAATTACACTGGTTCCACTTCTGTTAGTGGCAAACCTTTTGAGAATGAGGAGATAGTGTTGAGTTATTTGCACAAACACTATAAAAACTGGCCATGCAATTCCATATCTTTCAACAGATAAATCCTGCTACCACTGAGTGACAGAACTCTTCATCTATCTCACTGACTCAAAGTAAGCCACCCACATAACAACTGGAAGAAATCATAGTGAAATTGCAAGTTTTCATTTTCACAAGCATGTAAATACACACTTGAGAGCTTCCCATCTAATCCTGCATCATTCTGCTCAAAACTGTGTTACAAAGACCATCCAGTTGCATCACTACCATTTGCCACTGAAATATTGTACCTGTAATGCCATAACCACCAATTCCTTTGGCTACTTTTTCTATATTCTGCTTTTAATTCACGTTTTAAGTAACAATAGCACTTACCCCAACCTTGCTAGTAACCCTAGATTTATTACCAGCTTTGGTTTTTTTTAGGCTTCCTTCTTCTCACAGCACCTTCTGTATTGTCCTTTACAGGTGAAAGGCTGCAGTTCCCCTAAATCACACCCTCTCCTCCTCCACCTCAGTCAAATCTCTCATATGTCACATTTCCACAGGTTAATTCAGAAGCAGAAAAGCACAGTCTTCATATTTACAGGATATAAAAACCATAAAGAGTTTTTATTAAAAAGAAAGAAAAAAAAAACTCAAACAAAAAACCACCCTATAACTGGAATTCAAATCACCTCTTAAGTTTTTTTAGCATAACAAGCCTCTCTTCCATAACTTGCTCAATTGGAGCCCTTTGAAATCACTCCTTGCAGGGCCATGCTGTTAAGGTATAGGAGCAAAGGAAGACAAAAAATGGGGTATGTGTCAGGTTTGGTTTAGCCTGTTACAAACTTCAAGCAAGAAAATCTGTTATGGCCAAAGGCTGACTAGGACTACTCTGGCACCAACCCGTCTGCTACAAAATCCTGCAGAACACGTAATTGTGTGTTTGAGTACAAAATCGACAGCATTCAAATTTTATTTCTATGTATTTCACCTGCTCACCCTTCCTTTATAATTTTAGCAGCTGATGCTGTCAACTGTGTAATTTCCTCTTGGGCTGTTATCTGCTGACGCCAGTGGCAATGGTTACTCATCACACACAAGGGTTTACAGATCATGTCATTGTTGTGTCCATCCTCACCATTTATATTTCATAAGCCTCCTTCAAGCTCAAAATAGAACAAGTAGCACAATTAGACCCTCGTAGTGTAAGTGAAAGTAGTGTAAGATATTTCATTGGTTTAAGGGGGAGTTTGATAGGAAATTCTGCTCCTGTCAGTCTCCACAATTACTGATACTAAAATTCTTATGTGCTAAGACAGTCTTCTTCTCATATGTACCTTAGAGAGAAAATCAGCTCTGCACCAAAAGAAAAAGAATTGATTGTGTATAGACACAAAAGTAAAGTAAAAAAACCCCACAAAAATCCTATGCTGGAATCCAAACCTCCACAAAGAGGAGTAAGTATGAAACAATTTATCAATTTACATTTTATGAGGCATTCTGCTACATTTACTGCATGAAAAAGTGAATTTATGCCAAAATTTCTATGATGTCAATACAGAAATGCACTTTTAGAATAAAAGCAGGCTAACACTGTTCCTTTAGCTTTTCTAAGAAAAAGGCCATTTTCAAATGTGGGTATTTACAAACTCATATACATCAAATTTTCACTCACTACACAGTGAAGCATCCACACCATCATTTAATCATTAACCATGTGTCTCAGTTTCAAAGACAG
>VYZT01063328.1:0-13372 GCA_013400735.1 Pomatostomus ruficeps
ATATCTATATATCTATATATCTTAAAATGAATAAAAACAATGAAATATGGCCCTAAAACAAACAATTCTCTTGGATAAAAGTATAAAAATAGGGACAAAGCTACAAAACTCTTCACATTTTTCATCCTCCCTCACCTCAATGCACAAACCTGCTGCCTACCTTTGGTGATCCTCAAATATTTATTGCATCTGATAGTGGTT
Organism: Pomatostomus ruficeps; assembly: GCA_013400735.1. Classification (NCBI taxonomy): domain Eukaryota; kingdom Metazoa; phylum Chordata; class Aves; order Passeriformes; family Timaliidae; genus Pomatostomus; species Pomatostomus ruficeps. The sequence continues at coordinate 202 of VYZT01063328.1, forward strand.
CTCTAAAAAGCAGATGATCATCTCTTTGGGACATGTGCCAGATGAGCAATATCCCAAAAACTTTAGTACATAAGCCTTATGAAGTGTTGCTGGCACTGGTGGCTGAGGCAGTTAATTTAATGAGATGGGCTTGCCATTGCTGAAACTGCTAAATGTGATTTCAGCAGAGCCAAGGAAAAATCTAATTCATTAGACCTTTGACAGTGTTCAACTATTGCTATTGTGCTGCAGCGTTTTGAATATAAATACAGAAGGCCCACACAAAGCAGTATTTCACTGCTTGAATTTGCACATATTGCTGAAGGCCATTTCAGTTCTGCTGATGTGTTGCATTGCCTTCCTGGCTGCCACAACACAGCACATGATTACATACCTGATGCCTATAAAACTATGACAAAACACCCAGTTGTTATGGTGTGTAACTATTGTCCTCTGCAATGACAAATGACAGCACACTTTTGCAGTATGGTGACTTGTCTCTGCTAATACAGAGACTAGCAGAGTTATAAGAAGAAGAAAAGCAAAAATAATACTGCCACCATTAATAATTGAGTCTGAAACAGGCAGAAAATTAAATTAGAGCCCCTACAAAAAAATATCAATCCCCCAGTACATGTTTTGCCTTTATTTCTTTCATAAGAAAAAACAGATGTGAAGGGAAATTATGACTACGACAATGGGGAATTAAAATCTGAACATTTCTGCTATTGAATGTTAGCCTATAACACCTCTAGTTTGAGATGGCATTTCTTCACACAGCAGTAAAGTATCTCTCAAATATTGTGAAGTGAAAATATGTGTCTAGATTGAGTTTCAGTAAAAAAATTATCTTTCTTACCGAATCCCATGCCATCCCAGTCATAACTGATCATACCACCACAACTTTACATTAGTGAGCTCTACCAGAATAGAGGATTAATTATGTGAACTGTACCTGCAGCTTTCTTGGTTTATGTCACATTCCAGCTGGTTAGGATTTCATTTGCATTTTATCTTTAGAAAACTAAAGGCCAGAAGTTCAGCACCTTGTGTAAGGGAATGCAAGAAGTGTGCAGCTAGATTTCAGTAAAATCCACCCCCAGGCCTCCTCCTTCACCTCTGCTGGCAAAACTCCCATTCCTGCCCCTCTAATATCTCTGATCTCAGTTCTTTTTCTCCCTTGCACAAATGTTCCTTATCATACCAGACACCTGACAGCTCTCTGGAAAGAGGTATCCCAGGAGAGAGAGACCTCCCAGGAGTTGCCACAAAACTCACACCACAGTGTCGTGGTCAAAAAAATCAGTTATTAAAGCTGATTTCATTATTAAATGTGGGGAGCAATTGGTTGTTTCTTCTTTAAAATCTTCATACATGACTCATTTTCAAAACTGCATCTCTGCAAGCATTACAAACTTTGCATCTATAAATTAAATCCTCACTTCTGTCTCAGACTATATGCAGGTGATGGTATACATACATTGTATAAAACATACTGTGCTCTTTACTTTCTTTCCAGCTAAACTATTTAGAATGAAAAAACAGAAAAAAAAATCAAAACAAATAATTAACTTCCATGTTTCTGAGATCTTATTACTGACACCCAACTTCGTTCCTCTAGGCCTGGAGATCTCTCTATTTTAACAGAGACTATGGCACTGGCTATGGATGCCAGAAGAGGAACTGCATAATGTCTTTATGTTTGTGGAATGGCCTTGGTAAAGAATCCTATCAGTAACAGCCTCATGATTTTTCCAGTGCATTATTTGCAGAAGATCCTCAGACCAATCCCCCAAAGGAGGTGCAACTGTTCTCGAACGGTTCCTGCCTTGTGTCTTCACTTGCTTCTTAGCTGTTTAAAAGCAAGTTCCTACCTGGCAAGAACATCCTTTCCCCACTGCCACTGGAATCAGAGACCTCCTACAGCTCTGAGAATTCAGAAAATGCCACAAAGCTCTGAGAATTCTCTTATGACATCACTAGTGAGTAACCCTACAGAAGACATTTCATGGCAAGTGATATGGTTTTTCTTCCATTTTTAATATTTGCATTGTATCCTCTGTGATGTTGCCTTGAAAACTTAAAGACTTCCTGATAATTTTACCTTTCAAGTCTCTCAGTCCAAATAGTTGTCCATGCAAATCTACAAATTTTAACCCGAGAATACTACACAGAAAGACCTTCACATTTGGTTTGATGCTGAAACTCCTGACACTCTTACAATATTGAAATGATAACTTTCTCAATACTATACCATGGTGGTTTGTAGCTATTAAATATCTCCTTTGAAATGAACCTTTGAGATTCATACTCCCTCTCAATCCCTGATTTAAAATATCCTGGAGTTTCACTGTAATTTTTGAGATACACTAAAATGTTCTGCAGCAATTACAAGGGGCCAGAGTTGAACAGAGCTACTGAATTTTAATGAGTTTGCCGTGGTAATTATTTTTAATTGCCTTCCATCTCATTAGAGTACCAGGTGGCAGCTATGTAACCTCGCCACAGATGCTGATTGTCTGCATGGCCACACATTTCTCTGCAGGCACTGCTGAACAGTCATGTCCACAGCCTCTGTGGTGGTGCGCTAGCAGCAATTTGTCTTCTCCTTTGGACAGGAGGAGTCTGACTGACCTCACTCGCACTAAAATTACCTGCAAGGATATTGCTGCTTCATACAGCTTCCAGTGCAACTTTTCAAACAACAACCAAAAATTACATACACGTGTGCAAATATATTAAGTTCTGTTGCTACTGTGAACTGTTCAAAGGCTTTTTCTTTCATTGTAAACTTTAAAACAAAGGGAATCATCCCAGTTGCCTGTTCACACAGCAATATAGCAGAAAAAGGAATGTTTCTCTACACTTCCCTCCCTTCTACAAGAAGTTTTTATTAAAAGTATTAATTATTAATGATCATTTTGAGAAAGAGTCAATTTCTCATGTGATCAGAAGAGAGAATTTCAAACGATCAGACAAAAGCAATAACAGAGGCTTGTGCTATGTGTTTGTTGATTGCTAGAGGAATTCATATGTTATTATTTACTGAGAAAAAGAAACCAAAACAAACCCAAAAGAAACCACAACCAAACAACTTAGCTTTGGTTTAAGAAAGAAACATGACATTGTGAATTTAATTCCATAGTTATACCAAAAGATTCATCTCTGTAGGGTCAGCACCTTTTAATATATGCAGATAAGAGACTTGCTTATAGAAGAATATGCTACAGAAAAAAAAATGTAATCTATAAAGAAACCTCTTCTTTTACTTCTGTAATAAGATGATTGTTCCTCCCTGTTATTAAGGCTGTTTAAGAGCTCTGGCTTCCAGATGCCTGAAATCAAAATGATTCCTATTTAAATTATACATCATCAATGACAAAGTTCTAGCTGCTGCCTAACAGCTTTGTAATATCTAACAACGTGTGATGAAATTCCTGTAAAGTTTAGAAATTTCCTCTGCTTTTTTTTTTTTTTTTTTAACAGAAAGAAGCTCTAGGAGATAAAACCTGTAACATAGTATCATTAGGTTCTCTTCTTTCTGTCCAGATAGATGCTGACTTCCTTATACTTTCTCTTTTTTAAAAAATAAATTACACAGAATAATTGATCAATTTATTTCATGTGTCTCTTTTTTTTTTTTCTTACCTGCATATTTTACCTTCTTCCCAGGTATTTATTTCAGACACTTCAGCTGCAGAGTTAGAAAAGGTATGCATCTTACCTGTTTCATATCAATAATATACCTATATCTGGTGTTGGATTTCTGCTCCTCATTGAGCCTTAAAGCCACTTTCTTTTAATTAAAACACCTTCTTCCCTTGGCTCAAGGCATGATTAGCCCAAGGCATTGTCATCTCAGAAAATATTTCTTACCCTAGATATCATTTAGAAAATATGGATTTTATCATGACTTGGAGCATTTTGTCAGGCTCTAAACTGGTTATCTTAAACTATATTCTTTAGCCAAAAGTTTCTCCTGCCTTGGAGACCCTGCACCATGACATGACAAAATAGCCAATGTTCTTAATAAACCCACAAACTGTGCTTCTGGAAATCAAGGTGTTGCAAGCTGGCTCTGTTGTTACTACTTGAAAACCTTGCTTTAGATAACTTTTTTTGCTTTTTAAATATTGAAATTGTACAATTTTACTTAAAAAAACCTTTTAATTTCTGTATATGCTGGAGCTTTTTCACAACAGTCATATTAGAAAACAAATCATAATAAACTTTCTTGCCACTTGACAATGGTACATGTGAGAGAATAGTTACCTATGTTCCCTTTTATCCAAAAGGGTAAATTAAGTACTGCAGATTAGATCAGTGTTCACAGCAACAATTTTTCCATTCATTTCTGTGGAGTTGGGGTAATTAAGAGAAAAGAAGAGCAATAGGTGTCTGAACTGTTGGAGTCAAAGACAGATTATGCAAGAAAGAGTCAGAAATGTGTATTACCTAAAAATGCAAATGAGTTGAACATCATGTCCTCTGTCCCGCATGTAACTTGAGTGAATGACATTTAATTGGTGTCTTCATCATTTAGAAGGACAGCCTGGTCTATTTTTATGACCTACATGATAATATAAACATAATTTATCAAACTAATTCATTTGCAAATACACATCAGGAATAACTCCAGACTCAAAGAAATGCTGCACTGCTCTTCAAATCAAACAAACAAACAAAGTAAATTTAGCTAAAAATAATCTCACTTTAAGCAATGCCAATTTTTATATGCATAAGGAGACTTAAAGCTCGCCCTGGAACGGTCTATGAAAGAAGTGTGGAAAATGCAGTAAAGCTCCTGTGTGAAAGGCTGCAGGTGAGTTTGCATTAATCACGGAAGGTTTCGCAGTTCAAGCAGCACTCTCTTCTTTGCAAACGTGTATTTTTGCTGTTATTACCTTACAATCGTGTCAGGACTTTGTGTATCAGCACAGCTTGAACTCATCAGCAGTTAAGCTTGTTATGGATAATCTTATTTATTCTACCACCTCTCTGCAAGATAATCACATTATGGTTCTCTCAAGGGCTTATCACCTTGAAGCCACCCAGGACCTGCAACATGCACACAGAGGGAGAAAGAGATGTACGGATGAAAAACTCAGCTAAATGTCTTTTTTCTCTATGCTTAGAATGATGGCATCGAGACTGGAAATTATTACTGTTACTATTAAATCTTACCAAAGAACAGAACTAATTGGCATAAAAATTAAATATAAATGTTATGAATGACACTTTTGATAAGGAATGAACATTTACATTTTCTATTAAAAGTACAGTCTACTATATTAAAAAATATTCTTATCTATAATGAGTTAACAATAATCCCAAAGACTACAGATATGATGTCTGTAAGAAGACCAAGATAATATTTTGCCTTTCAATAAGGCACAGTACGAAAGGGATACTTTCCTCCAACCTTTTAATAAGCGCAGGAAAAAATGCAATTCATTTGTTCAGAAAGTGAAAACTGGACATTGAAACGAACTTAATGAAGTCCTGTTAGACATTTTGCTCAATGTCCGGATGTTTGAGGAGACAGAACTACCTATTATTTCATCACTTGGAGTTCTAATGTAGATTAGATTAAATGCTATTAAGTATTGCACTTAAATCGATCTTCCACTGGCAAAGAGATGTATTAATGTGTTCTTTTTTAGAGAATCCAATATTATGCCCAAAAATATAAGGATAATTGTTTTGAATGTAACAGCCTTTTTTTTCAAAAGCATGCCAAATAAATGTGTCAGAGCCTGTCCTTTGATATGTTTGGAAAATACTTCACAAACCACATCCAAATTAATTTTCATCCAGGGAATTCATAGTATCCATTAGGACTTCCTTTTGCAGACAACTTTGACCCTTTCAGCTGATTGATCCTATTTGATCCAATATGATGATTAAATCAGTAAAATTAAGCAACAACTCTATGTCTTCATTGTGCTCACAGACTAATTTTCCTCTCACTTGTGTCTATTAAGACTCTTAAATACATCAGTCTCGCTGCACACAGTTCAATAATTTCCCATTTTCATATGTTGTCAGTCAGCAGAAGTTCTGTGAAACATGCAACCAAGTTCTGTCTCCAGAAGCACTCATGTTTTAGCAGAAATGTGGTGTCCCCATGGGCAGAACATAACCCTAAATGCCAGAAGTTTTTATTTGGCTGTAGTCGTGTCTGACTCACGTGGGTATTGGTCTGTATTAATAAACATCAAATACTTCGTTCCCACCTATATAACTGCTCCTTACACACGCACAAATGTTAGTGTGCAGTGGGGAAGGTGATGAAGTGTGAAGTGCTATTTTGAATTTCAAGTGGATCCTTCTGAAAGAAGTACAACGTGCTGCGTAAAATAAAAAGGTTCAAGTGTTTGATTTGGTCTTCCTTTTCTCCACAGAGATGAATTTTCAGTGTTGGGAGAAGATACTGATATGTCTTAAACCAGAAACAAAATCAAGCTACAGAATTTTTCTGTAAATAAAAGACATTTTGTGATTTAGATGCAATTATTTAAAACGTTTGTTTACACAGTATTCTTTTGTGACATAAGCATGCTGTGACACTGGCAGAAAATATGCATGGTAATGAAATGAGATTGTTATGATTTACTTTTTTTTCCTAAACATTTGCCAGATGTAGAAAAATATATCTAAAAAGTCACCAAAAATTCACCAAAAATATCATTAATTAAGGAAGATAAAGACACTTATTCACTAAGCTAACATGAATGGTACCAGAAAAAACACGTTACAGTTAGGGAATCAAAATGAATAAAAGTTATGAGATACGAGTACACCTTTACATCACCCTCCTCATGTTCAAACATTATTAGACCTTACCTTCATATTTATAGTTCCTTGTTGTATTTTCCACATAACCCACCCCTCCTTTACAATTTGGAAGCGGTTTGAACCACTGGCAAAGGACCAGGTCCTATTCACAAGGCAATTTAATATGTCTCTCCTGAAATTCCTAGAACAGAACCACACAATATTTAGTCTTCTAAATAACCTTTCTGGCTCAGAAAGCAAAGGAAGACAGATGATGGTTTATTGGACAGCCAAGGTGTTTGCTTTGTGCAACCTCATTTTAAACACCTGGGGTAGCGGTGAATGATGATAAAAGGAAAAATACTAGAGACTGGGGGCAATCCAGGGGAAGCAGAATCATCTAGGTTGGAAAAGATCTCTGAGATCCTCAGGTTCAACTATTAACCCATCACCACCATGTTCACATTGAGAGCTAGGGGTTATGAGGAAATGGATAAAGAATATTTGGAGCTTTGTTCTTATATTTTACCTATAACTCAATCAATGCTTTAGCTGGGCCATTCACCGCCTGTGCCATGGGCTCAGAGGTAACTGCTCACACCGTGGTCCTGCTCAGCATGCTCAGTCCCACAGGAATGGCAACAGACCTGAGCTGGCTGCCTCCAGCCTGGCACGGAGCAGTACTCCTTTACTGAAGCTCTCTAATTAATTTTTAATGGTCCCTGTGCACCTCACCTTACCTAAATTATCAAGGGCTTTTTTATTTGGTGTACCCCAGCCCTTTGTTAGTCCAAGAAGAAAAGGGCTGACCCATCATCAAACATGTATGTTTGCAATCAGATGCTCGACAGTTTATTCAAGAGAAATGTCACTGACCCCCCTGCCCCTCCTGCGTGCACAGAAATCAGTGATCCCACATCCAGGTTACTGAGCTTTTAAAATGAGGCTGGTGACTTTCCCGCAGCACACCCTGTGAGCAGGGAAAAGCTTAGTACCTTTGAGAAGACAGATCTTGGCTTTTCATCACAGAAGAGAGATTTCCTTTCTAGACTTCACTAGTGAGAAATGAAACTGATGATAAAAAGAGCTAATCTCCTTCTCCAACTTCTCCCCTGTGGCAGTATCTCACCAATTTTCCTTGATGAGCTAGAAAGTTTCAGATGACTTCCAGGATTTTTAGAAACCTTCCATTTTCTCTACAGTGTAATCACCTTTTTTAATCTTTTGAAAGCTTTTTTCTAGACTTCAACTTTTTGCTTAGAAACAAGAATCCCACATATAATTCTAGTAAAGTCTGTGCTATTAATCAAACCATCAGTACAACTCAGAACTAAATAACGCAAATTGTTTTCTTCACTTGGATCTATCTGCTCACTGATTTAAACAGACCAGTTAAAACCAAGAGTGTTTCAAGCCCTTAGTTCTTCATCGGTATTTAAGAATGTTGCTTTCACTTGCTAATCTCTATATCCTGCAGCTTCTTTTAATTACAGATCTGCTGTCTCTGCAGCAAATGCAAAAGTTAATAAAATATTGCAGACAGATTTGCCTTGTAGCAAAGTCTGTTTATTTTGAAGCCAACATTCTCACAAACTCTCAAACCCCTCATTAAGTGGCCATTTCTTATTTTTTTTCCATACCTCAGTTTTTATTAACCCAAATCCCAAATAATGCCACTAAATATACTTTGCTTACATTTCTGAAAAGAACACAGAAGGATCAATATAATTAATTTAAAAATTGTCTATTTTCACTTACAATACTCAAGCTAAAAAGAAATTTATAAAATAAAATGGGTAACTTTTACAGAGATTTTAATATATAGCATTCTGTTATTTCAGATCTTTTACTTGAATATACACTTTTGTATGACAGAGGCCAGAACTTCTGCCAGTGTGAATAGTAACAATTCCCATACTGTGGGCATATGGTTTATTGGAACTAAGAGTCTGTGCTTATAAATTAAAATGATTCTTTAATGAAATTCAAAAGATTTATTTTTCCTTGGGTTTTTGTTTGGTTTTGTTTGTTTGTTTGTTTTATTTCATTTTACTTTTGTTTGATTTTTTTTTTTAGTTTGGGTACACATGCGGCTGAAACATCTTTATAAGTGTGCATCCACATCCATGTTCACAGGGAATCTCAGGGAAGCCCAGTTAAAGAAATACCACTGTGTTAAACTTTAATTTCTGACATCTGCTACTGAAAGTATCCATGAAGTAGTTCTCTGTCAATCCCAGGAAACAACTGCAATTTTACTGTAATGCACTCAAGAATAATCAGTTAGAAACTTCAAATATTTCTGTTTTCTCCCACAGAAAGGAGAGCCTCCTGGCCCCTTCACACCAACATTATCACACAGAAACAAGCAGTAGGGGTCACAGTTTAGTCTCGAATCTGTGAATTTCTAATGCATTCTGTCTAATAGAGACAAAATTCTCCTTTGCTTCCCTCTTCCCTTCAGACTCCTTTGCATATCAGCTCCAATGCTTGTCTCATGCACCGTGTAGGGTTATACACCCAGGTTCCGACAGGATCAATCATCCCAGCACTCTTGTACGTTCTGTGTCACCAGAGTACCCTACACAAATAAAACAAATGAAATTTCCAGGCTGCTGTTAAGGTGAACCTTCCTCTGGAACTGCCTGTATCTACTGGTGGAGTCTCTGTGACTCTCTTAAGGAAGGAATCGTGTCTTTCCTTTGCATCTTTCTACAGCATTTAATACATTTAATACACTATCAAAGCTTGCTATGTAATTAATAGCAACATCAACTAATTAAGTAGTTTGATTGAATTTGGTATGCTAAATAGATGGGCAGAATGCTTTAATTGGTCACACTGGATGGACGATGGGTGAGTGAGGTTTCTACTTCACACGTTTCCACTTTGTCAAGACTGACAACACATTTTCTTGTCTTCAGAATTGAAGTTATTTAGAGAAGAAGTGTATTTAATGCTGATATAGTAAATTCATTATTAAACCAAACAGCAGAAAGCATTCCTGTACTAGCATACAGATGGAAAATAAGTATTTTTCATCTCTTTAGTCTTAACTGCACCATTCTTACCAATGAAAGTTTTGCTGGGTAAACAATCACATTGTTTCCACGCCCCTGTTTGCAAGTTACTCAGAGCATTATTTACAAACACCGAATAGTTTGAATGAAAAAGGCAAACCAAATCCTACAAAAAAAAAAAAAAAATCCAAGACAAGAGACTAAGCTTTAAAATATCCCTTAAAATTCCACCCAGCAGAAGGCTGAAATTTTCACCTAATTTCAAAGTTTCCATGCACATGTCTACATGAGTCAAAACATACCAGAATGAAATATAAGAATGAAACATCCCTCAAGAGCAGTGCAGCCTTGAAATCCAGGAGCAGATGCAGAAGAAACCAGAGGAATTCTGGCTGTGATCCTCATTGCTCTGGGTAAACATTTCAGAGTCTCCTCTCTCGTTCCACTGCTCACTGCTGTCACGGAGGCAAAACAAAACAGCTTCATGCAAAATACAAACTCAGACAAACTGCAATCCACATCCAAAAGGCCAAAATTAACAAACGATGGGTTAACCATAGCAATGTTCCAGTGACATTTTGTAAGATGCAAGTTCAGTGTTGCCAGTCAGGGACATTATTCCCTTTGTTTCACCCCAAAGATTGAAGGGTCACCCCAGGGTGTCCAGCACAAAAACAGTCACTCACCTGAGCATGGGAGAGTGGGAAGGTGGGGGACACTCAGTCACAGAAGTGTCATTGGGGAGAATTCCAATCCCAGGGGAGAACTTCCAACTGCAGAGCTGCTGCTCCAAGGAAATCCACTCCAGGGGTTTCTGTCAGGGCACTGTGGGGTGCAGGCCACAGCCAAGGGTGTGAACACAATAAAGGTGTGAAAGGCTGGTGGGCACCACGACTCTGCAAGTTCCACAGGGGCCTGAAGGAAATAGTGCATAAATAAACATTTTCAAACTAATAAAAAATATTATTCATACTGCTTTACAAATATTGCAGCAAATGAAAGATCAGAATCTGCCAGAATTTGATTATAGTCTCAAAATTAGATCCCTTACAGTCAAAAATTATGAAAGTCTTTGCATGCACTAAAAGGTTTACCACCATGGATTATATCTTTTTTTCTACTTGGATTCCTTAGCAGTTTATTGTATCTGAGCTATTCACTCTCTGTGTTTTAGCTCTCTGTGAATCCGCTGGTCAGGTCTACTGCATGACTGGGCTGATAAAGACTACAGGTATCAGTGTGTAAATTCCTAACCTGGTTTTTCAAAGCATATTACAAGACAAAATTTTAAATATTGTCTGTTTAGCAGTTTCTCTGTTAAATACTTTCTTATACTATAGAAAACCATATAAAAATGCATTTAAAAATTTAATCTTTCATTCAGCTTTTTTTAAAAAATAACTTCATGTTACAATATAGTTAAAGTTCTATAGTAATTCAGTTTTACAGAAGATAAATTGCATATAAACTGCTGCTTCTATGATTCTGTGCACTAGGACATAATCCATGTTGCTTATTAAAGGTTGTTTATTGAAAGTTGAGCATTTATTTTGCCAATATGTAGTTATTTTTTATATTACTAGAGAGAAAACTTTAAGATTAAAGAGGATCTGCAAGCAAACAAACTAATAACGAATTGAAACATAGGCTAAGCCTAAAAGGTTTGCAAGCTTTCAGTAACTCTTTTTTCAACAAACCCCACTGAGTCACAACCACTGACTCAAAGAATTCAAAATCCATTACTAGAGTATAAAAATACACCAACCAAAATTTTCCTGCTGTTTATTATAGTGATTCACAGATTGAAGGAGTATCAGTGAAAACTACACCTGAAGTGGGTATTTGCACAGCTTCCTAGGACAGATCCCTAATTAATATAAGCCAACATAAAACTGCTCACCAAAACAGGAACAGACTGCTGGAGATCAGCCCCTGAGCTGAAAAGATTAAGGATTTTCACTCGATATCTGTGATTTTTTGGTACTGCTTACAAGCAACCTTAGCATTTGTGGGAAAAATTCTCTAACTTGCAGTTTATCATTATTTCTGCCAGGATGGGAATTTTCTAAAAATCTTGTACAGAGCCCTAACAGCAAAAACCCATGCATCATTCAGCTTGCCTCATTCATAGAGGTAGTGCATTTACTATATTAAGATAACCTTTTTAGGAATGACCTAATTAAAGGAATTGAATGAAGCAAAAACAAATCACTGGCACTTTCATCTAATTGTAACAGAAAACGCTGTGTTAACTGCTGATCCTCAGAGAAATTCAAAACCAGCAAGAGGAAAATATTGCCACTCAATAAAAGCCTTGGCAAGTTCCCACTGAGACCTGAAACACAATATGTACACATCAAACACTCCCCAACTTATTGGATCATTAGGTAAAAGCCAGAGTCAGTTGAATGGAGTGCTGTTCTCTTTAAAGCTGAAATATTTCCTGGTACAATAAACAAAGCAGGCACAAATAACTCCACATAATAGGAATCATTAGGAATAACAAATATATTGGAAAGGAATGTGCTAAACTGCCTCACTTTGAAAAGCTCCACTGTGAAGTTAAATTATCTTTGTCATAATGTTCAAGAAATAATACCAGTCCAAACAATGTTACTTTCCTTCTTCTGTAAACACAGAAACCAGAATGGCAAGAGCATGAAACTCAAATGCTTCTGAGTGGAAATGAAGAATGCAGATAGAGAGGAAAACAACATCTGAAAATGTTATTGCAAATAACTCCCGCTGCATAAATGGACAAATAATGGCAATATGTTTAATTTTTTTTAACTTTCTGTTCTTTAAAATATATTTTTTGATCCCTCCTCTTCAACTACTTCCATCTATCTATCTATCTATCTATCTATCTATCTATCTATCTATCTATCTATCTATCTATCTATCTTCCAGAAATCCTTCTGCTTTTGCTCCATCTATACATTCTGGAGCCCCTTGTTCTTACTTCTTTTCCCCTTTATAACAATTTAGTTCATCTCACAACAATTCTGTTTCTGCCTCCTGTAGTGACTCCTCTCTTTCCACTTCACCATTAAATCTCCTTCCCCGACTAATCCCTCAGCTCTGTTTCCTGACCCTCCTCTCATGTCTCTTCTCACAAGTCTCCTTTGCCCTCTCCTCCACCTCCACCTCTTCTTTTCTCCTTTTTCTCCTCGCTGTTTCTGACTGGGAAGTGAAGATAACCTCTGCACTGACCTAATGAAAATAATCCCTGAAGATCCTCTCCAAGAAGATAGGCACAGTCCAGCAGACCAAATACTATCTCAAGGGAGAGAAAAGTGCTTTTTCCCATTAGATTTCATTATGTTTCCCTTACATCTTTTTTTTTTAAACTTTTTTAATGTTTCTGCTGGATATTTGCTATTAAAAAAAAAAAA
>VYZT01063328.1:13436-35529 GCA_013400735.1 Pomatostomus ruficeps
CCCACACTGGAAAAATTATAAGGACTAAATTAATCAGCTATTAGTGACTGAGAGTGGGTGAGGACATGTGAATTCCCCTGACTTCTACCATGCACTGTCCAGGTCAGCTGCTCTCAACAGCTGCAGATCTGTTGACAGCCAGGGACCTAGAAGGATTTATGCCATTTAGAGAATTACTCCAGTATTTGGAATATAAGAAAAATTGTGAGTCCACCTGAGTCCTGTGTGGAGCCAAAGTTAAATAATTTATTTTCAAGCCTTTGTTCATTCAGAGCCAAGAAAACAGACATTTAGCACAAGTAATTACATTTTATGTATTATTTTCTTCTTAGACAACAACTGAATGTGGCAAAGTTACATAGCTTTCATTTAACTGTTGTTTTTAATATGTACTTGAGTAGTTTATTTCAGAAAAAAGGACACAATATATGCACTATCTTTCATATATTTACTGTCTTTTGATAACAAAACCTATTTGCTGTTCAACCCTCTTGTACTATTAAACACCTTGAAAGCCGTAAAGCACAAGTGGCACATAAGCTCTAATATTATAGCATTTGTAATTAATCAGATTTGCAGGACTTGGGCACTAAAAGAAAAAAGAAATGTTCAATATTGTCATTAACTACTAACTGGACTCTATGTGCAAATGTAAGTATAGTTCTTTTCTGCTTTATCTTATGTCTTTTGCATGAAGCTCTATTCAACAAAATCTCTGTCACAGTCAAACAAAGATGACAAAGAGTTTTCTTGCACTCAAATTGAAGAAAATGTGTTCATCTTCTCATCCAGACTGAAAGTATTGATGGGAGGTGAGGGAAAATAGTAGATTACTTGGATAAAAATCTTTTTTGTGGGATAATTTTCTTGATCTAAGTTACAGAAGTTGGGCTTATGCGCTCCAGAGAAGGTTGGTTTCAGAGATAATGGAAAGGGATTTGAGCAAGGTTTCTTCATGCATTTTTGAACCCTGTGATATGCACAGCTCAAACTCAGAGACAGCAATGAAATTTGGATGGGAAATAAGCTTTTTTTTTTTTTTACTTATTTGTTGTTTGGGTCAATCCAAGACTACCCTCTTGAAATAACTTGGGAAGTATTGGCTTCCTGTCTTTATCCAGAATATACTACCAAAAAAAAGATTTTAAAAAGTTGAGTACACTTGGAGACAAGATTTTAAGAAAACACATTAGTTTTCAAAAATCTACTTTCCCACAAAAAAAACCACAAACAAACAACCAAAAAACAACCCCAAAAAACCCAACAACCATGTCACTCAAAATCAACAGTCTCCAACATTTCAAAGGCTAAAATCTAAGAGCTTTAAGGTACCTTTTAGGCAAAGTGTAGTTTTCTGTTCCATTTCTGCCTGTTTTCACCTGCTTGTCGGGCAGTGCTGCCTTTGCAGCACACTCAGTTACTGTAGGTATTCTTTGGGTGTTTCATGCCAATTTGAGTGGCTTTTGTTTAAAATGTGTTTCAGTGTCCCGGCACCTCCTGTAGATATTCAGGGGTGGCAGGGATGCTTAGCATCCAGCAGAGCTATGAAGAGAAAATGTCTCTGGAGTGCTCTGGTTGTGGATCTCCAGCAAGGAGATCAATAGACACAAACGTTGCAGCCTCCTCGCCTTGGGGGAAAGAAAAAAAACCAACTAAGCAGAATCAATGGCAATGTAATATGAATAGACAGGAATAAGATCAGAATATTTATGAAAGCTCACAGCCAAAAGGATTTTGTTTATTCCTCACACAATGCAACATCATTCCCATTTTTACTGTGCAAAGTTATGGTTTTGATAAAATTTTCTCCTCCCCACCCAACAATCCAAAGAGAATCTATCTTCCTTATTGAACATTGGCATGTCAAAATCTTTATAAATTTATGGGTTATAAAACATGGATGTAAATTTGTAGCTCAGAAACATCTCACATTCCCAGAACGCTTTCTAGCTCCCCTTCTGCAATATAAAGTCAGACCGATCTCTCTAAATCAAAATTGCATTTTTCTGACACTTCATCTCTCTGTCATGTTTTGTCCTCGTAATATCTGTGCTACAAAACTCCCTTTCTTTATCCATTTATAGCATCACAGAACACACATCAATTTTACAGGTAACAAGACTAATGTATATGAAAAAAATCTTATAAATCATATTTGTGGAGAGGAAAACTCTGTTAAACATCACAGTCATTTAAAGAAAACCAATTTATTTTGCCATTTTTTTCAGTTGCTGTGCAATACTTTGAAATCAGGCTCTGTCAGACGTATTTGTTGTGATGTTGTATAAGATGGGCAATGCACATAAAGCTGTTAGAGGGTGTATTTTTCCCTAGGGAGGAAAACAGCCTGGCTATTCTCAGGTGCTGAAATACCTCTAACTACTCTTTCTTCTCTCTCATTACATGTTCAGCAACTCATTTGTCTCCTCTGACAGCAAAAGGTGAATATCTTGTAATTCTGACAGCTACTTTCCTCCTCCAGTTACCTGCCATGAATTTGCATCCCAACAACCTTCCTAAGTGGGCATAACCACAAGTGTGTGGGTCACTCCAAACATACTCTGATCTCTTCCTGTTTTCTGCTGTACAAAGATGCAAGGGGAATATCAGTGTTAGTGATCTCTGGTAAACTCGAGTGAATTTTAATGATCCAAAGGCAAAAGTTTTAAACAATTCTTTTGAGGCCTACTCATTCAGAAAAATTCTCGCCCCTCAGACGCATTCGCTTTTGCCTTTATCATAAACAAACACATAAATGTGGGGGGCAAAGAAAGTCTGGGGATAAAATTAAAGGAAAATGGAAAATTATAGACATAGTTATAACAGTAAAGAAATTGTAGTGGGAGATGAGGTTGCTATGCCCTGGATGGAAAGTGGTCAGCATGCCCAGCCTCCCCCAAACAACACAGGCTAAGGGGGGATGAAGCAGAGGTGTGGAGCAGAGTGCAAATACCGAGGCCTGGCTCTGCTGAAATCCTGGCAGGGTAGGGAACTCGGTGCTACCTTTTAGCTGATAAACCACAGAGTAGCTGTGAACCCAGGGAGATAAAAGAAGAACGGGGCAAAATCACTCTCCTGGGATGTAATACTGACACACATCTCCATGCCAAGGTTCCCTGCCTCCAAGGTACAACCACACCTCACTGAGCGTTATGTATAACTACAGTCACTCAAGCTCAACTTAATTGTAACAAAATAATATAAAAGTAAGTTAAGAATGGGGAGAAGTAGGAGCAGACTACATCATAAGTTCTGGGATCAAGCTGAACTTGAGAAGGGGATCTCTCTTATGTTCTGTGTCCCTGAATAAGTCTGTCAAACTGCTCTCCTATTCAGTTGGCTGCTCAGTGAAGGGTCCCCAAAAGGGGATGCTGACAGACTGGTTGGGCACAAGGGGCTTGGCTTTTCTGGGGTGCTGACAGACCGATCAAACACAAAAGGGTTTGGGGAAATCTCCCTTTTCATGTGACACGGATCAAAATGTGCACCATTTCTGCTTTCCTTGTATGCTTAACTAAGTCCACAGAGATGACTGTGAGGTGGAGGTAGCATATGAAACAATCCATCCTTATTTTCTGAATATTTCAATTAGCTAAACAGTTTCATGTACCCTACTGGTAGTTCCATCTGGATAATGATGCCACAGAACTAAATATATTTTCAGAGAAGTCCCTGGATTAATAAGAATGGGGAATAAAAACAACCCTTGACTTTCAGCAGCCCATCCAAGACGAGAAAAGGCAGTTCTGTCCCTTTACATTTCCACAAAACCTGATAGACTTGCATCTTGAAACACTTCATTATTCTTTTCAGAAGAAGCAATATCTTTGATTCCTTATTCAGTTTGACACTCAGCCTTTCATCCCTTATTCCCCAAGGCTTGCCTCAGAAAGATTAAGAGAATATTTTCGCATTCTAGTAATGACTAGCACAGTACCAGGCAAAATCCTCAGCAACAGTTAAAGGAATGGGGTTTGGGGTCTAGTAAATTCACCTGTTTCATTTCATTGTTTCTATGACCTCCTGTTCCTACTCCTACTTCTTTAACAACATTGCTTTGCATGAATCACAGAATTTTCACGGTTGCAAGGAACCCCGGGAGATCATGTGTTTTAACCCCCCTGCCAAGGCAGAGTCACCCAGAGCAGGTGACAGGAACATGCCCAGGTGGGTTTGAATGTCTTCAGAGACGGACATTCCATGACCTCCCTGGGCAGCTGTTCCACTGCTCTGCCACCCTCAATGCAAAGAAGTTGTTCCTCTTGTTGAGGTGGAACTTCTTGGGGTTTATTTTAAGCCGTTGTCCTTCATCCCATCACTGGGCACCACTGAAAAGAGTCTGGCACATCCTCTTGGCACCCACCTTGGAGATATTTATGTGCACTGATGAGATCCCCTCTCAGACTTCTTTTCTCCAGACTAAAAAAAAATATATACATAATGAAAGTATACATGCTTTTTGAATCCCTGTTATTGCACCTCTGGAAATCCTAGGCTGATGTCCATCAGTAAAATACACAATTAAATTCTGTTATTAAGTCATTTCAGAAGCTGAGGATCCAGCTTTCTGAAGTAAGGCTGCTGCTCATCTCGAGGTTTAACAAGAAGTTGCACTAACACACAAGAAGTATGTCAGAACATTAATTTTTAAATGATGAAAACTCATAAAGGCGATTGAAAATGAAAATTTAATTCACACTCAAAATCAATTTATGCTCTGAGTTAATAATGAGATCCAAAACCTGAAGAGTCTTCTGATGTCATAAGTACCCTTTAGATCTTTTTGTATAGCTCTTACATCCTGTGGAGGAGAAATCTATTTATTTTAATATAGGTGCACAGCAAAATAACACAGTTAAATAACACAGTGCTGTAGTGGCACAGGGCCTTCTGAGTGATTCTCTTCTCATCCCAGCCTAACCCTATTGACATGCAGGTCATTAAAACAAAATTCACACCCATGCACAGGCCTATGCATCACTTAAATCCCACTTAAACTCCCTAAGTGGGGCTTTAAAAGGATTTATGAGGTGTGCAGCCTTACGAGCCTTGCAGGCTGGCAGGTGAATGTCACCACTAATTTGCTTCACCTCTGCAAACGCTTAAAGCAAAGTTTCAGTAACTTCAGTTGTTGTCCTCCTTGAAACAGGTCCAGCAAAGCTTGGCAGGACTCTTGTGCTCCTGTCTGTGCTTGATCCTATTTCTGGAGCCTGGCATGAAAGTACAGTTCAATAATAAATATAAAATATAAATATTATAAAACTTTATAAAAAATTAAGATCTAAAAGAGTTACATGTCGTTTTTAAACTTAGTTAAATAGAATATGAATAAAAAATCATTTGTGGATATTTATTTTACTACCATGCTCTTCAGCTTCTGAAGAAAAAGTCTTCTAAATAGTCTTAAAAATGATGAATTAGATTATACAGCATCATGCCTCTGTATTGTTTAGTCAGAATTTGAGAGACATAGTACCTCATGTAGTCTGCCAGTGAATAATCATTTGGTCTTTCCTTTACATTTGCACAGGTTGCAATCTTTCAAACTCAACTCATTGTACTTTTCATATTTTACATTGTTCTAAGTTCTTTTTGTTTAAATATATCATTGTCCATGGAGTCTGTCTTCCTTGTTTCATACAAGACATGAGCAGTCTGATGGGCAGTCATATCCTGCTTTGCAAGGGTAAGAGAGAGATATTTTTGAAATCTGCCTTGCCTAATTTAATTTGTCTCATCTTGAATGTGACCTGACCCTATGTAACTAAATACCAATATTTAACATCTGGTTGGGTCATGCAATTTTAAATTGACATATTTTGATCTCGCAAACTCTGAAATTTTTATCCACACAATTGTCAATCAACTTTTCCCTTTGGCAAATAATAAATTTTTTTTAAAAGTCCAAATAGTCCTTTCATAGGAAAAGTTAAAAAAAAAAAATCTAACCATTGGTGTCAGGTCAGATCATGACCCTTCATGGTGAGGAGCTGTTCTGTACCTTACGAAGTTCCTTGGGGTCATTAGATCAATCTGTCAGTGCAGTTGTTACCAGTAGCATGGATCAGAACCTGGCACTATCTAAGTGTGTTATATATTTTTCTATATCGTATTTTTTGTGATTTTTTGAAAATCAACCTCCACTGATAACTGAGCTTCTTCTCTTTTCAGTACTCAGTCTTTCAAGAGGATGTGTGATGCCACTAATCACTGGTTTCCGAACAAACTTAATGTCAAACCACTCTGCTATGCACTTTCACCTCTTTCTAGTGAAATGGCATCTGCAACAACAAAGAGGACATTTCAGAGCTCCTTCTCTGAAAATACGATATTTATCAAGAGGGAGATTTAAAAAGCTAATTTAATTCCTTCTTTTTTAATCACTGCTACTGGGGCTCTGGACCATATCAAGAGGGATTCTGACAGCTTAGTATTAGTGGGAGAAGGAAGGAGAAAAATCTATCAGCAGTGAATGATTGTATTTAAGGCTGACAATGATGAAATAGTAGAGGCCGTGCTACAATTTCTGCTCCTTCATTTGTCTTGGTTGATAAAATGAGCACTGTCAGAGGCTCAAACTCACAACAAATTTAACGTGACTCTGTTTATTCCTGCACTAAACAAGGTTTTCACATGATCAGATGATAAATGCAAAGTTCTGGGATAACCCTTCCTTCAGTTTAACAGAGACATGCAATTTTCTCACTTTATTTTTTTTCCCATTAAAGGAATGAACATGGAAAATAGCTAAGTTGATTTTTTCAGCAAGGTATTTCATAAAATAGTATGAATTCTCCAAAAGTAATACAAATGTGTAATATAACCAGTCTTTGAACACTATTTTTCCAGAACAGTCTTCTGCCCTTGTTAAAAATATATATTCATCATTAATTCCTACTGTTTGATAGACTTCTTGCCTTGTATTTCAAAGGTGCCTCTTCAAACTACAGCTTGAAAGAAGTGTGCTGAGAAAAATGAAAAAGATGAATTGAGGTGGAGCTGAAATTAGGCAAGCTTGTTGAAACCACTTACAGGATTCAGCTCAGGACAGCTTCCTCATCATACAATTAGATTTCGTTCTGTGCAAAACTGATTTGTCAAATACCATTCTGCACAAAAATACATCATGGCTAAAAGACACCGAAAGGGTGGAAACACCAACCTATGTTCTATAAAACACATCTATAAGAGCACATGGGGAATGCCATTTTAAAATAAGGATGTAAATCTAAAATTTCAGTCCTTATCTGATCTCTGTGATATTCTGCAAACCATCCTTGCTTTATGCTGATCAAGCTATAGCATGAAGCTGACTTGACTGACTATTCAATAATCCCAAATTCATATTTCATACACTCAATGTCATTTTTCCCATCATTCTCCAGAACATGATAAGAATACCACAGCTATTCTGCAGAACTTTGCATCTGCTTCTCAGGTGATTTCTGGATATTATTTCAGCCAGTAACTGGTTTCCATGCAGTAGTAGTAGCTCACTCTTTGAAACTCCTCTGAACTCAGAGCCTCTTTTCTGCCTTTCAAGAGGGGTGTGATAAAATGGGATTTAAAGTGGGAAAGTTCCTTGCTAAAATTATTTGATATAGACCATTGCTTTTTATATTCAATATTCCATTATGCATTTTTTCCTTTCACAGTTTCATTCTGGATGGGATTTCTGTAAGAAGTTCTGAGTGTGTACAGAAGTACAGGTGAGAAAAGAAGAATGAGAAAAAGCGCACTATTTTCTCTCTTTTTTCACATTACTTTGATGTTAGGGCCCAAGGGATGAGGGAGCTGGGGAATAAATTTTTTAATTTCAGAAACTTTACTGTTGCTCATACACAATAAACTTTATTTTAATATTTAAAAGCAAACATGACAAAATCTGTGTTGTGCATTATCTACCCTTTGTGGGAAGCTTAATTTTTAACAAGCAGCAATGCCCATTCTACATTGCCACTGAAAACATGACATGTTTCCAGTCTTTATATCTGATTATCTATTTTTTATAAATATTTTCAAGTGTCTTGTTAAGGATTAAATATTGTCTTAAGTAGGAACAGAAAGTCCTTTTTGAACAGCAGTTTTCTAGCTGTGTTTCTGAGCTGTTTTCTAGAAACATAACCAGACTTATACAATACCTTAGGTTAAATTAATCTGTAATTACCTTTTCTTTTTAGTGGATATGTGGGCTAATCCATTCTCCCATTTGCTTTACTTGCTATGATAGCCACCCAATTTATTTTGAGGGTATTAAACTAGATAACGAATCTGACTAATCTGCATCCCTTTAAAAATATCCAGTACAAGTAGTTCATAAAGAGGTCTTCATAACTCTCTCTTTAAAAAAAATGGCAATATTAAATCAAAACAAATCAGATAAGTAGTGGTTTGATGATGAGGGAAACATATTTATTGATCTTTATCACGAAGATGAAAACCAAATAAAGAAATGCCACTAAACAAACAAACAAACCCCCATCAAACCCTAATTTATTACTCTTATTACTTCCAGTACCCTTTCAGCAATAAGATTATTCCTGATGCAAGGAAATACAATTATTGTACTGCTTAGTTGGACAAGTTTGTTGGGAAAGTTTGAAGGGGACAAAAATGTGTATCCAACCAGTGGGTCCAATTTTATCTGCCAGCTTTGGCTGTGTGAGCCACCTTCCACAGCCCACTCCAGCCGAGCAGGACTTTCCTTGTGGGCAGATTTACTCCAAAGCTGAGCTGAAATATATCAATTATGAAGTTTGCCCAAATTCTCCAAAAGCCAGAAGCTGTTTCACTTTTCACTCACCACTTCGAGGTGAAAAACACAATTAGTTGGGGGCGGGGGGGGGGGGGGGGGGGGGCGCAGAAACTANNGGGGGGGGTGCTTACAATTACATATGGCAATGTTTCTCTATTCCTTTGATTTGTACAGGCACATCTGCAGATGGAGATGAAACAAAGGACATATATAAACCGTGTACGTATATATATCTATATATCTATATCTATCTATCTACCTAGATATACGTTATATATTATATATACTGGATTTGTAAGAGAATGCATTAAGTTGATCGGCCAGTGAAAGGCTTACTTCCCAGGGGGGCACGCTGAGCCCCGGAAATAAAACTAAAAAGAGAAAGGAAGCTCAGGACAGCTTCAATGGATGAATTCAAAGGAGGAATTCCGTGCATTTTCCTAACTAGGTGGGTGTTACAAACAGCACCCAAGGAAGGCTCCCTATGGCGGATCAGTTCCTGGACTCCCACCTCTTCCTGCGCACACCTGCCCTGGGATTCCCGCGCGGATCCGTCCCGAGATTCCCACCCATATATGTCCTGGGATTCCTGGCCGGAAGCATCCCGTGATTCCCGTCCAGATCCATCCCGGGATTCCCGCCCGGATCCATTCCGAGATTCCCGCCCGCTCCCGCCCGGATCCATCCCGTGATTCCCGCCCCAGATCCATCCCGGGATTCCCGCCCGCTCCCGCGGCGCCGCCGGCGCGAGCGCACAGCGCCACCTGGCGGAGCCGCCGGGCCCCGGCCCCTCAGGCGCTTCTTGCCGCCAGTGTTTCTCGGGATAATTATTTTCTTTAAATAAATTCTCGTCTTTGGGCTGAGGAATATTCCTGCTTTTAGAGATGCCGCAGTTTTTCTGTTTTTTATGGGTGATACGTGTCTGCGTCAGCAAAGCCGACGAATGGAGTAATTTACTTCCTAAAGTTTTTCCGTATAACACCGAAGGAAGGCTCGTTACCTGCCCTCTCTGTTCTCTCAGAAAATTTAAAGAAGTCAAAAGGACCTCAAGTTCATGTAAAATGATTTTGTGCTCCCAAAAGCTCTGGGCACAGCAGGAGCCAAGAGCAGCTCCGTCCCTGGATGATGAGCAGGATTCACTCCTGCAGCAGTGGAAAAAACATTTTCTCTTTTCTATACATCACCGTACCTATGTGTAAATATTGCTTAGAGACACCACAGACAAATATCCAGCATAATTAAAGCTCATCTGTGAACTTTAAACTCTGCAAGTTACCGCATCTTATTTCCAGTGTGATCAAAGGGATTTTTTGTTTTCCCAGCGAGAGCTATCAGAGTTCTTGGAACTGCAGCCAACTTTTGACCATGAGCATAGCACGGTGTTTGAATTTAAAAAGCAGACAGCAGATACGATCTGTGTTAAGCAACATCCTCCAAGGCAAATACAAACCAAACAGAGCAAACAGCTTCAGGCAAATTAGCAAAGTAAACAACAGAAAGCAAAGGGAACAGGAGAAGACCAGAGAGAGACTGTGTTGCACTTTGGAGGTCTTAAAGGGTTTCAGCAACTCCCAGCTCCATCTGTCTGCAGGAAATCAGCTTTTTGCCACTGGCACGAGTATTAAAATTCTGCCATGGGACCGGGAGAGATGCTATTCATGGTGCCTCGTAACTCCCTGATTAGTTTCTCTCCTGCCAAAGAACACAACATCAACAACATATTTTAGCACAATAACAAGTCTCAGACAATTTCTCAGTCACTCCTCAGGATGTGACTCTGACATGTAATCCACTGACACCAGCTCCTGAACTGTTGATCTCACTAGAGCTCCATGAGTGCAGGAATCATCACACATTTATCACTGCGCTCAGCCAGGGTCTTCTGTCTAGACTTCGCTGGTGGAGGCTTAATATTCTGCGAAGAAATTTAACTCCTTCCATGAAAATGTTAGTCTTGGTCTTCTGTTCTGATGTGCTTATCTAGCAGGTTATCTACTGGTTAGATTTTGCCCTGAAGCTCTGAACTATCAATTAGCACTTTATTATTGTCATTATTTTTTTTTGTCCAAATAAAAATTTAAGCCAAGATGAAAAGCTTTTGCAAAAGGTGGACTGCCTTGCAAACTACCTGCAAAATACATTCTATTAAAGCACAGCTATGAGTTAAACTGGATAATTCACGGTTTTTTTTGTCTCGGAACACACTTCCTCAATAGTGAGGAATTGAGGTAGTAAGATACACTACCTCAATTCCCAAGAAATTTTGATGTAGAACTATTAGCTTTTATTTTTAAAAAAAAAATCTTTAACAGGTACTGAAGAAAATGCAATTGACTGTACAAATAATATTTTAACAGAAGAATTGCTATAGTAAGATGCAATTTTCTCTGTGTGTTTATCTGTGTGATACTACAGCTGAGGATGCAATGTTCTTTAGTTCCAAGAGACATTCAGCATCTTTTAGAAACACAAGCAATCCTGCAACAAAAGGCTCCGTCATTCTCTACTTAATGTATTTTCCTTTCAGATCTAATGTTTTTCAGAAGTTTTTAGGGTTACAGGGTCAATAGACAGTGTAAGAGTCCATTAGGAGTACGAGAAAGCAGAGCTATGAAAAGCAGTCATGAGGAAGAACATAAAAAAAAAATTGCCCAACTAATGTAGGAAGTATTGTTATGTATGGTTGTTGTTTCATAAAGCAGGGCACTCAGACAAGGAAAAGCATCCTCAGGCTCTGCAATGGCCAGTCAGAACAATGTTTGTCCCTTTTAGGGCTGTGGAAGACGGCTCAGTGTAAGAATATCAAAGATATCTATTTGCAATCAAAATTCAGAGGGTTTGTGAGAGCAGAACTGGGTTCCTTATGAAGAGACATTAAGATCTGTTTTCACTCACCAAGTCAGATATCAGTAGCTGAAAGACACAAATTTTGCTTGGGTCTATTTTGGGAACCCAGTTTCTTTTTCTCCTGCTTCAGGAAGTGCTGTTTTGTATTGATTTTGTGAAAAATGAGGTAGTTTTCATTCAAAACAATGACTTGTCAGATAAATCTGACATCACACCAAGGCACTTCTCAGCTTGACCTCTTGGGACTTCTACTCATGCATTTGTGAACTTTGGTCCTCCTGGAAATGTTGGAAAGTCAAACCCAAGGCACATTGCAGGTCCTGCTGGTGGCCCTGCCATCATCAGCACTTCTGCACATATCCTGCACTGCTGTCTGGCAAAAGACAAGAGGCATATAAAGACAGCAGGTAAACACGATTTCAGCTTACCAGAGTTCCACTTTATGTAAAAAAAAAAAAAAAAGCCAAATTCCAAATCTCTCTCTTCTTTCTTTGACCATTTGTTACAATCTAAGTGAGATCTTTCTTTTTGTGGACTGATTGCTGCTCTCCCGTACAAGCCTTCCATGCCAAAATGACAGCCAAGGATGGATGAATCCAAAGGAGTCATATTTTTTACATGCTTTAGCTTCAACAAGGCCAGATTTCTGAACATTAGGAAGAAAAAATGAGAAGAAAAAAACAGACGTTGTCATTTTTGATAAATTCTCAAAATGGACATCTGAGACAGTCCATTCATTCTAAAAATTCATTACCAAGTACTAGATTAATTCTCACTTAGAACTGAGAAGACCAATGCACACCTAACTCTCACCTGAATTTAAAGTTCTTTTTTTTTTTTTAATGTTCACCCTTTATTCTTCATTTCACTGATGCTAGTTTTGCAGTGCTCTGTAGCTTAAAGCTCCTCATGGCTCTGGAGCCTGAACACTAAAATACTATTGAACAAACAGGTATTTTTTTCTTTCTGGGCAGCTGGTTGTAGGATCCACCTGAACAAATTCCTATGAAACACTGTATGTCCCAGGAGAGTTACGTAGATTGGATAAGCTTCAGGTAAACTTTTGAACCAAATTTTACATCTTCACAGGATTACCTATAAGCTATTATTAATTATTTCAGTGACATTATTATTAATGCATTTCATAACACAGTTAAATTCTTTTATGCTTTTATAATGAAAAATGCCACAAACTACTTCAGTTTTGAGGAATGTTGTGATTAACATGGAAGTATATATAAAAGAAAAAGTAGTATGCATTGCTATTTAAAACTGGCTCAGCTGTCAAAAAATGGCATTTCAGATCACAGAATCAGACTTTTCCAAAGCTTGAAAAATTTGAAATCTCAAATACTGACATTACTAAGATGTTCTCAAAAATTCAATAACAGATTTCTGTTTCATTTCACTTTACTATATTTCTGCAAGTAGTTACTACTACGAGTAACTTCTGTCATGTGAAAGGTATAAAGACTTCATGTTTCAGCATTGTTGTGATAAAATTAATTTGAATAAGAGAGGTCTTCAATGCTTCTGGTAGGGGTGACCACTGCATTTTAAATGCTTTGTATGACAACAGAGAGCCTCCCAGCCTGTGGAATGAAGGTATATGTAAGAAACTGTAGTAATTTCATATTAGTCCCAGTGTTATTCTTGAAAGCCCAGATATTTTATCTGACATTGTCTCCACTCCTCCTGTTTTCTGATCTACAAAGGAGCAAGCACTTTCTGACCAAGGGGGTTATGACTTACGTGTCACACAGCATCTGCACTGTGTTGTATGTCCAGAGCAGTGAGACAAACAGGTGAAAGAATCAGTGACAGCCTTGGTTTTAGGCAATCTTGGCCAAGGGTAGAGCATGATTTCAATCATAGCTTTCAATATCTGAAGCACAAAAGGAGAAACTATGTAATGTGCTAAAATGCCTGGATATTAGTCATGGCACACACGTGAAAATCACTGTTTAACAACTCACTCCCATATGGGTAGTTAATTAGGACACCAGTGTACTGTATTTTAAGGTTAAACACTTTTTAACTGGTGGCTTTGGCTGTGGGTTATCTAATTCTTGTTGCTATTCCTGATTTAGATCTGAGAGCTGAATGCTTATCAAGCAGGATGCAACGTAGCCACTGCAGCTCAGCACCCAAAATTCACCCAGGGCTGAATTTGAACAATGTTCAGTGTTTTACCCCTGACAGCTCACAGCAGCAGAAGACAAGCAGCAAATATCATCTTCCCACCGCACCAAATATTTTCAACAACTCTTGTATTAATTTTGATGATAAACCGTCTTGGAAAACTCTGTTTCTTCCAAAAGTAGGTGCACCAAAGTGGAGTGATTTTTTTTTCTCCTCTGAGCCAGCAGCCAGAATATGCACGTCAAAAAAAGTTGGTCCAGAGGTATTAGACATGTTTGTAGTCTGTTATACCTGCAGAAAAAACTTAAAGGAAGGTGCTATTGTACTGTGAAAGAACTAGAGGGTAGCATTGTATAGTGTAGTGGAAGCTATCCTAACTAGAATGCTTCACATCCACTTACAGAGCTGCTGAACTTCAAAGAAATCAATTACATGTCCAGGATTTCCATGGAAACCTAATGAAAACAAACACGAGATACAAAAGAAAATTAGGCTTGGAGGCATCGAAAGAAGAGCTCTAATTATAGAAGCAACACATCATTGGAGGGAAATGTTGAACTGTATAAAGAGTCAGCACCCACCTGGCATGTCTGATAAAATACTACTTTCTGAGGGGGAAATTCAACAGGCAAACGTGCAGATGTGTGTCTCTGACAAGTGATTGAAGTATTTGTATTTAAGGATCTTAAGATTTAAGATCCTTGTGGTCTCTGAAACGTTCAGTGTGTTGTCTCCAAAAATCTTCTAGGCTCCCAAGGATACTTACCTCCAGACACAATATTCAACTAGTGTGCCCTGGGGAGAGTGGAATTTGAGTGAAAAGGATTAATTTTAGCACAATTCTTATTATTCCCATCTGATCCTCTTCCTCCTTTGACCTCTCCTGCTGTTCTTGCAGGAATGAAAGGAAGTGCAATAAACCAGGCTACATTCTGGAGCAGCAATCCTATTGTGCTTTAGGTTTTTTTAAGCAGTTATATCCTGATATGTTACGGGAAATATCTAGAGGGATACCAGAAGATGGAGATACATCATTTTAATGCAGAAAGAACCAAGAAATTACACAATTTTACCAGAGAATTTGGATAGCAAGGACTGTCTCTTCACATTGCTGAGAGATATTAGTTGTTTAGAATAAATGAGTTTGAAGTTGAATGAGTTACAGAGTTATAATACTGTGTGATATAGAATGTAGTGGCGAGGTTTGCTGAAGCCTCAGGCTGCAAGCTGAGAACTTAGACCAAGGTATGTTTTTAGATAGAATAGAGTTAATTTTCTCAGTAGTTTTCCTAGTAGCTGTGTTTTGTCTTTAGTATGAGGAGAATATTGATAACACCCTGATGGTTTTGTGGTTGCTAGGTAACATTTATCCCAAGTCTAGGGCTCCTTTAGCTTCCCGTGCTCTTCCGGCGGGCAGGTGCACCAGAGCCACAAAGCAGAATATAAGGAGACTGCAGTTGTCAGCAGAAGCTGCAACTTCACAAGATAATTGCAATTAATGGCCAGCCTGCATGGACACAGGTAAAGAGCCCAGGAAGGTGTTAGAAGACCTGAGGCCCAAAATTACTGCTATGCCAAGAGGCACATGAAGAGTGTGTGAGAGGCAGGTGTAGAAGTTGTAAGGGTGTAATTGCCCAGGGATTTCTTTGTCCCGGGTCTCCCTCAGAGGCACCCAGCTCAAGCTGATCTGCTGGTTGGAACCGTTTTGAACCAGCTGGAGCAGGATGGAATCAGTTTGAACCTTTCAGAATTGGTCTGAAGTGGTTTAATCTGATTTAATTCTGTGGTGAGCCAAGGACAGGTAGCAGAAGCACGGCCACTCTCGGCAGGGTTGAGTGCACAAGGAGCAGAATGAGTATCTGACATGGGCACCACATCTGGGAAGGGGAGAACGAGTCAGAGACACCTTGACAAATTAGGGGGCTGCTATAGCTCTGAGGCTTGGCTGGAGGGAAGGGCCAAGTGTAACAGACCCTGAGACTGTGTGTGAGAAGGAATGCTCAGCAGAGGTAAAGAGACAATGGGAAAAGTGGCCGGCAACTCAAAATAATGATGGAATATTGTCAGGAAAATTAATCCACAAACACCAGAGGTTTATGTCCAAAAAGGAGACAGAGGAGTCCTGTAGCTTTATTCATCAATAAAGGGAGAGATCTTGGGCATTTCTCCTGGGGTCTCTCAAATTGTTGGAGGACACAGCCTCCTTTTTATCCTGATTTCCCGGCTGCATTTCCCTCTCTCTTTCCCCATTGGCCGAGGTACTTGAGAGGTACAGACTTCCTGAATCACCTAACACAGACCCCCTAACACAGCCCCACCCACCCCCCTTTCTTTTCTTTGTGTCTTTATTCCTCTTTTCTTTTAGCTAAATCCAGGGATTTAGCACAGTCTTGGGTGAGTATCAGTCTGATTGAATCCGTGGAATATCTTGGAATTTGTGGTTCTTCCCATTGTTTCTTTCATCTCTCAGTACCTGACCTTATCTATGGCAGATCCAGTGTTTGTAAAGACACCTCCCTCTCATTCCTTTCAAATATGAACAACTGGGGGAAAGCCAATTCTGCCAAAGAATACTTAGCAATTTATGCCCACCAAAAAGGGAATTGTAAACTGTCGCCAAGCATGCCAGAAGTTCCCAAGTGTCACACTGAGCTCAGAGTTAGGAGGATGGCTGTGGACCATCTTCCCTTTTCAGTGACTGCACACAGACTCTGCAGATGTGCCACCTCTGGCTGGGTGCAGACATTTACTGGTGACAGCAGAGCAGCTGCCAGGCTGGCAGAAGCCTTTCTAACAAGGAGGGTTGACACAGGAACAGTAGTGAAAGCCGTGCTAAAGGAATTTATACCTCGATATGGGGTTCCAGAGTCAAGTGAATCACAGAGGCGCTCATTTTGGAGTGAATATAATTGATTAGGTGTGTAAGTTTTTGGGGGCAGAGAGGCTCTTTAGGAGGCACCTACCAGGAACTTATATCCCAGCTAAGGCCAGCTTGTTGGATGGAGTTGAATGCTTGACCCAGTATAAGTAGTGAAAGAATGATCAATCAGTTTGTAGTTACTGACTTTTGAGAATCCTTTGTGGTTTTACATTGATAATTATTTCCTCCCTATGAAAATCGTTAGCCTTAATTCTGGAATAATGTGTTACTTGTAATAATGTTGTATGTAAGAGAAGTGGTCAAATGCATTGAAAAGCTTTCCCTTTTAAAATATTAGAAGATGTGCTCAGTTAAAATAAAGGGAGAACTGTAGAGGAACACATTCGGAGCAGGTAGCTGGGGTAGCTGCAGGTCAGGCTCTGTGTGGGGCCCTGAGGAAAGAGGCTGTGAACTGCCCACCCTTTGTATGACAAAGGGGACAGGGAGACAGAGGGAGGCTGAAAGGCACAGCAGAAGCCGACTACCCCAAACTTCTGCACACTTAGACTGTGAGGATATAAAAACCCAGAGGTTCCTTTGTTCAGAGTCCCTTTTCAGTGTCACCCAGCTCAGGTGGTGCAGGTGTGACTGCCAGCGTGGCTCCTGCGTGGTTGGACAGGGAAGTTTCCTTAACATAAAAAAGATAAAAATTCTTGGACTATATTATTCCCTAGATGTTATTCACTCAGTTTCACTTCATCATCCAAACTCTGTAGATGTCCAAGGCAACCCTTCAAAATTTGATTTATTTTTGGTCTCATTTCGAGGTTGTCATACTGTTGAAATGTGTTAGTTCCAGACAGCAAGGTTTCCAGAAGTGCACAGAATAGAACATATCAATTCCGTTGCTCTCTACTGGAAGAATAAAATACTCGAAATTGTGTGATAGGTTTGAAACATGAAAGACTGAACATGCCAGAAATAAATTAAATTCCTTTAAGTATTCCTACTGTTCCAGCTCTCCAATTCTCTATTGATTCCCTTCATTTAATCTTGTTGGGCATGAGTAAGAATTCTTGCAATACGATAGAATTTTAATTCACTAAAGAAAGAGGTGTTTTCCCCTTCATTGCTAAACTCTGTCTAAAATAATACTTTCAAACTTTTCCTCAAATGGAACAGCAACCCCCTTTCTATGATATATAGATTTTTTTTCAGTTTCTTCTCCCGTCTCTCATCTCCACAACCCTTCATGCTACACTCATTAACTGGAGTCACAGATCTGAGACAAGAACTTTAAGAAATGCAGAAGGTCAGGATGAACCTATTGGACTTTGAGAAGTCGGCCTACTTGGTGTAAATTTGCTTGAGCAACAAGGTCAGCAGATGTGATTTTCTTTTCCTGGGTTTTGTTTGTGGGGATTTTGGTTTAGGTTTGTTTGGGGTTTTTTTTTGCTTGGGGATTTATTTTATGTTTGGAAGTTTTATCTGAGACTTTGTCTCTTCCTCTGGGTTTCTATACAGGCATGTAAAGATCATATAGCTGTGCAAGTGCAGATCTGTTCCCGAGGCTCCTGCTCTTGTACAGTGGCTCTAATCTCTCTAGGAAACCATGAACAAATTGCACATGTATCACACAGCTGGCTGGCACATGAGCTACAACCCCAATGTGTTTGGAATGGATCAGATTGTGCATTAGCACATTGAAATTCAGCAGAGAAATATGGAAAATATCAATTACATTCCTTCTTTTCCCTCAGTAGATTAAACTCATATATTCCGTTTCCAGGAAAACACCTTTACCCTGCAGTCTTGTATTGGAAAGGAGGGCAGAGAGCATCACTTTCATCTAGTCTGCTATGTTTTTTAATTGCCCTTTTCTAATGGATTATGTGTGGAGCTGCAGAGAGATGAAGCTTGCTTAAAACGAGTATTTTTCCCCCAAAGACAGTGGAATGATAGCATTAATCTAAGGGGATGGGATTTATTATACCCAATGAAAGGGCTTTACTTTGAAACAGGAGGCTGAAACCAGCACAGTCCCCAGCCAGAACTGCTTCGTGCTGCATAATTTACTCCAGCATCACTTACTCCAGTAAGCAGGATACTCACTTAAGAAGCAAGTTACAATTACAAGTTGCAGGGAATTTTATTTTTTGTTCCCTGTGAACATTTGTGCTACAGAACAAGCCAGTGTCAGCTGGAGAAATTTGTGTTGGCTGGATGAGAGTGGCTGAGCTGTTATGGTCAAGGGAGTAGCCTCAGGCAGGGGTGGGAGAAGCGGCCTTTTTAAAACCCCTCAGATAGAAGATGGAAGCTCCTTTCAGTTCCAGGGCTGGTGTGGAGAGGCCACAGTCCTTTTTGTCTCTCTGGAGCTTTAGATTTCACAGGGAGGGAAGAAAAATAAAAATATTAGGAATTTCCGCCCTCAGAAAAGGTCTTAAATTACTCTTTTCTATATAGGAAAAAAACCCAAAACCAGCACAACACTTCGGGTTTTTGTTTGGGGAAGAGGAAGAAGAGGTAAATTCTATTTATATTAAACTGGAATGTTTTTCCAGTGTCTGAATTCAGCTGCCACCCCATTGCTTATTTGCCTATTACTAGGGTTCCTGACTTGAATAAAGAAACTCTGTGAAAACAGAATATAAAACCTAGTTTGCTCCATTAGCAGCATGGAATATTGCAACTTTGACTTCTTTTCTGGCCCAGCCCCAAATATTTTGAAACTGCTGCTGTACTTGATGAGAATACACCTGACTAAATAATGAAAAAGGGTATAAATCTGACAAACTGTAAGCTATAGCTATTAGCACAACAAACAGAGCTGTGAAGTAGTGGGAGAGCAAATACAATAAACCAAAAAAGCTGTTCTTGCTGGTGCTGAATGTGACATGCATAAGGTCCCCAAGGAAGATATGTATGGTTGCAAAAATCTTCCACTAGGGACTGTAAGTACTGGAAATCACCTCCTGTGACCCAGGCTTGTCTGGCTGTAGGAAAAGGGATTTTAAATGCCTTCATGAACAAGCCAGAACAGCTGGCAAGGTGAAGGCAGAGCCCTGGTAGCTCAGCCCAGTTCCACTGCTTCAAACCAGGAGTCTGATTCTCTGCTGCACTTCCTAGCCTTGCTTATGCCCAGCTCAAACCTGAATAAAGTAATTTTACACTCAGTTAGTAGCAGCATCAACAGCTACACAAATTCTCCCCATGGCAAATCCCAGATGCATCAGCTCACTCTGTGATGCATCCAAAAAAAAAAAAAAAAAATAAATCAAAAAACCAGTAAAGTAAGTGAAATATGTGGACATGGTGGTCAGAAAGAGTTCATGTCACAGCTGAATTTCTTGCCACTTCAGGCAATTGAAAACAAATTGTGATTGGGCAGCCACTTGTTGGCCAAACCAAGCTTCTTTTGAGGCTTGACTATCTGCAGCGAGAGCGGAGATCTGGAACAAAATAAGTTTTAGAATGTGGAAAAAAGCCAATAGAGAATCAATTAGACATTCTGGCCCATAAAATATGTACTTTAAATTAATTTTAAGAAAGCAGCATGTGGGTTTTTTTGACAGTGGCAATTTGCCCATATGCTTTAATATTTGGGTGCCACTAAAGCAACTTCTTGAAAAGTTTGGACTACTTGCTAATACTTCAGCAAATTTCTCTCCCTCTTACTAGACTTTCATTTTTGAAAGATAAGATTTAAGTTGTTCTTCATTTCTTCAGTTTGAGAAGATACATGACACTTTGTTTCAAGGTCTGGAAACATATAAAAAATATGACTTATGTAATGATGTGATTTCAAGTCATTTCAGTTATTTCTTAACAAAGAAAATACCTTTTTGGGAGGGAGCTGAGAAGCAGTCTAAAAAAGGAACTCATCCTTCTCACCCTGGTATTTAAGATCTTTTCCCTTTTCCATGTTTGGGTGGTTCAGAGGAGAAATATGCCCAACTAGACCTGTGTCTTGGTTTCAAAGACAGGTATTTGCTAAAGAAGGCAGAAGCCTCCTTTAGAATAGGAAAATGTAACCCCCTTCCCTCTGAATTGGTAAAATGTTGAAATCAAGAGGCTTTCAGGCAATGGTATGAGAAAAGAGGAATAACAGTCCTTTACTAATATATTTATATATATATATATATATATATATAATGGGACAGATAAAACAACAACAATGGTAACCACCACNGGTGTCCAGAAGTGAAGAAGTGTTCTCCAGCTGTGCTCAGCCCCTTTTAACTAGTCCCATTCCCCCAGTATATCTGCCCCCCTCTGAGGGGGAATCTCAGATACCAAGGAATCTTAGATAACGGCTAGCTAGCCACACCCATCTCAGAGACAACTCTTTGTCTTTCTTTATCACCCACCCATTATCGCCTCCCAGCAACTAATCACCCATTATCACTTCCCATCAACTAATCATGCACCCATTATCACTTCCCAGCAACAAGAATGGGGAAAAATTCCTAAGATAGGGAGACAAACAAAAAAAAAAGAAAAAAGTATCCCAAACCCCGACAACCTGCCACAGTAAATTTTCTAAAACTGTTAAGTAAAAACCGGGCCTGCTACACTGATATTTATTCTGTAACATTGTGCCTATAAGGGGCAGTGGCATACAGTTTTATCTGCAATATTATTTTTTCTGGCATCTGTGACAAACTATAAACTACAGGACTGAATTTTTAATGGAGATTTTCCCCATTATTAATCAAGTGAAAGGAGGATTCTGCTATTGTAAACTAGCAGCGAACTTGCTCTCAAACCATATTTCCAGTAGCTCTCATTTTGCTGCAGATGTAAATTCAGAGAGATATATGTTTCTCTCATCCCAGTGCTACCACTGCATTAAAATATCAGCAATATCTACGCGTTAAATGGGCCTCATCAACACTTTTTACAACTGTTGAGATAGCGTTTTGTAGTTTTTGTTTACAAACAGCAATAAATACACTCATGTCTATTTGTCTTTATTATCATTAAGATTTATCAGGCAGCACTTATGCTCCTGGCTTTGCACAAAAGGAAAAACAAGGAAAAAAAAAAGAAACAATGAATCCCCTACATGCAGTTTCTACAATACCAGCAACATAAATTTAAGATGCTGGAGTCCTGCATTTGAGCAAGGCATATATCCAACTATGCTTTTGTTCATTGGCAGGAATATGTCTGAGAAGAAATTTTCCAGTACCACATTGCACATTTTGGTAGTGCCAAAAATCCTAAAGGATGCTCTTTACCTCACTACCTGGAAGCTGACTTCATCCCTCATACATAAACATGGCCTTCCAGTAGCTGAAGGGAGCCTACAAGAAAGATGGAGGGAGACCATTTACAAGGGCCTGGAGTGATAGGACAAGGGGGAACAGATTCAAATGGACAGAGAGCAGATTTAGATTAGATATTAAGAAAAAAAATTTTATTGTGAGGGTGGTGAGGCACTGGAACAGGGAAGAAGCTGTGGATGCCCCATCCCTGGAAGTGTTCAA
>VYZT01063330.1:0-26911 GCA_013400735.1 Pomatostomus ruficeps
TATATATATATATATAAAATAATCAGAACTCAAAACATTGGCCTACTCATATACATTAATGTCATCACTGCAGAACCATCACTTTACTTGCATTTACTTGCAGTTTCTGCTCACAAGGAAACAAGCTTGATTTAATAATTTTAGCTACAGCCATCTCAAGAGTTGAAGACTTCACACCACCCCCCCCCCCACAAATTAAAGCTAAATATTTTGCATTAAATACATTATCTACTTGTAATAAAATGGGAATATTTAAAATTATTCAGTCACAGATAATTTATTTGTTGCAAACGACAGGCTCGCATTAGCCTCTGGCCGTTCTGGGTGTTTGCTGAGCTCAGGGAACACTCGGGTAGGCTTACCCACTTCATGGAAAACAGATGTTCACACTGTGGAAAAGATTCCTATTCCCTTTCCTGGTCTTAAGGATCCTGAGTGGGATCTCTTATGCCAAACAGCGAGGGTGCTGGGCTTGCTCACCCACCTAAGCCCTCACATGCAGGTCAGTCCAGGGCACTGCAGCTGGAAACCAGTGACCCTTCCATACCAAAAATACAGCCCAGTTTATTTCACACTTGGCCCCCAAGAAGCCAGCAGAGTGATTCTCCAGAACAGCTCTGCAGGGACTCAAAGGCGCCCCTTTTTCTCACGCCTGGTGGTAGTTTATTCACAAGCAGAGGTGGCACAGCCATTGGGCAGGGGAGGGCAGCTCATACTACAGCTGCCTTTGCTGCTCCTGACTGACAAATTCCAGAATATACCACTTGTCTAGACTGATGGGAAGGCATATGTTAAAGCAATTAATTAATTTGTCCTAAAAGATTGAGGCCAGGCCAGGATTTGTCCCTTTCCTAGTGCTCATTCTGATCTTAAGCAATGGGATTTCCACCATTTCCCATGTAAGATTATTCCACAACCTAATAGATCTCAATGTCAGGAAGTTTTTTCCTGATATTCAGCCATAATTCATATCCATGAATTATGAGCTACTGTCGACATCACATCCACTGAGGCATTCCTAGAGCCTGCTTCATTTAAAATTATGTGCTCTGGTTATGCAGGGTTTCTGTGTACCAGGGCAAAATGCTTTTTCTGCAGGTTAATTCATTACTATTCAATTTGTTAACACTTTTTTTCTTGGTGTGAACAGTCATTCTGCAGTTGCATACCCTGTATAGTAGCACAATACCCATTTGGGAGTAGAATCACAATATATAAATATGACAAAACAACATACCAAAACCCATCCCTGTAAAGACATATTAGTCTGTTCCTGCAGATACTCCAGCATTCCGTTAAATCAAAGCAGTAGCTCATACAACACCTGGTATGAGAAAGCTTAGAAAAAACCCTCCTCAAGTATGTAATAAATTTTATTTCTCTCTTAAACAGAGGGAAGGTAGGGTGGCCAGTATGGAAGGGGAAAGGGATGGGGAAGGGAAGGGAGAAAGGAACTTAAGCTGTGAGGAAATAGACGAAAACTGAAAAGAGAATGACTTCCTATAAACAATGAGCCTCTGCATCACAGTAAGAACATACAACAGCAAATAAAGTCAAGGATGCAAATTGTTCACTTCTTACCACTAAAGCACTTAGAAAAATGGAGAAAGCTAAGGCAGGCTTCAGAAACCTGTATTGCAAATAATTGTGTACAAGACACATCTGAGAAGGAAACTGCCTTTTAAGAACATTTGAGAGGAGAAAATTCATAAAACGCACCAATTTCTCCAAAATATTTGAGGATTTCAATGAGAGTTTTTTATTATTGCATTTTACTCAGCTAGCAGTATTCTGCCATCCTATTTGCAACCCATTTGTACATAAATGCCACATTAGCCACTGGAAATGGGAATGCTTTCCAAGGTATGCAACTAGAAACACACCTGAGTTCATTTTCATCTCCATATGTGCCTAGCTCCCATTAATGCTACATAAATCCCAGAGCAAGCAGGTAAGAATAAAACCACAAATTTTACCTGGAATCATCTAAAAAGCAGAAAGAAATCTTTGCAAGGAGCACTGAATTTACACAGTGACATATAATTTTGTGTTAAAGTTGTGTTAAAGTTCCAGATGGCTGATTTTTTTAGACACAGTGGCCAAATAGTATTGAGGGACCTACACAAATAGGTCTGGTGAGAACATTTTGGCGATATTTCCTTCCACTAGAAATTATGTGACTTTACTGAAGTCTGTATCTAGGCAGGTGGGACACTTGCTTTGGACAGAAGACAGGACAACACAGCTCCCAGTTTCTACTGGACCAGGAGATGTGTGTACACAGCATACAGACAATGCCCATAGGCTGAAATGGACTCAAAATGTTGCAGAGCCTCTAGGGCAGCATAAAGCTCATGTATCTACATTCTGTTGATCACCTGGTGAAGTCATAGCAACTTGTCATTTGTAGCTACACAGTTTCTGGTTTGCAGTTAGCCTTGCAAAGCTTGACGAAACTTTATTTGGTGGAGCTGTGAAATACCCACAGGGACATGAAGAATTAACAAGCTTAGAAATTGTGCTCTAACTGCAGTCCTCTGGCACAAGAGATGTTGAGAAGAGAGGGGACATTCTGATACGACTATGGTTTTGCCAACACATTTGAAATAATTTTTTTTCATTTTGCTTTGGAACTAAGCAGTAGAATTTGCTGCAAAATGGAACTGTAATCTTCAACCCATCTGTAAAGATATGTAACTCAAGCTGAAAGATGACTTGCAAAAAGGTAAGCTCTGTGATCCAGGAGGAAGGCTTTAAGTCAAAGGTTCTGATGCACTGGCAAGGATGTAGCAAAGAGTGGCATCTCCAGGAACCAGCACCTTTCTTTGTAAGATGCCCCCACAGAAGCTTGACATCAGCATCTGCTGTGAAAATGGCACCGATCATGGGGTAACTCATCTGTCTTACACCTGCTGCCTTCCTACTCAGCTCTCCTCTGCCTCACTGCCCTGCCTGAGGAAGGGACACTCCTCAGTATTTTGGAAGGGGGTTGTGTCCTGTTCTCTCATTCCACTCAGGTTTTCAACCACAAAGGGTCCTGGCTGAGCACAGGCAGGGAACAGGACATTCGGGTAATACTTCTGGACTCTTCCTGGAAGTAACTGTTTGCCTATGGCATTTTTGAGGATGAAGATGAGTAAGTAGATTCAGACATCTTTGTATATGCAGGAGGAAATTAACAGTCTGGTTTCCACAGAGGTGTGTGTTCACAAGTCAGTAACAAAGGACAGAGAGTAGCCAAGAGAAGCTGAAAGACTGTTGAGGGCTTTAGCACAAACAGACTGAATGCAGTGGTAAGAGCTGTTGTTTCAAAGATACACCACAGCAAGATGTATAGGGACTGGGAACACAGGAATAGAAAGCTATCCAGAATCTACAACACACTACATTTACAGGCAAGGCACAGGGAACAGAAGAAACAACCAAGCAACACTTGTGTAAAAGAAAAAGCTGACAGTGTTGTAATCAAAAACAAAAATGTGCACAAAGAGGGTTGACATTTCTTGAAAGTTATCTGAAATGGCGGTGCAGAAGAAAATACTATTGAACACATAAATAAAGCAATCATTGTGAGAACCCTCTATGTTTTACTCATTCTCAGACTTCTGCCTTGCTCTTAGATACGCAGGCGTGCGCCATTAATGGCACTTTCACAGTTGAACTCCCACGCATCATCCTCAGAATGGGAGTTGTGGTTAACCTCTGGTATGTCACACGTAAAAACACCCTCTTCACTGTATTTCTGTTTCTCACTTCTATATTCTTACTTCCCTGTAGGTGTAAAACATGTGGCTTATTATAGGCAGTGTATATGACCACCTTGAATTAAACTCCTAAATCCAGCCTTAAAGCTGGAGAGTCATACCAATCAGTCAAGTTTTGTGTGTGTGAATCTTTCTTCCTTTGTGACCATATTTTCCTGCTTTTGAACCTTTTAAAAGGGTCTAAGGATGGAAGATATAGATGGAATGTATGTTTAAAATTAGCTTTTAGTGTAATCCATGTGTTTCTTTAAGGAGGATACATATAAGCATGTGCATACGTGTACATGTACAAATTCTACATACATCTACCACATTTATTAAATCTGTCTAGTGGGTAATATAAAGACTACTGGCTTAGCAATATGCTAATGCTTGCTCAAGCTTTTCAATGCAGTGCTGAAACCATCCTTGATACAGCACTGAAGCAGAAGCTGCAGCATCCCCAACTGCTGGATAAATGGAGTAAGAGAGATGAAATTTATCAGGGCTGCCAAGAAGTGCTCATCAAGACACATTTTTTGACTAACATAAGTGTGCACTATTCTCACAAGTACAAAAAAAAAAAAAAAAAGAGGAGGAGGAAGAAATTAGAATAAGCATTTTTCAAGACAACCTGTCCTTCTGATTTGACACATTTTTTGAAAACACCACTTCTTTTATTCAGTTGCCAATTGATTTGGGGCAAATTGAAGGAGGAAACCTTCTCTTCTAATACACTGTCATTCTTCAAAAAAGTAAAAGCTTTACAGTGGATCAATGTATTTACTTGAAAGATACAGCATTTCCAAAGGCACAATGTGTGCTAGGCATCTAGTAGTACTCAAGCAGACATTTAAGCCTTTGAAAATTTCTTCCAAGAACCTCTGATGTGAGCTATAATCATACTGTTTGTCTTATAAGTAGCCAACCTGGAAAATAGAAAACTGGATAAAACACTCCAACACATGAAGGATTAAGAAGTTCTCAGAGACTCCAGAGACATTTCAGAAAAAGAGGAACATTAATTTTGTGATTAATTTGCTCAGGAAGGACAAAGTATCATTCAGTATAGGAAAGGCTGATACAACTGAGCACCGTAGAACTGCCAAAGAAAACATGGAAGAAAGAAACATAACCTATTCCAGAAGAAACAATGCAGGCTGGGGAGTGGACTGACCTGGGCTCTCTGATGCTGACTTTGAAGCAAACCATTCTAACTTCCTTTTACTTGACTTCCCTTTGGATAAAATACATAAATAATGTGTTCAAAGGGTTTCAAGAACCATCAGTATGCCTAAATGCTGGCTGACATGCAAAAATGTTGTTACTGAAGATGGAGGACTGTTGCACTGTTGCAGAATATATTCAAGGGAAATTTAAAAAGTCAAAATGACAGGAATAACATATGTTGTATTCACACTAGACTACCTGCAGGGGACTACTTAATGTAAAAATAAAAGCACAGCCAACCTGGGGAAGGAAGGAAAAGGTGGACTGCCTTTATCAGAGCATCAAGGATGGAAAGGTTTCTGGCTGCTCGTTATGATCAGGGAGTCAGAGGAATAAGAGTAAATGACAACTCTGATCCTGTGTGATTGCTGCTGGCAGGAAGGAGAGGGGTTGGGAAGGAAATCAACGTGCCTGTTTCACTGTTTGTCTTTACACATTGACCAAACACAGCAGACTTAAATACACCTAGCAAAGGGCAGGAAGGCCAAGATAAACAGAAAAAAAGACTAAGGGATAACTAGGAGAAGAAGTAACCTGAAAAGAGATGCTGGTCATCCTGACTAAACTCTCCAGTCTGGTGACTTTCTGGACAATACAAATATGATACAGTTCTCAGTGGACAATGATGTTGGCTTTTACACTGGATTAAAATCCAAACCTAGTGCAGTCCCTAAGCATAAATGCATTATGGTCCATACATATATTTGCCAGTATTGTGATGTTCACTGAATTCTCTCGGTGGTTCACTTAGATGATGTGGTGAACTAGGGAGGTTAAGGAACATTAGAACTAATATCTTATGGAAAAACAAAGTACTGATATGAAGACAGCATCTGCTGTAGCTGCAGCTTCATGTGGATGGAACATGCCATGTAAGACTTCCGTAATGCTTCCAATATTCTACCTTTTGTACTTTAGAGAAAAAGGAATTTTAGATTGAAACC
The DNA here is from genome assembly GCA_013400735.1 of Pomatostomus ruficeps. Classification (NCBI taxonomy): domain Eukaryota; kingdom Metazoa; phylum Chordata; class Aves; order Passeriformes; family Timaliidae; genus Pomatostomus; species Pomatostomus ruficeps. The sequence continues at coordinate 5,918 of VYZT01063330.1, forward strand.
AGGAATTGCTGTATATCTAGAAACCTGTAAGACACAATTTCTCTTCCAGTCATCACTTCTAATCAGACAGATGGATAAACTGCTATGGAAAAAACCACAAAAAACGCTCACCTAAAACAATGACTGCATCCTTTTTATTTATTTCTTGTATTCTCTGTTCACATAGCAAGAAATTTAATTCCAGTTAGATCATTCTCTTGTGATATTTTTTTCTTTCATTTAATATATTTTTAAATGCTTAGAAGCATTATGACAAAAAAGCATGTATTTTTTTGCCCTGGTTTATACCCATCATCCTTACCATTACAACAAGACAAAAGCATTAAAGTAAAATTAATCATGTCAAAAGATTTTAGCAAAAAACAAGGGAAACCATGCATAAAGCATCGCTTTGTCTAGTGTGAAGTCACGCTCTGATTAAAAACATATAATGAAAGTGAAAGTAATACATCATTGCCTTAGCAGTAGGGTTTTTGGGAAAGCTATGCAATTCTGAACACAAAAAATCTTTATAGGCTCGGGATTTTTCAATTATTATAGAATAATTCTAACAAACAAAACATTGTTTCACTTCCTTAAAGTTTAATTAATCTTAAATGTTACAGTTAAAACAAACAACCAAAGGAGTTCTAGAATTAAACAAGGACTCCTGGCAGGACCATAACTGGTAATTAAAACCCAAGCAGCAGTGGTTGGTTCTGAGCAGTGAGGCATGAGCCGGTGGCACAGAGACCCCCCTCCCCACCACTGCCCCACATCCAGTAAGTACTTATGAAGACTGCAAAATATCACCAAATAATGAAACTCCATTAACAGAGCAGAACTTTTGCTGTTACTGAGGACTGTCACACACCCATCAGCTGTTCCACTTCTGTCACTGGGCAGTGGTAGCCTATTGCTGCTACGTGACCTATGTAGTCCCCAGTTAAAAAGTGAGCTGGTGTTTGTGCACACATAGGCAAACCTGAAAAGAAATCATGCAGTGAAGGTATTTGCTGTACTTTGCCATAAAGTCTATAAAAGCCTCTATTTTGCTCAAGCACAACTGTACAATAAGTGTTTCAAATTAAACATCAACATGCACATTATGATGCACATAATATTATTTATAATCTCAGATTAGGATTGTGTCCATACCAAGCAAAATTAGGTGGTAAAAAATGTTTGTAGAATGCCACTTACTTTCTCCTTTTTTCTTCTTTATTCTGCCTCTATGTTGTCAACATAGAAAACATAACTCTCTGAGAAATACCAGATAGGAAAAATGCACAGTAATACTAGACTGTGAAAAATCTACCGATCCCCTGAGCCATAGCATTCTTGCCTATAGATGATGACATTAAAAAATTGGAAATGGGTGCATGCTTCCCCTCCTCTCCTGGGTCTGTGAACAAGGCAAGTTGTTTTCCTGATACCTTTAGAATTACTCCCATTAGTACTGATGCATTTGGTGCTTTGGCTATCCAGGCAGAGAGAGGTGGGGAGGATCCCCTGCCAATAGATCTAGTCTTGTCTAGGGAACAAAATGAGATTGCTCCTCTGCTGAGCTGTCATACTCAATAGCATGTGCTGTTCCACCTGCAACCATCCTCGCAGCTCCGACTGCATGCCACGGTTTGCATGGAGTCAGGAGTTCCTGATGGCTGATCTTCTCCTATTCCTTATGCATCACACCAGGTGGGACACAGAACCCTAAACAACTGAGTCGTTGCAAGAGCCACTGTCCGTGCTGAGAAGGAAAAAGGAAACAGGCAAGTAGCTCCCTCTCCCATGGGTCTGCAGGCCCTGATGAGTAACTTCTGGGGCCCCTCTCAGGAGAGAATGACAAGAGGAGATTCAGGCTACTCTCATCCACCTCCTCCTCAATGGTCCTGCCACTGCACCTAGGATTAAGTGTTTGCAAGCTCCTTTCCCACCTTTCCTATCCCCAAATGCCACTAGCACAGAAAACGGAAAACAAGGAATATAGATGGCTTTGGAGGAAGGGAGGGGGACTTTCTGTGCACATTTACATTGGATCAGTAAGCCTCTAAGTGCAAAGTGTGGCATTTTGTTGGTGTGTGGGCGAGTCTAGTGGCAAGCAGAAGGTTAAAGAAAAAACTCTGTAATAGATTGATATCAAATACACCTAAGGTGATAATAAAATAGAAAATCTTAAAACACCAGACTACAAGAACTGAAATTCTTCCCATCAGGGAACCTCATGAGCAGGACATAGCTTCTGCTCTGTCCCTATTCACTAAGGAGCAAACTCCTCATTTGCACTGACAAGTTGAGAGGGAACTGCAACCTGAGGACTGACAGCACTGTTCAAACAAATGAAAAAAAAAAAATTTCTGCCTTTGCTGCTGATTGTATATCTCCGATAAGACAACTGTGGATTGAGAGGTAAAAGGGTAAAGAAAGAAAGCTCTTTCCTAAATTGCAAAAAGTACATGATAAAGACAGAACTATGCCCTTTAATTCACATACCCCCTAAATGTCCTAGTATTTTGATTCCACAACATGGCTGCACTGAACTGCCACTTTGTTATAAGCTTGTACAGTTTGTTGTCTTCCCTAAGACTTCTCAGTCACAGTTTTTCAAGTCCCTGCACTCCTATGCTGCAGAATTCCTCAGTATTTCATAGAAAGGACAGAAGTTTTACTTGAACTTGTCTCCCATTCCCTCTTAAGTTAGAAAAAAAAGGGGATATTTGAAACTCTTATTTCAACTGGTTTTTTAAAAAATATTTATTGCTACCATTTTGTGAGCAGTACAATATTTTCTAAGAAATAGTGCTTGTTAACATTTTGTCTTTTTCAGTGTGAAAAGACAGACATTCTCCTCTGCCTTCTCCACACTTTTAGCCCAGGCCAAGAGGGCATCTTTTTCTGGCAGGATTTGCAAGAACAGGATTACTCATGTTGGGAGAGGGCTGTGTATTTGACAGCCATAGTCTCAGCTGATGCTGAGACAGATCCTGGGACCTTCAGGACTTCCAGTGCTGAGAAGCGAGTGCTTGAACCTGAGCTAGCCAGCACAGTAACAGGTGCCTTGTCTTTTAGCCACAGTTAAAAGTTACTCCAACACTAGAGATGGACATTTAACCAGAACATTTAGATATCCTGCCTCTGGTTAGTTTCCCACAGTCTTGGAGACAGCAACGCAACGTAAATAACCAAGAGCCGAGTAAATTCCACTCTTACAAAATCTGACAATTTACAGCCAGTTAAGATTCAGAAAAAAGCTTATTACTTTAATTCAATTGAGAGTTCAGATCTTGAAGCAAGAGATCCATTCCTCCTGCCTCTCCTGCTGAGCCACTGGATTAGATACAGAAAATGAAAAAAACACCTTGACAATTCTGCCTTAGGCAGTATCATTGATTTTTCACTGACTTACCATCCTCAGAATTTCCTTAGAAGTAGTGCACAGAGGTGGGTATCGTAACTCATTATTCTGAAAAATGTGAAGCATAGTATGTTTCCTAGCACAGATGCTGTAGACTTTTATAATGTACACTTCATATAGCCTTTTGTAATTGTCTTTCTCACACAACACCCTCAAGTATTAGTCTAGGTCATCTATACCTAAACAGTCTTTATGTGGCACCACTTTGTGAAAAGCCCCTAAATCTTCCATGGGAAAAAAATCAAGCTGCAAGGGTACTATTTCAAGTCCTGCACCATAGCAATCTTTTATATTTTTTCATCCTAACCTGTGCATGTAATATTAAAGTGGATGTACACCATTACAGGGTATTGGATAGGAGAGAAGAACAGAATTTTGTAAAATGTATTTTACTGGGGAAAAAAACCAAAAACAAGTCTAATAGGAAAACCAGGTTTTACCAGTTGTCCAGTTTTAGAAGTACGGCTTTGATTTATGGATCAAAATTGCTCATTTATTATTTTATCTATACTGCTTTGGGCAATTTTGACAGTTAAAATTTAGTTTTATTGACCAATGCAGCCAGTTTAGCCACAAGGGGACTAATGCACACACAGCCTGCTGCACTCAAGACACTATGATTTGATTCCATGACCAAGTCAGACTGGGAATCGCAACCAACATAACAATAAGTTCCAAATCTCGATGTTCAAAGCAAAATACTTACTCTAAAATACAATCCACTATTAAAAGAAGGTGGGAAAGAATTTTGTGATATCACCCTCCATGCACTGTTTATTGTAGCTGATATATTCCACCAATGCTTCTGTCAGCAATGGACGCAGGGTAGTACAGAGGAAACCTTTCTTTAATGATTGTGGACAACAGATAAAGCTGGAAGAAGGAAATGAAAATGCAAAAGAGAATCAAAGGTGTGCTCTAGTACTATGGCTTACCAGGGATCTGACTCTGAGAAAAATGTCTTGAAAAAACTGCCTTTTTCTTTTTCCTAAACCAGATTTTATTCATATATACATAAATATGTATGGGTTCATGTTGCAGCTTGAAAGACAAGTTTACTTAAAAAAACTTACTGGAAAGATTTTAAGCCAATGTTAATTTAGGCCTATCTTATTATAAAATTAGCATGTTCTGCAATCTCAATTTATTGCTCCATTGTGAAGCCCCTTGTGATACATAAACAAATCTCTGAAGAGAAACAAATCAATAAAGTGTCTAATTTGATTAACCATGTTTTTAAATTCATCAAGACAACTGTACAAAAATAAACCACTTACTTGTCAGTATTTTCCACGTCTTCTTTTCATCATCATAATACTGAACCAAATTGCTGGGTAGCCGGTCAGGTCCAGGAGGCAATCCTCCAACCAATAACAGCATTTTCTTATTGGAACGAATTCTTCACCCAAAACAAGAGGAAAGATGAACAACCACATTACTGAGGAGTATTTTTAGTGGCAACAAAATCATAACCATCAAAAGAATGTTCACTGCTTGCAGTTTTCTATTTCATTTTTTTTCTGTTTCTTTCCCCAATCATGTCTCAACAATTTCTTGAACCAAGCAGAGAAATGATCAGAAAAGCTGCGTATCTCTCTACTCATGGAATAATAAGCTTCCTTTATGCAATTTGTTAGAGGTTCATTCTAGAACGACCTTTTTCTTATATTATCCCTTTAAATCATCACTCTTTACAGCTGAATACACATGAAATGCTCTGGAGTTGTACTAAGGTTAAGCATTAAAGTTGCATGTCAAAAATCGTATTAGTCAAAATCATTATTATAAGCCATTCTACACTCAAAGAACCTTGAAAAAATTAAGGTTATGCAGAGAGTTTGTGAGCCAACTCTTTAATCACACATTGAACTTCAGATATATAGTTCAGTACAATTAGCAGCACTGGGCTAATGGTTATGGGTTAAATGCTACTTACAAGCACTTTTGTTTGTTTAATTTAGTCCAGACTCTTGCTTTCATTCTTCCCCCCCAGCTCCCCCCCTTCTCTTTGCTCTCCCCCTGTGCACCACTGGCTATAGCAACACCAATTGGTAAAAATGAGACTGTGATGTTGTTGTGAGCCTCCCCAGAGTGGAGCCCTGCCAATGCTTGCCACTGATCCAGCGGCATGAACCTGCTCAACTGTGCAAAGTCACTCTAATTCCCTCCCTCTGTTTTTCTACCTTCTCCCCCAGGGGGCAACCACTGAAAGGAGTGACTACCCACCCATCAAGAGATGGCAATTCGCTGCTATTAACCGTGACCGTGATTCCCAATCTGCCTGGCAGTTCTTAAGAACAGGACTGCAATGTCTCATCTGCAGTAAAAGTGGTTATCTGCACCCCGGCCTCCAATGCTCCACCTGATGAACGTACGATTTCTCTGCAGCATTAAGGGATTTAGCACAATTGTAAGTGAAAACTGGAGGGGAGGCCCAGACCCCCAGATGAGCCCTGATGCTTTAATAGTCACTTCGCATATAATTGAACTTTCACCAGTTATACTTAGCTTAAGTGAGACAACACTGAAATAAAGGTCTAGGCTCAAAATGTTCCTGTTAAGTAGGAAGGTGACATAGCCTGGAAAATATCCATCCATATGAATGACTGTGCAGAGGGACCATGCATTTGATGGAAAGCACCCTTGTCAAACACCATTTTTCCAGGCACAACACCACCCGTGTAGCACTCTGTGTGTCAGTCTGCAGCAAACACCCCTGGCCAAGAAAGGCAAAGAGCACCAGGAACCAAAGCCTACCACCAGAGCTGCACATGGCAGGGCCAAAGCACCACTCAGGAGCGCCAACCTCAGCAGTTCACCCTGGCAGCGGGAGCTTTACGACTGAGGCACACCCATGGCTTCGCTCCAGCTGCTACGTAAAATGTGTGTTGGTGACCCAGTGATTTATATTTGTAGCAGAACTGCATCTTCCCTTGAGAAGAATGGGCAAAATGAACTAGGCTGCGCTGTAGACATGCACCAACCACCAGGAACATCCTTTAGGAAGGGAACACACAGCTGAAGGCTTGATCCACACAATGCTCCAGAACAAAATTTGTCAAATGGCTATCCAAAAGACAACTATAGACTACAGATATATCTAAGACAGGGATGGCCAGAGAACTACCTGGCATATGGCCTTGTCTGTTTTTTAAACGGATTTAGGGCTCAGGGAAGGTCATGAATTGACAGTGGATGAAACAAAACCCTCAGTGCAGGAGCAGGAGTTAAACCATGGGGACAGTGACACTGTCCCATGCTGTCCTACCCCTTGATTCTCTCCCAGATTGGGGAGAACCCCTGCAGTCCCTCAGTCTTTCTGACAACGCAGCCTCTGACGCCTGCACTGCACCTGCTGTGTGCTGTCAAATGATGACTGTTACCTGCCCAGCAGACTGTGGCTGTGTAGGATATCAGGAATCGTCTCATGATCACTGTCGGCACAGACTCCATAGTGAGACGAAGCTGTGGGGAAAGCTCTATAAAGCACTGCCAGCATCTTTCAATGTTCAGTCTTCGCAGTAAAGTTTTTAATGAGAGAACATCTGATAAAAACTATGCAACATGGGAGTATGATAAACTGGTTTTGGTATGAGTTAGGGATGACTGCACATGTAACAAGTGGCAGAGCAAACCAGAGCCGTAAGTCAGTTATGCATGGCCATCCCTAACGATAAGAGAATAAATTGTTTATTCCAACCCTTCTGTGTTGTATGTTATATCACAATCAACTCCCTGTGTATCATAAAATTCAGAATGCCCTTGCAAGGTTTACTTGATAAAGGAGTTTATTTTGATTTTCATCTTTCATCTATAAAACCCCCTTCTAACTCCAAAGCACTGTGAAAATCCAATGAATGGCCAAGGCTCAATAGTTAAGGTGAAGAATGAAATGTCAGACAGAACTCTGAGTTTCCAGACTTTGGCAGTTGCAACTATGCTTAACATTACTTTTTCAGCTAAACAGTCTGAGAAGCAACTGTTTCTTGAGAAGCAGCAGTGGTACTATATTGGTATGCTTAAAAAATATTATTTTTTTTAGCATGTTTAGAATGAGAAGTAGCAAGAACAGAGACTTTTAGTAAAAGTTTAATAAGAACTTAATAGTCAGCAAAGTCTCTACCAAAAGCACAGGAAAATCTCATGTGGCAAAGAAGAGATGGGCACTTATACTCAAAATATCTAATTTGTCTACATTGAGAACTCTTCCAATGAACCAAGTAAAGATAATGCAGTGGCTAAAGATATGCAGGTTTTAAACTAATAAGTTTCCTTGGAGCCAATTCTGGTTTTTAAGTTTAGATGTGAAATGCTGCAATTTAAGTTGTGAAAAAAGATTTTATTATGTCATATTTATGTTTCATATTGCACTAAGCAGGACTGTTAGAATCTTACAATACATTCTAAAATATCAAAAACATGTAAATGACCACTGCTTATATGCAGAAGACTTTTCCAAATATTAATAAAAATGTAATTCAGTGGAACACTGTGATGAAGACAGGATTTAAAAATATATGTAATACATTGAGCAAGATAAAGCTTCCCCCTTTCTTGTATTATTACATGTTTGCTATTTAGATAACTCAAGATTACAATGTGAAGTGTTCTTCATTATATCTGACACACTTTTTTTTTCATAGTCCTTGTTTCATAGTGTAATATACTATTCAGTTACATGCTGCGGGTCACAGTGTCTCCAGTAAGGATTTTATGATCATCTTGTGTTCCATTAACAGTAGTGGATCTTGGTCAGGGAAGGCTAAACTGTGGACAGGCAGGCTTATGTCATGGCAAAAAAGTTGAGATAAGTTTATCCAACATTATCTTGAAGGCATTTCTTAGACTCCAAAACTCTAGTTCTCACTGATGAACATGCACGTGTTATTATTCTGCACACACTTTGCAGTTTCTCTTCTGCTAAGATTTTAAAACACTTAATTCACCTTAATTAAGTTCCTGGGTACCTCATGTGGTGTGAAATTTATTTTGTCTACTTACAAGACTGGAAACCAAAGTATATTTCAAAGTCAACATTTTCAAACTTGTGTAGTTTCTCTCAGGCACACAAATTCAGGAATTTGAGTACTCACAGAAGCAGCTTCATTTTCAGAGATATCCATCAATTTAACTAAATCCTACTCATTTCAAAGGTAGCAGAAGATGCCCATCAGCTCTACAACTCAAATTGCTAGTCTATGGTCTAAACTAACCATGAATATTCACAGCAAGAGGCTGAGCCCAAGAGAGTTTATAAACTCACAAGAAATCAGTAGAAAGGGCTGTGAGAGACCTCAGTACTCCTGACAACCACTCCTACTCTTTTGCAACCTTGACAGCCTCACGTTAATAGAAAATGCATGAATGGGAAATACTCTTCTTGTACATTGTTTTTCTTTATTAACATATCCATCAATCTTGTACTGGTGGGTTTTCCTTATCTGGGCAATTAGTAGAAGTTCATTCTACAAAAGCTGGCAAGGAAACAAGCCTCAACAACAGGTTTGCTCCAGACTCTTCCAGTTTTTAAACAATGCACCAAGGCTCTGCTCTCTGTGTTAGGGAATGCAAAGAAAGGAAAGAACACAACCATGAAGTGGCAATCCTGTGGTTCTTAATGCATCCAGTGTAGTGTTATACATCAGAAAGAAAAAATGCATCTTAAGCCACACAGGCGATCATGGTAATCAATGAAAAAAAAGAAAAAAGAAAAAGAGTATTCCACTATACTTTTCTCTTAACTCAGGGCTATAATAAACCCAGAAGCCTGAATCATTATTTATCTCTTCATATAGGCTATCACCACAGCTTTGAGTATGGAGAGAGCCAGGTAGCTCTTCAGAGCTGGCATTTGACAGATATTATGGCATTCTTGCTCCTGCTTCAGTGCTGACCTTAAACACAGCAGAGCCAAACTGAACTCCAGGTGTTTGCTCACTGAACTCAGGCACAAAAACCCCAGCTGTAATACCAGCACAGACCCAACAAGGGCAGGTGAATGTGTGGTGAGCTTTACTTACATCCTCATATCTCATTACATGGAAGGATTTGAGAAACTGGACTCTGATAGCGATACTATCAAAACAAATAGCAAGAATCTCAGAAAAAGGGGCTGTATTAACCTGCAGCAGAAACAAACTATTTCAGAGAGGTTTAGATGCCAACCTCAAGGTAATAAACAAAGAGATACATACGATCCCAAACAGCATTTCAGTTGCAGACCTTTTCTTTGTTAACACCAAAAAATTTCATCTTCAGAAACCAGGATGGTCTTTAGCAACCCTTTTCTTCTCAAAAGGCATCTTAGAGGCGCGCTGTGTTCAACAAAAATGTAGTGGACAATGCAGTTGCAGTCTCTAAATCTGAAATGTTCCAAGCATCCATTTGGCCATGACTGAGAAAAAATGTTTTGCCATTGAGAACATGGGATGTGATCTTCAACAACTGCCTTCCCAGCTCCTCGATGGGCATTTCAGGGCAACAAAAGTGTCATATGAAAACTGCTTACATCAATGGATTTTGGCTTCCGTAGCTGACTGCAAAGATAGCCATGATTAGTAACACATGTTTAATAGAGAGAAAATCTAATTATCCAAGAGTTTAACTATGAACTCAATGAAGGTCATAAGGTACAATGTAAAATTTATTTTGGACAAAGTAATTTTATCAGGTTTTGTTATCACATAAAATGAATTAACAAACATCATAACGTATAGGTGAATAGGCATCCAGAATCCCTTCCTAACCCTACAGCACTGCTACGGGAAGGACCTGAATTCTCACCAGCAACAGACAAAGTCCTGAAGAATGTCTTTCTCCTTATGGATAAAGTACAGACATAAAGAATATTTTGATTTTGTCAAAACCTAAAGCATTATAATGTTTTTTGTAAATTATGACCAATAAATTATTTAGTTCTTCAGTTCAAAGGATGTTCAAAAATTTGCTGAATGTATGTAAGTTGCTTTATGAATTGATTTTTTTCCTCTTCTAATTTGCACCTATTGCCCCAGGCACACTTGAAAGATGTGAAAGAACTTTCTAGAAATACTAAAAACCTGGAAACCAGTTCTATCATGAAGATTTTGGTTTTCATCTTTTCATTCTCAATGCTTGGCAGAAGGCCCCAGGTACCAGTTTTCATTGCAGCAGAGCTCACAGTAATATTCACCGAAGATGATGCTCATTTAATACATGTTGTTGACCACTGAAAGAATGAAGCTAAGGAACATAAAGACTAAGCTGAGAATGATTTTCTGCAGACATTGATTGTTGGTTTTGTCCTCTGAATCTATTAGATTTTTTTTTAATTTTGTCCAATACTTAAAAAAAAAAGCATAGAAAAAAACAGTTAATGTTTGCATTAACAATAATCATTCCTTTTCCTTCTAAAAGCAGAAGTCTAAGGGTAAGTGAGTATTTTAACTGATCAGCCACGCTTAACTGTTACAAAGTTACCTTACAAGTTAAAGATTCCTTTATTTCTAAAGCTGTCAGCCAATTTTCCATCCCTTGTATTAAAATAACTTAGAATCTGTTTGAAGCTCTGAAAACCCAATTTTTCTTTATGAATCCAATCCCACTACTGTCAGTCTCTAAGCAAATCTTTAAGAGTTAGCTTCCAGCTTTTAGCTGGAAGATTTTTTCAAATCAATGTCCCTTCCTTTCTGGGGTAAAAGCCTCTGATAAAATTGGTGCTTAGGGGTGGGCAACTATCCTGGAAAAGCTAAGTGCTTTTGCAAATTGCTTTCCCTTCCTCACCTCATTTTGTTTGGCCTTTTTTTGTTTGGTTCATTGGCTGGTTCCATTTTTTGGGGTTTTCTTTGTTTTTATTTTTCTGACAGACGTTGTAAAATGGAAATGCTTTATAGACTGCTTCAAAGTGGTCAAATCCTCATTTTTTTATCCCCGCCCCCCTTAGGGAATTTCAACCAGCTCTTGTTTTTTGATTGACTGGAAAGTCAAGCAAGTCCTTTTTTTGTTTGATTCTGTATCTGATGCCCGTGTCAACAGAAGGTCTCCGCATCAGAGGCTGTGCTCTCTCCAGCTGAGGCTCCTTTTCCTTGGGAAGCCAAAGAAAAGAAACACACCTTGCTGCCAGCTCACCCAAGGTATGACTTGTTACCTTTTCCACAGGTTTGTTTGTTTTTTTCTTTTTTCCTGGAAGAAGGCATCAGTTGAGGAATGCAGGAAAAAGCAACTGTGGCACCAACTTCTATTTACTTCCAGCTTCACTGCAAACCGTCTGCTTCCATTGAACTTGGCAGCTGACAATATTTGCACAGTTTGTTGTTGGCTTTCCAAGAATAAGGCAAGTCTTGACTACTAAGTACTAGGCATGACAGTCTTTAAAGAAGATTTCAGGGAGGCAGCAAATACAAAAAATGATGCCAGGAAGTATCTACTAACAGTTTTCAACTTTCCATATTCTTCAATTTCTTTAGATGGTCCTTTGGCAAACCTATAATGCTAGACAGAATCTGTTTCAACAAAACCAACATGAGAGATGTTTACAGAGCAGGGGAGTCCAGCTCAAATCCTTCTTTTAGGATTCCTGTTAACTTCTCTACTCAATCTTTTTAGGCCATGCTGAGCAGAGGATAATAACCAACTTTGCTCTGATTTAGAAAACTGCTTGGATTTTTAAAACACTAGAGTTGTTTGAAAAGATGAAACAGTGATTTTAGAGATTATATGGATTATTTTCATAACATGAGTTTAACAGAACCAAAGCTTTTTCCTGGCAAACTATTTTCTGTTGATTTTGTGTTCTATGTTTGCTCTCTCCTCACTCCCCTTGCCCCCAAGGCTCGGCATGCTTTCTCTTAAAGTACAAATCCAAACAATTACACCATCACAGCTCTGTTACATTTACTGCTCAGCAGTCACAGACTCAGAACCTCCACATTCTTATGCTAGAAAGAAAAAACCTACAGTGACCCCAGGCCACAACATGCCCTCTAAGACCCTCTCCTTTCTATCTCCTCTCTCCACATGAAGGGAATGCACATCAGGTAAAGAGTGAACAGAAAAGTCTCAGACCAGTAGCCAAGACAGATATGTCTGATGCTCACCATGATCCTACAGCATTCAGTTTGTGAAAGGTACACCCTAAGTACAAACCATTCCAGGATGATTTTGTCTGAAATGGGACTTCCTTGACTAGGAGGCTCTGCACCACTCATGACCTATGTCCTTCCTAATAGGACAGAGGTGGATTGTGTTGACAAAGGATGGGCAAGAACAACGCAGGAACTCACAAGGGGTAGCTCTGCTTTTAGGGACCTGCATCACTTGTCCAGCTGCTGCGTAGACTGTCACAGGGGGTGGAAAAGTGCATTTTCACTACAGCATTTGAGGAAGAAGCTTCTGTTTTCATAGGCACTTTGTCATCAGTTTGAGTGGTGTAGTAAGATTACTTGTTTTTAAACTTAGTTTAATTTTCCCTCTAGATCAAGCAGTTTTGGAATCCAGTGAAAGATTTCCCCTCAGAAAAAAGAGTTTGGAGATGCAGATATTTGAAGCTGCTTCAAGCGCTAAAAGGGTGACACAAAGCCAAGGAGGAGCACAGTTCAGTGAACTGCAGCAGCCTCCAGAGATCCGAGCAGAGAAGTCTGGAGCAGAGGGGATTGGTGTGTGTGAGGTCGGGGACCTGGTGGGAGACAGGGTAACAGAGGATTCAAGAGAGGGGACAGGGAGGCAAAGTTCAGTAGATTGGATCTGGGGAAGAGCCCTGTCATCTACGGAGATAAATCAGGAGGGACTGCCAGGTCACAAATGACACTGTTGCAAGTAGTGCCTCTGACTGGGAAACTAGCTAGCAGGGCAAGTACCTGCACAAGGTACCTGGCAACCCTTCACCTGCAGCTGTTGATGGTGGTCCATAAAAAAGGCCATTAAATGCTCTTCATAAATTATGTTTCTCTTAACAAATACTATAACTGAGCCAAAAAAAATGGCTATCACCTATGCCTCTGGAGCTCTCAAGGACTTTACCAGCCAGGACATACCTGTCTTTAAAAAGGCTCCCAAGGACCTTCCTGACCCACAGCAGTCCTTTTAGGACATGGGTGCTGCCTCTGTCCATTATGTGAGCTCCAGGCCTCCCACCCTTTTGGAAACTCCACATCTCTCCACTTACACTTCAGCATGAGCTTGTCCCCAATGGTAAATGAAAGCACATGAGGCAAGTAAGGAAAGTAGGTGAGACTAACTAGGATTAAACTGACTACAGGCCTGTGGTTCCCTACCCCACAGCCTCTAATGCGTCAGTCTCCGTTCTGCAGCTCAGCTGAGAGAGTCCTGGCACACATACAATTTCCTGATATTAATTCAGGCACATAAAAACTGATTCAAAGCCCACTAAAATAAACCAGAGCCTCACATCCACTTCATCCATACTGTAAAGCAAAAGTTAATAATTCACATACATTTTAAGGTATGTTTTTCTTATCAGGATGTTAATTTGGGATCTGAAGTATTTCTCACTTGAAATTAATCATGAATAAGAATATTAGTTAAAAATCCAAATATTGATGCTATGATCTCAAAGGGACAGGTAGATGGTTGTAACCAGAACACAGAGTGTGTTTCAATGAAAAAACATACACATTTTTTACAACCACTAAACGTGTCCTACCAAGATTCTACAAAAATCTCAGTAGAAAAAGAAGTCAAATTGAACTACGGTCTGTGAGATTTGGAGACAAATAGTGTATGCAAGAAGAAAATTATTTAATTGCCAAGGGATATAACTTGTTTCTTCAAATTTTTAATCTCCTCTGTAGAAAGTAAAACAGACCAGGCATTTATATCTTCCACATAAATGTCACTGTCGCACACTGTTCAGCACTTCATATTTCCTTCTTCATCAACAGTTACCATCTTCCTACTGAATGAAAACTGTTCATATCATCTTCATCACCTGTCACTGTTTAATTTGATATCACTTTCACTAATATTGCCTAACACCAAACAGTCTGGATGACACCCTCTCTCCACTGAAATTAAAGGGAAAAAAAACCCAAACAAACCAGCAAACAAAACCACCTCTACAACTAGCTTTAGCAGGACCAGAATTTGCACTTCTAATCTCCCCAACGTCTAGTAGTCCAGGGAACAAAAGTATAAAAAAACAGCTGGGTCTGTAAATGCTGGGACTTTGCTGAAAAACAGCACGGGCAGGCTTAGCATTCTTATCTCTTTGTCTCCTTATTTCCCTCTTTTCTCTTGTGCTCTTTAATTCTGTATTTTCTGCCTATGACTATTTCTGTGTCAGGTCAGTTGGTTGAATCCCATCCATTTTTCCTCCCCCAAATCTGAAAGAGCTTTTCCTGAAACTGGAATACTCAGCTGTTACTGACAATAGATGTTGTTTCTGTCAAGAATTTGTGTTCCCCTTTTTGTTTCATTCCCTACATTCTTTTTAGCTGCCAGGGTCTTTTTTTGTTTTGCTAGTTTCCTTTCCTGTCTGGTATCCTATTCTTACACTTTTCTCCCTTCAAAAATACCCTTCTGTCACCTCTTCCCTCATTTGTACTTTCCTGCTTCCACTGCTTAAATCCCATTTCTCCCCTGGGGGATCTCAACTCCTTTCTTTTTCTGCATTTCCCCCTCTCTCCCAGTTTTACTTTCCTCACTGCCCTCTGCCTCCAGGTATGCAGCTGTATGTGCTGCTCTGCCGGCAGATGCTGGGAGGGGCGGCCCAGCCCAAAAGCCCATGGCTAGGAGAGGAGCTGCAAGGTGTCCTGCAGCCCACAAACAACTCCCAGGCCATCAGGGACTGCCCCTTTCTCCCCAACCCACCTTCTCCTGCCTGTCCAGAACGAAGGGCATTGTAAATAGTTACAGGCAAGTGAAACCATAAAATCATAGGCAGTAGTCAATAAAAAGGCTACAATATTTAGGTAAAACATTTAATAAGCCCCACAAATTAAGTATTTTTTTCTATCATGCTCCATTGTCTGTCTACAGCTATATTGTGCACTAGCACAGAAAAACCTGAAGTTAAAAGCTAGGTGATGGTTTTTTATCCATTTTCATTGTTGAAAGTAAACACAGAAGCAATTATAATTCCCAGTAGCTCACCCATCTTTAAAAGTGGATTTCTTCCCGGCAACATGGTAATGCTCTACCCCCAAACTTTTTAAAAATTGAAAATGCATACCATGAATTATATAAAATATATTATATTACACAATAAAGCACAGAGACATTTTAATCAACCCAATATTTTGGTGAAGATCTGAGAGTCAAATAAATGCCTGGAATATGAACTTTTCTCTATCCAAATGCATTTCCTTTCCAGAACTACAGAAAACATGATGCAGCATAGAGCTATGTGTCTCTTTCAGGGACAGACAAACATAATTTAAGCCTAATGTTCAGAGTCAATCACCCCACTCCAAGTCGAAATCAACTATGATTTTTCCTAGTGACATCAAAACTGACTGTGCCTCCAGAGGCTTTAACAGCAGCTTATATGCTGAGGCCCTGGTAAGGTGAGGATCACTGAGCCAACAGAATTACTAACTTTGCTTAGAGTTGAGCACCTGATTAAATGGCAAATCAAAGCCAAAACACCCATCCCCTGTGGTGAAGTCCTAAACCTCAGAGTGCACAGCAAGGCTCACAAGTCAGGAACATAATTCCTCAACTTTTTAAATTCTGATCATTTGGCTGTTGTACCTTGAAAATTAATTTTACAAAAATACATAAGGACATTCAAGCACCACCTTCTCTTAGGAAATTTCATGGAAAAAAGCCTACTCTCTCTGAGGGTAAACAGCATTTTTCACTGCAGCACAAAAGAGAACTCAGGTACCTACTAACCCAGCTGCACTTATACTGCAGGATCTGCATTTGTGGCACAAACTTTATAAATACCTCTGCTCACAGAGCAAAGAGTGGCTCTTATGACTCCAAATCTCTTTCCTCCAGTCCTGACCACTGGACTAACTGTATAGTCAGATTTCAGAAGAGAATCAGCATATTTTGAGCTTCCCGTTACATTTGTTTCCATTAAGAAATATAAGTAGCCCTGATGCCAATGTACTCCAAGGTGTGCATAATGGATATGTATGTAACATAGATGCTTTTTTAAAATAGCTGGTTACTAAAAAAAAAAACCAAAAACAAAAACAAAAAAACCTTACTGGCAAGTTCTAATACTGATTGCAGTTCTCATTTCTTCAACATGCAGGAAGCAGGTGGCTATGGCACTGGGCTGCTTGCATTTCTCACCAACCCGTACTGTACTGTTCAGAAGCTATTCAGAAGCTACTGCAGTGCCCGAGAGGAACAGTTAATCTCTTTCTAAAGACATGTGAATCTTTGGCGAATGACCTTTCATTAAATTCAAAATTACCAAAGTCACCATTACTCACAGAAAAAAGTAATCAGTTTTGAAGTCTTTTTCTGTGTAACAATTTTTATGTATTTGCACATGCACTTCAAGCTTAGTTACTTTTAAGACTTTCTTCTGCAACTTAGTAACTTAAGGAACTCTTTGCAGATTTTCTTCCTTAAAATTTTACTGAGTGAATGTCAACCTGTTAAAATTGCTACTTTAGAGTAACTACAAGTAACAGAAAGGACAAATCTGGAACTCTCTGTAGTCTTGAATGTTTCTTTTTCTTCCTCACTCATGTTTAAGAAGGCATTTGTACGCTTAGGCAGCCTGACAAAATCTTAAAGTGATTAAGATTCAAAGATGGGCCTTTGTGACCTTTATGAATTTCCAGGAATATCATCCAAGACCAAAAATGAAAATACAACAATTGTATTCTGCATTACTAAGCATTTCAAAATCTTCCACACTTTAACATTTGGAATAAGTTCTAATGCCTGCTTATAAATAAATCGGAATGGTTTTGCTCCCATTTCACTGCCACTAAAGAATCCAATCAAGAGAAGCTAGTTACAAGGCTATTATTAGACACACATTAAAGTTGGGAAGGTGACAGCATGTTTTCACCCACTGTTGTTAAGGGTCTCTGAAATACCGCTGCCTGCACAGACATGCAGACCTCTTACAAACAAAAAAGTAGTATTTATGGTATTTGGAGTGTCCTGTAAGCCATTAAGTGCAACTCAGACTCTCATCTAGGACTACTTAATGTGCAATCCCTTTGTGTACGCTCCCGCTGACAGGGAAAGCCAGCTCCCAGCACCAGCAGTATCTGATTCTTGCAGCATCCATGACACTTGTAAGCATTCAGTGGTCAGAACATCACTACATATCCTTCAAATGACATGGACCACTGAAGCTGGAAAGGTATCTCCACTGAACCAAGCCGGCTGGTATCTCAGCAATCCACCAGGACACGAGCATCAGCTTGCCCCCAGCTGCGTGCAGAATCTCGCCTGAGGAGTTGGTGGGGTTTGCATTTTTGAAAGTCATCACTTTTGAGCATTAAAATGCAAAGGGTAGGCACCAACTTACAACAGTGGCATCTCAGAAACACTTCACACTGCAAAATACTTGTATTTGATTTTTTTGATTTCAGAGTGAAAATCAGATAGACAACAAGGCGATAAGCATGACAGAACACTAACATAGTGAGCTAGCCAGAAATAATAAAAGAGGGCACACCATCTCCAAAGTGAAACCATCTGGGCACCCATTACATGGAGATATAAAGAATCCTCTGCTTTAATGCTAATAGCATGTATTATCTAAAATATTTATTAATGTCCTATTTTTTTTCTTGCTGCTGTCAATTAATTAGTAATATGCACCTATTAGTTAAAAAGCTTACAAGAAGTTGAATAATACAAAGTGTGGTTTGATTTCCATGCTACCACGCCACTGTATTATACCAACACTAGAAGATGGTATTATCTTTCCATTTTTGAATGAAATATAAACATATTTTAAAAGAAGATAAATAAATTTTGGGTATGTTTACTGCTTGTTAAACTACGTGCTGTGCATTCAGTTCCTAACACCAACCTCATATTGTCAATATTTGACATCCTGATTCATTACCTTATTAAATGAAAATAACTGACATATCATAGATGTAAGGACTATGAAGTCACAAGTTTCCACGCATAAACAGGGACATCACCCCACCATCAGCAATATCCGAGTGTGCACAGATGATGCAGATATTTATGAAATTAACAGATCTAGGACTTGGCTATTACAGCCTAAAACGCCCATGAAGACGCAACTCCTTGTTAAGGAGAAACATTGTGGGAGGAAAAAAAGAAATTATTAATGGCCAAAAAAACCACCCCAACCAGATTCCCAAAGTGCGGGCGGCCAGAGGGCCGAGGGGAGGGGACGAAAAGTTTGGTGGTGCAGAGGGCGGGCGGCTCGGCCCCGCCACCGCCCCCCGCAGCCGCTCNGGGTCTCTGCCCGCCGGGACTCCCCGCTCCCGCAGCTCCCGCGGGCCGGAGCCGCCGAGGGGGCGTCCGTGAGGACAGCCCCCGTCCCCGCCGCCCCTCACCTGCTGGCCAGGCTCTGCCGGCAGTGCTGCCTGAAGGGCATCAGGTGGTAGTTCATGGCGTCCAGCAGCAGCTTCTGGCAGACGGGATCGGTGCGCATGAAATCCACCGACTGGACCCGCTCCACCAGCTCCGGCGCCGGGATGAGGGCGAAGCGGAGGCGCTTCATCAGGTCCGGGGCGTACTGCATGCGGGTCTCCCGGTCGTGCTCCAGCCAGAGCACGGACATCTGGAAGAGCGCCAGCTCCGACTCAACGGGGGGGGGCAGCGAGTCGAGGAGGGCGCGCATCTCCTCGAAGTTGAGCAGCAGCACGTCCTCCACCAGGTACTTGTTGGCCAGCTTCTTGGTCTCCTCCAGGCCGTGCAGGGCGGCGATCTTGCAGACCTGCTTGTAGTTCTGCACCGAGATCTGGTCGTTGAGGAACTGCACGCACAGCTTGGTGACCTGCGGGATGTGCAGGATCTTACTGACCGACAGCACCTCCTCCACCGTGTCCAGCGAGAGGGTCACGTTGGCCGTGTACAGGTACTCCAGCACCAGCCGCAGCCCGATGGACGAGCAGCCCTGCAGCACCAGGTTGTTGATGGCCCGCGGGCTGGCCAGCAGCTTGTCCTCCGGGGAGGAGGATGGGGTGCCGGGCTCCTCCTGCGACTGAGGCGGCGGCGGCTCCTTCGGGGGACCTCCCAGCCCGTCCTGGGCGCCGGGCCCCAGCCCCAGGGCGTGGGGGTGCCCGCCGCTCCCGCCGCCGCTGGAGAACAGGGATCGGAAGTACTGGGAGCAGGAGGCCAGCACGGCCTTGTGGCAATGGAACTGCTGGCCCTGGGCCGTCAGGGTCACGTCGCAGAAGAGCTGCTTCCTCCACAGCAGGTTGAGGCCGTGCAGCAGGTTGTCGCTGTGGCTGGGGTCGAAGGTGGAGGTCCTGTCCCCGGATCTGGACATGGCGAGCGGCCTCCGGCACACCTGCCTTTTAAACCCTCCTCCAACCTGGGCAGAGGGTGGGGAGGAGAGCGGGGTGGGGGGACACACGGGACGACACAACAATAAACACAGAGCTTTAGAGGCCCGGAGGGCGCATCCCGGCTGTGTGCGCAAGGGTGGCGGGAGGCGCAGCCAGGGGACGGGCTCCCCTCTGCCCGCCGAACCGAGCCTCCCCCCCGGCCCGGACACAGACGGGCTCCCTCGGACGGGCTGCAACTTCGGACGGCTGGAGAAGATTTATTTTTTTGGCCTCTCCCCTCTTCACCCCCGCCCCCCTTTCTCCTCCCTCCCCGGTGGAAACCGGGCAGTTCTCCGGGGGAGGAGTAAGGAAGCCGGGGACATTTTCAAAGCTGAGCCACCTCCCATGTGCCCCCTTTCCAAACACCCAAGCAATCAAACACACCCGAAATAACACTCCCCCCTCGCCCCCCAACTCCGCGGTGCCCGGAGAAACTACCAAGAGACTGAAACTCTACCGGGCAGGCGAGCAGCCGTGTCCGCCCCGCTCGCCGCCAGCCCCCGGTCCCCTCTGGCCGCTCTGGCAACTCGGCGGCGCCGGGACCCGCTTCCTCCCCGGGGGGCGGCGTGCCCGGAGCGGGGGCCCCGGCGCTGGCCGGCACCGAAGTTAAGCCCCACTCTTCGGCCCAGCGCGGGGGCTGCAATACTTCGCACCCCAGAGCGGGGACGGGGAGATGGAAGCGGCAGCCCCGGGCCCGGCGAGGGGAGCCGGCCGGCGCTGTCCTGCCCGGCTCGCTTCTCCTCGCAGCAGACGGCGCCGCGGCCGTAACTCCGGTAACTACGTGAAGTTCAAGTTGGGGGAAGGACAGGGGAGGCGGGAGTGGGCGGCGGGGAGCGGGGCCGTGCCCGGCGGACCCCGGTCCGCCCGGACCCTGCTGCGCCCCCCAGCCCCGTGCCCGGGGGGGGCGGGGGGAGGATCGGGGAGGCTGCCCCGAGCCGCGGCCGCACCTGCGGAGGCTGCGCAGCCACCGACCCGCGCTGACCGCATCCCGCCCCGCGGAGCGCCGCCGCCGCTCTTCCTCCTCCTCCTCCTCAGCGGGATCCCGCCGAGACCTGCTCCTGCCATTGCAGCGCGCTCAGTCGCTTCTCGCCAATACTGGGCTTCCTCTGCCTGCCTTCACCCCCGCCTCGCCCCATTTATCGGCACAGC
>VYZT01063330.1:28261-93729 GCA_013400735.1 Pomatostomus ruficeps
GGAGTAAGTCTGTAGTGTTCGGGCTGCACAGGATTTGTTTTGTATTTCTGCTCTCCCCCTACACCCCAGGAGTGATGGAAATATTGTCTGGTTTCAGTAGCCGATATATTGTCAACCCCCATCCCCTTGTATTCATATTATTGCCTTGACAGGATACATCCTCCTTCCTTGCAAGTATGATGAGGCTGGAGGGGTGGTAGGGAGAGAAAGTGAGGCTACTAAATGGTGTTAGTGGTAAAACATTCCTTTTACATTTGTTCCCCTGCACTGTTCAAGATTTATGATCTTGTTTGAAGGCATATTTTCTCTATCGTTTTTTCTGGTTAGACAACCGTCTCTGAACTTCACTGTCAGCTCTTCAACAGATAAGGGTTCAGAAGTCACATTTTTTTATTGGAAGATTAGCATATTGTCAGATTTATCTTTCAGTTTCGAGACTTTGCAAAGCAGAAGCCTGAATCAAATGGCAGAAAAGCAGCTGCTATTTCACAAACATAACCTTTCAACTTTCAGCCAGAGCTGATACCCTAGAAACGTGCACAGCACGGCCCATGGGTTGGAGCTTTGTTTTGGATTTTGCTCCTTTATAGTTGTAAGAAGCAGAGGGAATTCTTATTCTAGGCATTTTGGGCTTTTTCTTTCCACCAAGGGGCATTTTGGTAGAGGACATGTTCTCCACACTTTATGTCATGATATATTGCACCCTCACATTTATAGCTCTGTTCGTCTGTTGTTAAACCTTCTACTGTAAAAAAAAAAAAAAAAAAAAAGGCAAGAAAAGTAAAAATAGGTGGAATGTTTGCCCTTGAATGAAATGCACATGAAAGGAGACTGGAACAAGCACTCACAGAAAGTTTTACCTGGTGTGAAAGCCACGAGCCCTCTCTCCTTTCACAGATGATGCTGAGGCTCCTGTTAATTAAAACACATACCAGGAGTAGGACTTCGAATGCCAGGTCTCATGGTCTTTCTCTTTGACTTGGCCAAGGATGCCAGTGCATTTACAGAGCTGGAGTCAGATTGCTCAGGAATGCAAAGGACTGGAACTGAAAGGCATCATGGCAGTTTTTGCTTTTATTTATATTCTAGTGACCTTAATAAAGAAGTTCTGCCATGCCTCTCTGTTTTTCCTTGCCAGATAGGTCCCTTCCCCCTCCCTTGGATGCCAATTATTCCTGCAAGAAATTTCCAGGAGAGGTAAGGCAGCTGGTATTGTGGGGCATAGTATTCTTCCCAAAATCACACCATCCTATGCTGTTTCTAAAGCCATATTCTTCAATTTGCTCTAGTTGTGGCTCCCTCCCTGCTGTATCCTGTTGGCCACACAGATTTTGACCCTGTTGAGATGAAGAGAAACGTGAATTACAAGATGCTTCCATTTTGATAGTAGCTGGTGTCTTCAGTGATGCGAGTTGTTTCCCAACTGTAGTAGATGGGAAGAACAATTTTTATATCACGCTTATGCTGCTGAACGTCACTGCTGTAATGGCTGTAAATAATCCCCGTGGGGTTTTGTATCAGTTTGCACTGACTGATGTGTCACACACACTTATCCCATTGCAAGCTGCCAAAATATGTCCTGGTAGCAAGTTTCTTGGACCAGCATACTGGTATGTTTTGCTCTTTATTGAAAAGACCTGGTTAATTTTTATTTAACTTCGCTACACTTAACTTGGGTTGAAATAAAGCTCAGTCTTAACTTACGTGTATGATTTGTGGTCACTTATGAATTACATTGGACAAATATTTCCAAAAGTCCTAGGTATGGTATTTTCTAAATGGTCTTGAACATTTTGAAGGGAAACTTCAAAGTTTCTAAGTTGGGTGCTTGATTTCAAAGTGGAAAATTAAAGTTCATCTCTTACAGATGGCAGCTGTTGGCAGAAAATACGATGTGCTTGCTTTCTTCTTCTGTTACTCCCAGACCTGCACCATGTAAAATTATGCATTTTTTATCTTTGGAGCAAAAGTAGATGTAGGTGACACTTGGCTTAAGTAGGGACTTCACATCTCTAATTTATGTACCTAAAACAATCACAGACTTCAGGGAAACCACTGGGAGCAAAGACCATCTCCCCTGAGGCACTGATTACATAAGAACTCTGATGGGTTCCCTGTCATAGCTAAAGGGGTCTATTCGTAAACAGGATTTCCAGAGAACAGAGGGCAGTGGCCCATGCTTTCATCATTTCAAAGCCAGGGGTTTGGAGGTGTTGTGCTTTTAGTCATCATCCTTTTGCTCAGCTCTTTCCATCCCTGCAGATTCCTCAGCTTACTGAAGTCTGATTGCAGAGGCTTGTGGTGGAGAGGTCAATACTACAAGCTGCAAATCACATCTTGGAATTACAGGAAGAGGTCCTGGTGCAGAAGAGGCTTTTATCAAGACAAGATAAGGCATGGTCATTAAAACCTCAGGGAACAAACTCAGTAAAAAACAAGGTAAATGTATTTCAGTAAGATTAATTTTATAAAGAGAAATTTTGAATGCTTTTATTATCTGTACATGTGATATAAAATATATCTCTATACAACTGATGTTTTATGGGGGATTTTTTGCAGATTTTGTTGCAATATATACTGGTATCCTGGCACATCTCAGAAATAAAGTTACATGCACAGTATCTTTATTATTAAGCACCAAAATATCTGTCAATTCTGAACACCTGCCCTTTTGTCATTGAGATTGCTGTCAGAAACAGAGCTTCAGCTGCCTCCCCTCTCTGGGGCACAGAATTTGCCTTTTGTGCAAGTTATCTGGCCTGCTGAACTCTCTCAACACTCTGCATTCCTGCCACTGCTTCATTTCAAATGGTAGAACAGAGATTCTGGCACTCACCAGAGCCACCTGGATGTAGATAGTATCTGCCGCCACAGGAAAAGAAGGTTCTTTTGAGGGGCCTTGCAGAAGGGTAAAGGATACAGGTGGGCTGGATCGTTTTTGTTTTGTTAGGCTGTGGTAATTGTTTGGACAGATCTGAGCACACAAGTCCCTTTTGAGGTGTAGGTTCCATACAAACAGATGAACAAGAGCAGTCCTGGCTGTTATCAGTGACACTGCTACTTTTGCTGAGCGTTGTATAATCCACCCCAAAGCTTCTGATGTGGAAGTCTGTGAGCTCACACTTCTGATGGAAGACCTGACATCACAGCGCACTGTTCTGGAGTAGAGATTAACTACTCACTTCATCACTGGTACTGTCAGTCCAGGAGCAGGGCAGGAGTGGAAGATATCAGGAGGCCATGGTGGTGGCTGTTAGACCCATGAATCTGGACATCTGGATTCCCACCACTGGCACAGTGATTGTACCTACACTGGCTTTCTCTGAGGAAACCCTTTCCCTGGAATCCAAGGACATGTGAGGTATTGCAAGGAGCTGGAAGGGCAAGAGAATAAAAAGTTGTCTTGGGTCTAATAATATAGATGTAACAACCTCGACTGAGGTGCATTCTTTAATATCTCTGTGCTTCAGTTAACAAATGCTAAAAAGGGTTTTCATTAGTGCAGTCCAAGGCTTGTAGTCCCTCAGCCCTGCTGAGCACATCTGCCCAGCTTCACACCCAGCTGGGTATTTTTGGATGTTTACTATTAAAATTGTGATGCCAGTGGCTACTGCAACTGTGTGACTGTGGAGACTGGCCCAACTGGGCCCAGAGGTGTCACAGGCATCCTGATTGCATGTGTGGTGTCCTGGCTAATTCATGCTTGCCTAGTGCTTTGAGATTCCTCCGGGAGTACTGACTGGTTTTATTTATACTCACAGATATATTGTGAAGTATTGTTTCTGTGCCTGAATGTTTACAAAACAGAAATTTTACTACAACAAAGAGTCATAATTCCATTAAGTATTCTGTCTTTTGCCCAGTTTACCCAAAACTCTGATGTGGGTGGACTGGGTCCTGCTGCATAGGGCCCTAAATGAGGGATTCTAAGAGCACTGAAAGGCAAGTTGTTCTTTCCCTCACAGTCCACAAAAAGGCAATAGAGTAAACTACATTAAAAAAAAGTCATTTAATGTAATGCTGTGCAATCAAGATGACATGAATAAAGTTTGTAGAAAACCAGTAGCTTCTGAAATATCAAAATATAAGGTATTTCCTCTGAAAGAGTTATTAAAATAACTTGGGGGGGAGGCAGAACTCAGAACTGTTAAAAGAAGCAGCTAAGCTTGGGGAAATTGCAATCTAAAAGCAAGGTGGATTAAGCAAATCCTTCTGTACAGAACCATGCTACAACTAGGAACCCTCTAACCATCACTTGGAAAAGCTTACGCTCTGGGACTCGATTTTCAGGCACATAATACGAGCTTTAGTGATTGTGTCTGCACTGTACTCCCAATTAAGGGATACTCTCTTGTGCTTAAGTCCATTTCTGTTCAGGAAAGCATTTAAGCATTTCCTAAACCATGTTCTGAAGTACTCTGTTGAAAGGGAATGCCTTCCTGTTGCGGGATATGTGTCTGCATTTGCCAGTCAGTTTGGCTGAGTTTTCCCAGCCTGGTGCACACAGGATTCATCACAAAACTAAGAGGAGGATACATTGGTGGCAAGTGACACTGTGATTGCTCTAAAGTCACAGCCAGGCTTTGTAAGGAGCCATCCCCATGTGGGACAGTGTTCCATCCTAGTTGCTTGGTTTCATGAGGCAGCACTTTGAGACACATGGGGGAAAAGGCAAGCTTCAGAGCAACAGGAATGAACTGGATTGCAGTGGCTAGAGTACATTTTTGTACTCAAGAAATATATAATCCATAGGTTTAATGTGACTCTCATAAGCCCCAAGAGCGCACTATCAGTTTTTAAGGCAGAGAGGAGTTGCGAGAATTTTTTTTAGTCCCTTTCAAGCAAAATCTGCTGACAAAGAGTTTTGTCCTTCATCAGTCTACGTGCTCTGAGGACAGAAATCATTCCCATAGTGCTCTATTTTAACTGCCCCAGGTTTGTCTTCTTCCTTTGTATGTGGCAGAGTGGACCCACTGGATGTCCAGTCCCTCATGAGCAAATAATGATGTAAAATAAAATGTGACTTTTACTACCAAGGTGCTTATTCATTAACATTTTTGGGGGCATAAGTATCAAAAAGCAAAGGAAATGTGAGTTAAGATTTATGGTTTCCACTTGCTTTACTCCGCCTTTGTAAGACAACACAGAGCACCTTCTGACCTGGCTGCTTGAAGACTAGGGCTGTACTTAAATAGTACAGTCTTGTTCTGCTGCAGAGGGGAAAAAGGTGATCTCTCTTTATCTCTCTGTGGAGATCATGGCATTGCTTTCTCAGTAACCAGACTTACCACCATTGTGAAACAGTGAATGTGCTGCTTCTCCCCTTTTCCAAAATGTATTTTTAAAGTCAGGACCTCATAATTCTAATTAGTTTGCTGAGAAAAAAAACCCACAAACACAAAACAGAGAGACAGGGCTTCATGAGATTAAAACCAGGTAATCTTTAACTCTATGTAGTCAGTGAAGGTCCAGCATTATTCTCCCAACTGGTGTTGACCCTCACTAGTTGGTGAGGGGGATTTTGGTGAAATCCAGTGGTGTCTCCAGCTTGACGCAACTCGTTATCCAGATAAACAAATCCTCTCTCTTGTTTCCATCCAGGTCCAAGTGCAAAATAGCAACCTGAGTCTAGTGTAGCATTGTAAAAACACCACTTTTGTTTGGTTTTTTGTTTGTTTCTTTGTCAGGGATTATATAAATTTGGTAGCAGATACTCTGGGGAGAAAATGTGAGAAAGAAAAGAATCCCTTTCCTTTGCTGAAGTGTTTCTCTGCTTCTCAGCAAAGTGAGAAGTTGAGTCCAGCTTTCTGGTTCAAATCTGGCAGTAGAAACCAAAAAGAAGTAATCACTGAAAGGCTGACAGGGCTCAGTGTGTCACCAGCCAGCTATTTCAGCCCAGCATCTAGTTGACATAATAAAAATATCCTTGTATTTGGCTCTGAGTGACATTGCCTTGGAATACAAACAGATCATCTATGGTCTGCTTTGTCAGGAAGGCTATGCCAGCCATTCGCAGCTGGAAATTGTTGCCCTGCACCTTTTCAAAGATTTCCATAGTGTCAAAGGGGAAAACTGAGGAAATCAATAGTAGCTCTATTCTTGCTGTACCAAAGGATTAAGAGGAGACTACAGTTTTCTCTGATATCAACAAGCTCATTCATGAGCCCTGTATTGAAGGTAAAAAAAGCGTGTGTGAAGGTAGATATCATAAATTCTAAAAAATGGTGATGAATGAGAATAAAGCAATACTTAATGTTGGAGCCCAGTCACAAGAATTGAATCCCTTTTGTCTTTTTTTCTTTTTTTCTCTTAGGCTCAAGTTGCCTGGGTGATTTTCAGGTACCTATTGCTCACAAGATAACATCTTCCTCTCTGCCCAATGCTTCATATTCATTTACACCAAGATATAAATAAACATCCCAAATATTCTAGAGCAGAGAAATAGCACTGGAGAAAAATGAAAAAAGACTTCCATTTTAACTTCATTTGGATACAGCTCATCAGCAGACAGTTCATTGCTGATGTAAAGGGACAGTCCTGGTGGACCCAGTGACTGCTCACACAAGCTGTGAATCTGACCCGCTAGTATTCTGCCAATGATAAAACTGGGAGACAGGCAAAATGAAGAACATTCCTCTGCTGAGAAATTTCTGGGTTTTTTTTTTTTTTTTTTCCCCAAATGAGATATATTTTAGTTACAAAAGATTGAAAAATTGTTCAAGATAATAAAACCTTGGGATTTCTGTGGTGCTTGTCTCAAGAATAGCCATGATGATTAAAAAGATTAAAAGGAAATGTATATATTGCTCCTTGACTTTGGTTTCTGACCTGAATGGATTTTAAGTGCCAAGTGCCAAACCCTTTAAAACAGGGTTAACAATGGAAATTTTGTCTTTTTTAAGCTACCATGGCACTATTGTAATATCCAGGCTTTTTCACAGCCTCAGGTCCAGTGTCAAGAACTCCCAGTGACAGACACCCAGACTAAAACTAGAGCAGTGACCTGAGTTATTTTGGAAGTTACAGCTCAACATACAAGATTTCATGCAGTAGCTCTGATGACAAAAATGAATTTACCACATGGAATCTCACAACATATTGTGCGGTAACTCAGAAAATAACTTGGGTTACCATTGCAAATATATATATATATAATACACATTACCGGCACTTATAGACACTGATCTATTAAGTCATTTTCCTATACTACCTTCAGACCTTTTGTCTCAAGCAGAAAAACCATCATTAAAGCTATGGTTTGCCAGACAATTACTTTGTCAAATCTCAAGAAATTGCATAATAAATTGTATATATGCATCAAACATGAACAGCAGAGGGGTATAACAAGCTGTGTGTTTCCAGTCCACTTGTTCTTTCATCTAAACAGTAGCTGTTGTTTTGAAGAGTAATCCTATGTTCTTTTCAAGGCACAAAATGTACATATACATTTATCTATCAAACTAAGTAGAAATAATTGAAACACTTAATATGCACAGTAATAAAGAAATGCATGAACAACTTCATTATTAATGTCTATTGATTATTTATGTTTTCAAATAGGCAAATGTAGCTACTAGTATTTTATCATGTTAGTCTATATGTGCATTTTGGCTTTACCTCTTTATTGGCAAGTTTACTATCCACATTATGGGTATTTTTATTGCTGTACACTCATTTGCTATGAGCATAACTGAGGTCAGTTTACGAACTGACTAGTGTTTACTCAATTTGATTACTATGTAACATTGCTGAGACTATTCTCCCTTTGGAAAATTAACTGTACAAGGAAGCCCAGTAAATCTTTACTTAAAAATTCCAAACTTTAGATTGATTTCAGCGGTGGGTCTGTATTGATCTCAAAAGCTTTGCATTCCTAACTAAAAACTAATCTTTATTTCACCCTTTAGTGACTGCAGCCATAAATATGTTCACTCATACTGTAGTTTAGTGGATTAATGGTTATTGGAGATTGTGGCTTCCAACTGGGGTTGGTAAACCTTAACCTTTGGAGGACGACATGAAGGCATTTACCCCTTGTCATCTGTAATAGCTGGGTCCCTCTCTGACAGTTACCTGGGTGTTAGAGAGGAGAGAGAGCAGGGGACAGGAAATCAAGTACTAGTGGCTCACTTCATCTATCCAATTACTTGTTATACTGACCACTGTATCTGGACCTGGCTCTTTTTCTGATGCAAAGGCATTGAAATGAAACAATTTGTTTAATCTGTGATACCAGAGCTCCAAAATTTCCAAGCACTAGAATTAGGTGTTCCTCAAAATTAATAGATAGAAGTCTTGTGTGTCCTTTCATTTCACCTTTTTTGTGGAAGATGTTTAATGTGACTCAGGACAGATCTTTCTCACTGTCTCTGACACAAGATTTTCAAAGGCAGCTGGTAGGAGACATTGCCTTACATTCCACTGCAATGACTTATTAGTTACTATCCCAAATATAATTACAATAATCGTTATAAAAAGTGTAATTGCAATAATTTCTTAAAGTAGGGTTTATTCCAGAATGTCATGTTCTGAAGTAGATGTCAATTAGCACTTAACTTATGAACAAGCCATCCCTACAAAACTTTAATTCACTCAAGTCAGTTTAAGTAACTCAAGAAAGCGATGTGAGGGTAGAAATTATTCCCACATGTAAGGACTGAAAGATCTGTCCTAACTTTTCATTAAAGAGAATAATGATTATTGAGAACATAAAAAAATTATTTCATTAGCAATATAGAGAAGGTTTCACTGGAACACGAAATATACAAAATGGTAGATGTCAAATGATTATATTAACAGACACAATTCAATATCCATCGTTCCAGAAAATATACTGAGCTCAAAAGAGACATTTCTTCTGCAAGAAATATTGACTTGAGCCTGCCTAAATTCAAGGGAGAGATTTATTTTTCATAAGCAGGTACCATCTTGTAATGGTCATTTCTATAGTTATTCCCATTTGAGAGCATAAGGGATACTTGCATCAAAAAGGGTGCCTGGTTTTTGGAAACTGATCTTATTTTAAAACCTTTCTTTCTATTTCTATTAATTCTTCTACTTTTGCAAATCAAATTCCCAGGAAGGGAGATTGCTTTTGTAATAACATAGAATTGCAGTTGCTGGCAGCTGTTGCAAATGATTCCAGGCAATTTATGTTCGTTGAGACATTTTCCCAACATCAAGGTAATCAGGGCCAGTGGGATATAATCTGGGAACAGTTTTAACAACAACTTTACATCCTGGACCAAAACACGCAGTCCCAGTGGAGATGGAGGTTGCCTGTTGTGCCTTGACATAAACTCCTGACACTTAGCTGCAGACTTTGCATCTGTTTTGTTTATTAAACTAAGAGTGTTGATTCAAACATTTAAACAAAGGTAACAAGACTGTGGGAATACCAGGCATCTGCTAGGCAGAATGTTGCCCTTATTCTACCATTTCATTTGTCTTACCTTTTTAATGTTTTTTGGGGACTGCAAAACTGCCGGGGGTTCTGCAGGACAAATATTTAGCTCTTTTGGTCAGATAGACGGCCACAGAGGAGCAGTATTTCTTTGTCTATCTATTTACCTAGGTATTGCTTTCACAGTGTAAGGCAGAAGAGTCGTTATTAATAAAGCAGGTAGAAACAAAGAAGAGAGAACAGACCCCTGATAGCAGTACTCAGGTTTTATTGTCTCTTCAGGATGCGAGCCATCAGAAAGACATGGCGGGGGTGGTTACACAGGGTTTTAAGGGGAAAGGAAAGGGGTGGCCAGAGGGGGAAGGGTCCAGGGGTCTCATCAAATCACAGAGTGATGGGGGATGACAGTTTTCCAATGAGTTCTGGGCAAAGGCGGAACATATTTGCATTAACCAATTGGTATAACAGAACAGTAGAAGTTTCTAGCAATTGTTGAATAGTAACATAGTGTGATGAATATTAAAATAACAGAGGTGGAACAGAATCTTTGATTGACAGGGTTAAAACATGGCAGTGAGGGAATTTCCCCCAAGCATGCTGCCTCCATCTTCCTCAGATTCGCTATCCTGGGAAGGAAAATCTGCCCAAGTTATTTCTCTGCTTCTCATGGAGGCAGCTGGTTGGGTCACTGCTACCTACACCTTTTCCATCTTCCTTCAGTATTGTCTGACTTCAGACTGCTTCACATTTCACTCAAGAAGGTCAAAATGCCCAGGGGTGCATGGGGTGGGACCCCACTGTTTGCTGTCCTCATACCTGATGGAAATAGGATTTCTGGGGGTCTTTTACAAGATTTGACTATCAGCAACAATCATTGGGGCTTTGTAAAGATAATTTCAGTTTTAATAACAAAGCATTGGCTTTCTGAAGTGTATAGGTTTCTAGAAATCTTTGATGATCTGGACTGAGGTTTGTTACCCCTTAGTTGGTAAAACAAGCCTTAAACTGGAGATAGTGAAAAGAACAGAGAGTCCTTCTGTTGCAGGAGGCTAGGGAGGCAAAAATCTGTCTGTGCTCCCCCTTCAAGCATACAAAGGAGAATGTACACAAAATGATGGCAGTTAAGATTATCCTAAAAAAATAAGCTCATTAACAGTCCCTAAAATTTTGTGCCATATAAATAAAGTCACAGTAGTTGCAGGTATCTTCTGATTGTCCTTGGGGTGGAAACAAGGAATAGTCAAATGCTAAAGCTGATCTCTCCGGTTTACATTGACAGCCTTCTCTGAATGCACATATATTTGATGCCACATAGACAACAGCAGCAAGAAGAATGAAATTGGTCTTTTTGGCCCAGCATGGAGGAAGAAAAGCATGTAGTGCTATCACCAGCTAGAAGAGATCGTCTCTTCTTTCAGCACCAGCCGTAGAGATTTTTCAGCATGTGGGAGATACCTTCATCTGCCTGCCTGGGAGGAACAGAAGAAAAATGGGTGTGCCTCTTGACTGCCTATATCTCTGGTAGTGCAGACCCAGTGGTTGTCTGAGCCACTGCTGTAGAGTCAGTGTTGGCAGGAGAGCCAAGTGCCCCAGGAGCAGTGGTGACAGGAGACCACCAAGCTCATTTCTACCAAATCAGTTTCATAAAACAGTTGCAGAGCAAAGATACCAGCTCAAAGTGCTACGGAGCTATTTGGGTGAACAAGTCTGGTGGATCAGTAGGGTAATGACACAAAACAAGAGAAATGAGCATAGACAATTGATGTTTTCTGGCTGGGAAAGGAGTATGTGGAGTGGGCATGGGTTTTTTTTGTGGGGAGGACATGCTCACAGAACATCACAGGCATCATCAAGTAAGGGGAAAAATATTTCTAGGAATCTTTGTTAAACCTATGTGAGCTCATCACTCATGGTCATCTAGCTGAGATCAATGTAGGGCCACATAGATTATGATTACTGTGCTCCTCCAGGAATGCCAAGCTGCTTAGAATATTATAGGAAAAAATCAAAGAAATTAAAAATGACATCATTTCACAAAGCAGTAAATATGTCATAAGGATTTTTTATCACATGGACTTGATGCACATTGGGCAGTAAGAAAATAGATTCGATCTGTTGCTTTGAGTTTTGCAGTTCTCAGTGTTTTCTCTTTCTGTAAATTTTCTCATACTTCTTCTGTAAACATAGCCATAGTTTCTTAGCAACTATCTATGTTTTTTCTAACTGTATGCGTGTTTATAATTCCAGTATACTGGGTGGAGAAATATGATTGATTGATGCTTTGACCAGTAGAATTAAGAAGTGTTAATTTCTACCTCCAATCCACAGTGATTTGTAAAAACATATAAATAAAAGCAGAGAGTTCTGCCCTCTCTCTCTTTCTGCCCTCTCTGTTGCCGTCTCAGTGTAGTCCTGTATTTAGCTCTCCTTAGGGCTCCTCGGCCTAGTTAGCTGGCCTAACCCGTGCTACATCGATCAACAGGAATAACTGCTCTACAGCTAATATGATCTACTGAGTCACAAATCCTCTTTTTCATAAGGCTTAAATACGGATTTACATGATGGACTATAACAACTCCAAATGCAGCATTTATATTTATCATGTAAATAATGATGAGCTTTCAAATTAGAAAGCAGATCAAAATAGCACACTAGTTATTCAAATGGCTTCTTGGTTCAGAAACTCACTTTTTTTAGCAGTTCAAAAGTATCAACTATTTAGACTATGAGCGTGCATTACTGAGACCCATGTGAGTAATGTGCACATGACAGTGGTCCTGCTGAACTCGGTAGGTTTGCACAGCTATATAAAGTTGCTTATGGCTGTATTTACCTGCAGGAGAGATGGCAGTGTCAGTAAGGACACTTTATATTTTCTTGTCAACTTCCACAGATTCTGTGAGCTGAACACAAAGACCATGTTAGCACTCACTGTTTTCTGACAGGGGAATAATTTCTGTGTCCAAAGCATATATGATCACTAGTATGCTAGTTTCCCTACCCTTTTCTTCTTCCACTTTTCAGTACTTTAAGAAATGCAAGAAACTTTTCCAGGCTCCTCTTTATGTGCATGCACTTTCAGAAATCCTGTGCTACCCTCTCTCAGTCTGCTTTTGCACCCCTCGGCTATATACGAACCCTTCAGCTTGTGTGAATACACATACATGAGCATCTATGGGAGCAGTGTAGGTCCTGTAGTTAGTGTTTAAATCTTTAATAGTTAAGCAGTAAATTGTTCTTCAGACTGCCCAGACACATTTTCACCTTTGATACTTAGATCTCAGTCAGGGGTGGCTTCTGTATTTCTCCAATGCTAAAAACTACTCTTGTGCAAAAGGCCAGTACAAAGGTCTTACAAGTCAAGTTATTCGAGTCCTCCCTCAGCCCTGAAAATCAGTCCTGATCGCTGTAGTTTGCAGCAGACAACAGGCTTTTGGCTGCCTCTCAGTAGAAAGGTGAGGTCTAAAAATAATTGAGGTTCAGGGGGTACTAGAAAGCACAAAGGTGATTTGGCATTATCTTTTCCCAATCTGTACCCCTCTCCCCCTAAACAGACAGAGTCCATCCACTTCTACTTTCTCTGAGTTAATTATAACTTGCATTGAGTAGTGTCATGGAGAGAGACATAAAAAGCAGCAACAGTAATAGTACTCAAGGGGAATTTAGCAGCTCTACAGCAGAACAAAAATCTCCCAGCAAAGAGTTGTGGCAATAAATGAGCCAGTTTGATACCAGTCAACGTCCACATGCAGATAGATTTATTTGCTCTATATTGGCCATGCTTTTCCAATTTCATGAGATGGGGATATTCCTGCAGGAAGGATTCCACGTTTAGTTTGAGAGGCAGCATGTCCCTGTAAAATAAAGCATTCACTTGGCCACTGCACCAACATGAGGACATTGGAGTTCAAATTAGCTTTTGCAAATCCCCCAGAGGGGAAGAAAGAAAAAGACTTGGCGATTCCTTGAAAAGAAATATTTGAAATTACATTTCAGCAGAGTTGAGGGAGGGTAGACGGGGGTGTCTTGCTGTCTCTGTGCCCTCTTGAGACAAATCAGAGACAGCCAGAGGCAGCCAGGTTATGAGCAGTGCCATGTGGGGTCTTCCCCAGCCTGGATGCTCCTGAGCTGTGTGGTAGATCTTGGATCAAGGGCAAAAGACAGCACAGAGGTGATGCAGGGAGCAATACAAAACAGACCTGTGGTGCCAACATTTATCTGCTTGTTTCTGTTTAATCTGTTTGTGCTGTTTCAGATGTCAGACAAGTTCTCAAGGTCACTGGTACCTTACTCAAGCCAGCAGCTAGAGGGGACAATATTAAGATACTCATAGCTGGAGTCCTAACCAGCCCATCTACTTCCTTCCTTTTCATTACTACTGGCTTGTCCAAAGTATCATATTCTTCCACCTGAAATTCAGCTGCAGTCCTTGCTTCCTTCTCCTTCTCCCTCTCTGGTAACCTCTCTTTGTCTCTTCTCAGCAAGTAGTTATCAGGCTTTTCATTAATGGTCTGAGCATCCTTTTGCTTTTCTGACAGATTCTCCCATGTAGGAGGAAAATGGGCATTTTTCATCAAGAGGGTCAACAAAGTAGCAGAGAGACAGCAAGAATTCACTGGGTTCATTTAACTATATCTTACTGCAGAATATTCCCTTGTGATGGCCAAATTCCTTCTTGAAAAGTGTGCTGACAACCACGCTCCTTGGTAAAATGTGAACAGAATGAAGTCAGTGTTGTGGACACCACCCCAGTTCAGAATCCATATCTTGGAGATATATATTTCCTACGGAGTATCTTCACGTAGTGGAGGGCTTGAACCTCACACTGTGAACTCATGCTCATGACATGGATCAGACAAAACTGACAAATGCAAAAAAGTGTTTCTGACTCTGCACGTAGCTGTCCCCAACACCAAAACAGGCTTTAATTTTTGAAGGTATGAATACATAAGAAACTATCTCTAAGGTCTGGAATTTGTAGCTTATATTTGTTTTTCAAGCTGCCTGTTTTTGAGACATGCTGCCTGTGCAGTGTAGTTGGTGGGGGAGTATTGTCTGTCTAAAGAAGCTGTGAACCTTTTCCTTTGACTAGGGCAAAGGCAGCAGAGAGCTTCGTGAGCCATGGATCTGTGGGGAGCCTGACTTCATTTGTACTTGTTTCCCTTCTTTGCAAAAAGATAAATATTTTTTCTTGGTTTTTCTTGCCAATTTCTACAGCAGTGAAGACATCCAAATGGCTGCTCCAAGTCTTCTAGGCAATCCATAGACTTTTCTCCAGATGGAAAAGACCAATAAAGTGCTGAAAACTCTGATGGAAAGGAGAAAATGTAAGGAGAAAAAAATGTCCTAAATGCTGATTAAACACAGAAGACTACAAGCATTTACCATGACTTCTTGTCCCAGTGTTCAAGTCAAACCGAGTTTGTTGACTACTACTTGGTCTTCTTCTAAGGTTCTTGGAAAATAAACAGTCCTCCTGTGAAATTACATTGGACAAGCACCAGATACAGGGCTCCCTTCCCCCATCACCTTTCTGCACTGTTTCAAAGACTTACTTAATGATTTACATTGTTCACAGAGTCACTCAAGCAGGCAAAGTGGAATTCCACTTGATGGGTAACATGGGGTACTTCCTATCTGAGCTGGAGTGCGAGGTGTTTGTCAGCTCTCCTAACGTGCCAAGAGCTATATGGGAACTGCTGAGATGACTATAGATTATGAGAGCAAAAATCTGCTTTTTTTTTTTTTTTTTGCAATGGTGTGAAAAAAAACCCCATAGAGAATGTCATTAGGACAGGGGACAAAGTGAACGTATGCACATCAACACATTATCCAGCCTCAATAGCACATGGTACATTGTCTCCATTATCAGACAAAAAAACCTCTCAAGAGACAGAGATCAAAGGGTTAGCTTTTCAGTGATCTTGTCATGCGGCTTCTTAAATGATAATGTAAAGGTTTTAAAAAACATTTACCGTAATTTCTGCTAAGTGTCACAGCCTAGTGAACCATTAAAAGTGAAGCAGCTCACTGAACCGCGCGGAAGTGAACAGATGGAATTCCACCCTCCCTCTGCTCCAGAGCCTCCTCAAACAATGCAAAGTCTTCTTTCAAATCTCCTCCTCTGAGCTCAATACCTAGGGCAAATATGTGGCAGGTTCTACTGCCACAAAGGCTGGGGCTTGCTATTCTTTGTGGCCAGGCTGTGTGGTAGAATTTTTTAAAAATTAAAATAATAATTTAGTCTGGTTTCTGCACTTATGCAATCCTTTCTTTTTTTCTCAATTATAGGGATGCTTTGAGAAAAGGAGGACATCCTGATTTGAGCTTTCCAGGGTCTCATGGATCACTGCCAGCCTTGTTTTCTCCAGACTTTACTTATAAATAAAGGTACCAATTTGCTTTGGGAGCAGTTGTTTGCACCTCCATAGTTCCAAATTTTTGAGAGAGAGAAATGTAGCCCTGCTGTTGCACTTACCTCCTCCTTTTATATCCTCCTCTCTGCTTCCCTGCCTAGGTGACAAATAATTCTGCACAGGTATGCATGATCTTGCACTCTCCCTGCTAATTTTTTAGAGTGCTTTATGGGCTCATGGAAATTTGGATCATTATCTCAGGGCTGAAATTTCCACTGAGTTTTGTGGATTTTGTGAGCACAGTGTGAACCATCTCCTCAGGCCAGCTTACAGTAGAGGCTAGTAGGGGTCCTGCAAGCTCCAGTGAGGCATTTGAATCAGTAGTGCAGCGGCTGCAGGGAGAGGAGGCTGTGGGGAGAGGTGGGGGATGCTCAATGCTTGATAGGTGCCAAAGGGCTTAGGGGGAGAGGATTCATGCAATAAACTCTAGTTCCATACTACCATCCTCTCTCTCCAAGGAGATCAGTGAAATATATCACACAAAGGAATGATCTTTGCTCATGTCTGAACACTTTTCACACCCCAACACAAAACTAAAAGATCTCCATCTACCTGGGGACTTGGTAAGCTTAATTTGTGCTGGGTTCATTACCACAACATGTAACTGGACAAAATCAACCACTTTTCATCTTTATCTTTGAAATAACATGATAGTCTTTGTTCTGAAGGTACTTGGAGAGCATGGAGGCCAGCTGAAGGAAAAACACCACAATTAAACTGGTCTTTTTTTAGATTCTTAGTCTATTTGATAGTCATCAGTGCAGCAGAGGCAAAGTCGCCATTTTGTCCTCAGCTTAAGCACGTTGTAAAATCAGAAGAGTTGTCTCGGAGCTTGGGTGCTAGCCATGAGGCCTGCTTTGAAATCTGGGATATAATATGCACCGTGGCATCTTGAGCTCTCCACTTTGCAAGTTGGAACTGAAATAAGTAAGTCCAGCCTTTCTGGATACTGGAGAAAGTTGGAGTTCAACTTCATGGCATAGCTGGCTGGTGGTGTGGGCTGAGAAATACAGGACTGTGGGGAAGGAAGAAGGAAGGTTCTGGTACCTCCTTCCCAGGGAGAAGCAGCAATCCCTGTCACAGGCTGTGCACAGCAGCAGGAGATGCTGCCAGCAGAACAACACATCCCTACAGGGGCACGAAGTGCTGCTTAGCCAGGCATGACCAGCCCAGGCTCTGCCTGGCTGGGCTCTCTGCTGACTGCAGCACGCTCTCACCAAGGGCAGCCTGTTTCTCCTCGGGAAGAGTCAAAGTACCTCCCTCAGCACATTCCCCTTTACCCACCTCACAGCCTGCTGTTTTTTCAGGCATCTGCTGTCTGTCCATCTCTCTGCTGGGTCTCTTATCAGGCAACATCTTCCCATTCCTTCCCAGAGTAAGATTTAGCCAGATGACTGTGGCCCTTCCATCACTAGTTGAACAGAAGGAAAAGGGACCTCTCTGGTGTGAGAAACTGTGGTGTTCAGGAGAAGATCCATTTTGCTTAGAAATGGCAGCTGAAAGCATGGGTAAACTGGGAAGGGCTGAGTTGGCTTACTGGGAGAGGTTACCACACCCATCACCTGGATGCCATCCAAGGTGAGGCAGAGTACCTGCTGTGTCTCTGTGAAATGAAATGTGTGTGCTTGAACCACATCTCTGAGCATTTAACCATTTGGCATAATTTATATGGATCCAGATACACCTCTTCCTCTTGAATCTTCCATATTGTCAAAGCAAGTGAGAATAGCCACCACATTGCCAGAGTAGACCCTGTGATAACTCTTATGCATCCACTTTTAAGTGGTCTTGAGCACCACAAGAGCGGGATCAGACCCTTGTGTATGAAAGTAGTTATCCTGGTTTCCCACTGCCAGCATCTTCCTTAAGGGTGCACTCCCTGAATAGCCCCAGCTCCTGTCTGTCCTCACACTGCTGTAGCCACGGGAGCTACTCTCAGAATGAAAGCCCGAGGACTGGTCCTTTTATTTGTGGAAATAGATACAAATGAATGCTCAGTGTTTCACTATCATCTTCCTTTTTTCCCTTCTTCTTCTTTGCCATTTACATTGCATGCATACACTTGAGCAACTTGGCTTCAGTCTTGATTGAAATATTTAATGAATATTATTCATTGTTGGTATTCTCTCGATATTGTTCTCATTCATTTTAAAACTGCCAAACCTTCCCATTTTTCAAGGATGCCTAGCCTTTTAAATAAGAAAAGCATTTTTATACCTTTATGACATTTTTTGAGGCCACATTAGCTTGTTTTTGCTATCATTTTGACTTTGATTTTAATAAACTGAATAGAAATAGCAGTCTCTCAATTTCTTAAATACTGCATGCTTTTCCATTATTGTTCACAAACAGTTGATTCCAATCAACTTTCTACAACTCATTCTGTCCTCAGAATTATTGTACTTTTATAACCATTCACAAATATTTTCAGAAGTGCTTCCAATGTGATGATATTATAACCTAGCCCTAAGGGTTTATTATCTTCCATATTATTCATTTCACCTAGTCTCATTTCCTTGGACTAAGTCCAAAATAGCCCCTGGTCTTGTTGATTGCTCCTCAAACTGAGAAAACTGTTTGGTACTGCACTCAGAAACACGCATCCATCCTTAATGACTCCACTACTGCTATGCCCATCAATGTCAGTATAATTGAAATTCCACTGTAGTCACTGCCTCTGCCTTTTTACAGCTTACCCCTTATCTATGTAAGCGTTTCCTGATCTACTACTTTTGTTTTAATGACTTCTCACATGCATGCCAGTTTTCTTTTTGGATTGTTTCATACCTTTAAGAGGTCCTTATTCATGCTTCACATTTGTCAATTATTTGACAAGCTGAATGGAAAAGAAATAGCATTATAAGGAGCACGTTACCTATTTTTTGATTTCCCCTCTATGTGGGAATAGGGCATGTCTTAGGGAATTTGCCAACTATGGTTACTCAGGTGCAAAAGAAAGGGGTGAACGTAAATAGAGGGAAAACACTTCCATATTTAAGCCACATCTATCCTTTTCGACAGGCAGTTTTTCTTGGAAAATTCTGGCGGTAAAATAAAGCAGAACATTTAAGCTGCTTCAAATAATACAACCCTTCTCCTGGTGAGCAAACCATGAGGGGGGCTTCCTGACCCTAACACTGTTGCAGTGCCAGCAGAGAGAAACTACTCTTCCATTGCTTAGGCATACACTCAGCCTTTGAGAGCCTAATTTGGCTTTTTGTATAAGCAGATCTTCCTTAAACAGAATTTTGTGTTAGCAATCAGTCCTTTACACTGTAATTCTGGGAAAGGGAGAGCCTCTCCCCTCATTTATTAAAAAAAAGTAAGTTTTGCTCTTACATGGCATGCTGAGATCTTAGATTATTGAGGTGGGTGGGTAGAATAGTTTACTTCCAAAGTTGCATAATCTCACTGCTGATATTGCTAAACTGTGTGAGATTTTAAATGGAACCTGGTGCTGCCGAGACTCACTGAAATGAAACCTTCAAAGGTCTCAAGGTCCCCCGAGCATTTGCCTTATTGG
The DNA here is from genome assembly GCA_013400735.1 of Pomatostomus ruficeps. Lineage (NCBI taxonomy): Eukaryota > Metazoa > Chordata > Aves > Passeriformes > Timaliidae > Pomatostomus > Pomatostomus ruficeps. The sequence continues at coordinate 47,604 of VYZT01063330.1, forward strand.
GGGGGCCTAAGGGCCCTGTTCCTTAAAACAGTTGAGCCTCACCAATGAGGATGCAAGTAAAATAAATACCAAATAAAGATTAAGGGCTCGAGAACCCGTGTTACGTATTGCTGCCTGTGAGCAGAAAGACTGGTGTGTTGCTAAGATGCCCAGCTGATTGCCACCCTAACATCCCAACACACCCAGCCCACAGCCATGGGATGAACTCACCTATGTGTGTGAACGAGGATCCTGCTTCCTCAAGGGGCTAAGCCTGCTGAGCCCCTCGCTCAGTCCCTTCAACGTGGAGCCAGCAGCGGCTTGCAGGGCCAAGCTGACACTGGTAATGGCATTCCCTGGTGTTTCCAGTGAGCAGCTCACACTAGGTTGCTGCCTTCCCACTATCTCAGTAGCTCAAGAAGTTGTTAGTGAAAGGATTACAGTGTCCCTTCATTTTTCATATGCCTGCCAGTGTAATATTGAGCCTAACCTCACATTTGGGCATCGCCCATTCTGTGGTGCATGTCTAGTGTTTATTTCAGTGTCTGTCAGAGGGTTAAAACTATTGGAGGTCCAGATGACATCTGGCTTCTCAGCTCCTCCAAAATATTGGCTGCAGTGTTTATCAGTGCATTATTCATCAAAACTGATGATGCAAAGTACAACATGCTGTCTGCAGCTCAGTGTAAGAGTTGAAAGAAGTTGGCAGAAATGCCTAGTGTTCTGTGAGCAGCATGTAATCAATAGTCTGGGTGCTTGTTCACTTTATGTTGATGACTATTCCCTCTGGTACGTCTTTGTATATTTTTGGGTTCTCTGTATTACCAGCTGTGCGATTTTTCTCTCTCTTTTCTTGATACCAGCTTTGATAGAACAGAAGGGACAACCTTTTGTGCAGTAGGTGTCAAATCAAATAAACTATTTGCACAAAGCCTGGAAATGAGAGTCAGAGAAAAAAAGATTTAGTTGAGATTTTCCATCACAGACTGATATTTTTCCTTCTTACCGTTTTTTTTTTTTTTAAGGAAAAAGGGAGAGATGAAATATAGTAGAGGTAAAGACTGCTTTTACTCTCATTAATATTTTGAACCGAATTCTGCTTTTTGGATAAGGTACATCTAGCAAGACTCCAGAGTCTTCAGTAAAGTTACTCCCATTTACACCAGTGTAACAGAGCAGAGTGTGAGTGCTTATCTTTAATGCAAGAACTTGCAAAACAATAATCAGATTCTCAGCTGGGGTAAGTTGGCAAGTTTCCATTAAAGTCAATGGACCTAGGCTGATTTACACCAGCTGATGATCTGCCCCAGTATCTGCTACACACACCACACGCACACACAAGCCACTGCTTATTTATTTTCAGTGTTAGACCTGCATGTAAATTTGGTGCTAAGACAACCAAAGAACAGTGGTAGGTGAATCTTTTTAAAAAGCCATATCTCAGGTAAGAACATTCTTCTTATATGTCTCTCCTTAGCATGTGGGTATCAGTATGCAAAGTTGTTTTGGTTTTAGTAGTGGGGAGGGGGCCATAAAGATGGCTCCTGTGAGAAGTTTCTGGAATTCTTCACCATTTCCAGGAGAGCCAATCTCAGATGGCTCTGAGGATGATGGACATGCCACTGCCATGTCTGGGCCAATTAGAAAGGCTGGTTACACCTCTGTGATGACATATATAAGGAAAAAATCAAAACAAACTGTGGATGCAGCTGCCTTTAGTTAGAGAAGGAGGAGGATGTGAGAACATGTGAGGGAAAACAACATGGAGACACCAAGGTCAGTGGAGAAGGAGTGGGAGGAGGTGCTCCAGGTGCTGGAGCTGCGATTCCTCTGTAGGCCGTGGTGAGCCCATGGTGAGGCGGGGTGTCCCCTCTACAGTTCGTGGGATCCACGAGGGATGCAGAGCCACCTGCAGTCCGTGGGTGAGGTGCCAACATTGGAGCGGGGAGATGTCGGAAGCTGCAGCAGCCATGGATGCCAGAAGAAGCCGCAGGAGCCACAGATGCCAGAAGAAGCCGTAGCAGGTGCAGCCCAGTGAGAGACAGAGACTGAGATAAAAGTCCCGCAGTTTGTGGAGGAGGTGACCACGCTGAAGCGGGTGGATGTCGGAGGAAACTGCAGTCCAGGTGGGAGACCCAGCTGGAGAGAGAGGGGCCCCCTGCTTCCATGCTGGAGCAGTTTGTCCTTGGAGGACTGCATTCTGTGGACAAGTAAACCCACGTCGTAGAAGTTCACAGAGAACTGTCTCTCATGGGAGGGACCCCACGGCAAAAGCAGAGGAAAAAAACTCTCCCTAAGCAGGGGAAGAAGATCTTGGAAATGGATTGACCTGAAAACCCCACACCCTGCCCCGCCTTGCACTGTTGGTGGGAGGGAGGGAGGGGTGGGGAGTGAAAAGAAAGGTGTCTTTTAAAGGTTTAGTTTATTTCTCATATCCTCCTTCTAACTCTGGTAGTAATAAATTTCATTTTGCAACTTAAGTTGAGCCTGTTTTTGTCCTTGGAGCATTTTCTCTCAGTTCCTTATCTCAACTCATGGACCTTTGGGTTAATTCCCTGGGGTTTTTTTCCCCCCCCTCTCCTTCCCTCCTCTGCCCAGCTGTGGCAGGGAAGGGAACGAGTGAGCGGCAGCCATGGGTGCCTGGCACTTAGCCAGGGTCAAACCACGACAAAAGTCTTACTATTCCTGCCCAGTGCAAAAATTATAAAGAAGAGTGGAACTGAAAATTGTTGTTTCACTTGTGGCCCAAAGCAAATTAGCGATCTTCAAAATTCTGAAATGGAGACTTGACACTAATTCTCCTAAGGAAAACTAAGGGGAGCAAAGAAAAACAAGACCTTGCTGTATCATTTAATGGCTCTTCTTAGAATGCCTGTGTCATTTCTGTTTTCCAAAGGGCTTCACAAATGTGTTAACCAGCAGTATGTGGATCAGGATGCACCACAGAAGAGGGGGGCTGCTATTCATCAGTTCTGTGCCATGGTCCCAAAGTCACACAAGACCAGACCACGCACAGAATGGATATGACCACCACTGGGTCTGTCAGTGGGTCAGTCCCAGAGCACCATTTAGCCAATATGATGTATTTTTTATATTTGAACAGGACTACTGATAAACAGTAAGCATTGTCTGGTTGTCTAGGTAAGACGAGCTCAAATTATAAAATATAGGTGTGTAAATCAGCAGTTTATTTGCTCTTTCAACAGAGATCTTCTGTTGTGCTTTCAAGACCGAGAAATGTGCCATAGGGTGATTAAGAAAAAAAATAGAGAGAGGAATGATGAGTTTCAGGCTTGAGAATGTTTTTTAGATAATGTTACTGGAATTGAAGTTGAAATGATGTTCATGAAGCTGTATAGACTCAAAAGGTGCTGGCTGCAGCTCTTCTGTCACAGCATGTGCTCTTCCTGCCTGAGACAGGGAAGTAATAACTTCAGTTCTACTGCCATAGCTAAGCAACCTTCCAAGACTCACGAGGGTCACAAATACAGGCCTTGTGGTCTCACATGGAGAAGTAAATGAATATCAGAGGGCCTGTCTTGTACCTACTTTGTCTTGGCACTTGGAGACATTTTCTTAGTAGCTGCAGAATCCCCAGTGTTGGGACCAGAGAAAATGATGGGATGAGAAACACTTCCCCACTGAGAAGGAAGGGAAGATATTTTATACTTCTAAAGGTTTGTAGTGTTAGATCAAAAGACAAAGTGTCCTTGAGGATGTGCAAGACTGAGGGAACATGGGTTATGCTGGAGTTGGTATCTCTGCCTTGGCACTATTCCACATGCTTTCTGCAGTATGTGGAGTATGTCCTGGAAGCATAATCTTTCCTAGAGGAGAGTTCTGATTAGCTCGTCAGACTGACCTGCTCATCTTATTTGTCTCAGTTCAGTAGGCATGCTGCTAAGCTCAGGCTTTTTGGATCTCTCTGAGTCATGGGGTGCTCTGGCACAACAGATCTTCTAGGCTGGGAGTTAAAGAAGTGACAATGCTAGAGGCAACTGATTTTTGAGAACCACAGAGGAGAGGAGAAAATAAAGAGTGAAAGTGGGTCACCACTGCTATACACTGGTGGTAGATTTGATTTTGATCATAGCCTGTCACCAAATTGTGGCACATTTAGCCCTGTCCCTCAGGGGACTGTGATGCCAGAAGATCTTGCTGTGGGCAAGAGGAAGGAAACAGTGTTATTGTGGTTACCCATAAAACATTCAGCAAGACTCAGTTTTGTCGCAAGGACTCTTTTGCCTGGATGCAGGCTGCAGGATTTGGACTGGAACAGTATAAGAAATTGCTTGCAGTTGTGTAACAGGTCAGAAGTTGGGTCAGACCAAGGACCAAGAACACGTGATGTGGCTGTACCATCCTGTAATGGTTAAACCACTCTTCACCCCCTGCTCCTATACTTTTCAGGCTTTCAAAGGCTGAGCACACCTTCAACAAAAGCAGACGACAGGAACCCGTCATGAACGTCGCAGCCTGTGACTAATGATGTGTGTTTGTATAGTCCTGTGGCTCCCTCCTCTCCATGGTGTTCTCTGCCCTTCAGTGAACCCCTAGATATGTGTGATGTGATACTCCTCCTCATACCCACTCCTCTTCCTTTCTAAGAACACATACATGATAGAAATATTTAGAAACAGCTGAAATATCTGTTTGCCTCCTTACAGATTCAAAGTATTTCTTATTCTTAATTCAAATAAAAATTAAAATTTCCAAACTACGGTGCTTGCTGGGGGTTAGGATTGTGTTGTGTCATTTCACACAGAAGAGAAATTTGTTAAAAAATCTGGTTTAGCAAAGTGCTTTGTAAATGTTTTGCTTGGTAGACTGAGGGAACATGGGCAAATGGGTAGCTTTGGGAGGACCTGGGTTCACACATTCAGAAAATAAAGTGGGAAAGCTGGTGAAGACCTCTGGGACATTTTTTTGTAGGAAGATATCAGGTCATGGAAGTAATATATTCCAGTGGAAACCATTTCTGGCATATGTTCTGGTCAGGTTTATTTCAATATAACTTATTTCAGGGCTCTTCAGGGGAAGAATGAGACTCCAGCTGACTGGAACCTTGTACTCCAGTGTTGACTGGATAGCCATGCCAGCCCAATGTGGAGAGCCAAGATTTATTTTCATTCTCTTTGTGTGTGTGTCTTGAGTAGCTCATCAGTGCAACACATGCCTGGCATTACTCTCCCATTCAGTGGGAAGCTGGAGCTTCTTCAGCATCACAGAACACCAAGAGTTCCCAAGATATCTCACATCTCAGCATGGATGCCCTGGTATGCACTGGTATACCCTGCTTGGCTGCTGAGCCTGACTGATCGGTAGGAGAAAAAGACACCACCGTGCAGCCTGCATGGATTATTTGCACCTCCCAGCAGCTGCACCATCCTCTCTGCCAGGTGCAAGTAGCAATGCCTGCTTCATTGAAGGCTTTACTTTGCACGAGTACGAGTAGACATTCACTTAAATTACTGGAAACAGGCTCACAAGGACAACTGAAACATTTATCTTCGTACCTGTGACATCCTGTCTAAACCTTTCTACTTCCCAAAAGGGTCTCTCTGCACCATGCCCAATAAAGTATTTCCTCTACTTCACAGATTTCAGAATTTGTCATCTTAGAAAACTTGGGTTTGTGCTTTTTATGAGAGATGGGAGCACAGACTATCTCACATACATTCTGACACATATGTACACTTTTATGGACACACAGATCCTCCAAGTCAGTAATATCTGGAATGACTAGTAGGATCATAGCTGTTGTTGTATGAGGGTTAGTGAACAGTAGTCAGAAAATGCATATTCCTTTTCATACAGGTCTGGTTTCTAATCTAGTCTAGTAAAGACCAGAGGAAAGGAAATGCTTAGCTTTCTGGGACTTTTACTGTCAACTTGCATCTCAGTTTACCCAACAGAGACAGCTTTTACTGTAGTATATCATTTAAGCAAAATCCCAGTGTTGGGATTTCCCAATTTTCACTTGTTGTCCTTTGCAGTGTGACTCCATTTCATGCTGTGCTCTATCCACAGCTGTTCACCACCTCCCTAATAACTCCTGCAACTTGCTAGGAAATGCTGCTCCACCTGACATCTGTCCTGCAGGTGAGGGACCCCCTTCTCCCCTCAGAAAGCTGAGCAATACAGACAGAGGTTTGCTCAGGTGGGGACTCCAGCAGCTCCCCAGCAGCTCTCCCACCCTGCCCCTGCCTTCCCACCCTCCACAACATAAACCCATCCATGCTGTCTTGGCTTACCCTGTTGTGTTTTAGGACACCTCAGCCACCACCAGATTGAAAATGTCTGAATTAAAATGAAAGTGAGAAGTCATTTGGTTCTTTTACACTTGTAGAATTGTATATGATGTCAAGTTTTGAAGTTCAGAGCATCTCCTGCATGGTGTAATCCAATTGCCTTGCCACTAAAAATAGACCCTAATCCAGCTCCAGGTAAGCTGAACATTGGTTTCCAAAGGTGTGTTTATCACATATGCTCTAAAATGAAAATGTAGCTATTATCCTTGCTAGACATAAACAATATTTTTAATATTATCACCAGGAGTCATTCACTGGACAAATATTCACAAGGATTTTATTTGTGAGAAAAAAACTGGCAAAAATTATTCATCAGTGTTGTGGCATCCACGACCTTGGGTCAGATCCTGTGGTGCTGTAGGTAAAGAGACTCCCGTTAACTTCAAAGTGGGAATGTGACTTAATGAATTGAACATACACGAAACAAGGCCCTTAGAAATCCACCCTTTGGATATTCTTTGTGTAATTATTTTCTAATTATCTAAAAGATAATCTAAGTTTCTTTTTAAGCTTCTTATAAAGCAACCAAAGTTCATTATGCTACTATTAGCATTAGCATTCCTATAAATAATAACGTGAATATTTTGGAGCATAAAGTCATCTATCTTGGTGATATATTAAAAAGAACCTGAGGGAAATGAGGTCATACAGCGAATTTTGCTGCAGCACCAAGATTTTTGAGAGGAAAAGTGATTTTGAGTGACTCAGATTTAAAAACTTCAGAACACTTTTCAGTTAAAATATCGACTAATTTAAGAATAACTAATCTAATTATTACTTAGTCCAGAAAATATTAGTCTATTTCTCACAAGAAGGGAGGACATAGATTCCAGACCTATCTTTTCAGGAACTTTCTGTTATGATTAAATAGTCTTACAAGAATATTTCTTATGTAGGAGTGAAATTGTGTAAAAACAATTCACTCAGCCAAAACAAGCAAACAAACAAGACCCCAAAGCCATCTTAAAGGCTTCTGTTTTTAGTGGCATAGCTATGAAATGAATCAGCATTAAAAGCAAAGAAAACTGATCTTATTTCCTTTTTTTTTTCCTTTGTAAACCATCCAGTTTGGATAATCCACTGTCTTAAAAAAAGCATCTGCACATCAATTACCTAAGCACTTTAGAATGCCATAATCTCATTTTGTGACCAGGATGTGAAATTCAAATGTCATCCCATTCTATCAGTAAATGACATTTAGGTGCCTTTTCCTAGATATTGCACTCTATAAAAAACTCCCCAGTTTTTTTTGGTTGTTTTTAAACACAAACATATGTAAGAGAAAACAGGTATAATATTTATTTTGTAGATTCATCAGAGAGATAGGTAGGATTTGTTTTATCCAAGACCAGATAAAGACAAAGGGATTTTAAATTCCCTTTATGAATTCACAATATAAGCTCAGTGCTGGGCTGTAAGTGTTGCAGGTGTAATATTTCCAATGTACATTTTTGACACACACACTCAGGTATTTTCACCAGCAGATCTGTAGACATGGTTCTGTGTGGGCAAAAATGGAGTCTACTGAAGGCACGGTAAGAAATTTATTCCTAAAATATTGATTACTTTCCTGCTTGTTAAATCATTATTAAAGCAGGTTGGAAAACTCGTTTGCAGTCTCTTCTAATACTACTACTGTCACAAATGACATCACTTTTTAACAAGATGGATGCTTTCAATGCTGGGCTCAGAAATGCCAAGCGGAATTAGCAACTTAAAAAGCCCCACATTTCAGTGTTTATTCACAGTGACAAGTGCTTCTTGCACTGTACTTCCACGTTGTTGGCCCCCATAATACGGCTGCAGTTTTCTTTTAACTCACCAGCACAGGGCAGCTCCAAGGAGGCAAGGCAGGAGAAAGCTTGGCAGGGCACAGCCTGGTGAAGCGTGCGGGGGGGCTGAATGCCACTCTCCCTATTGCTCCAGTCCAGTGAGCTGCATCCTTCTGAATGCTCCCGATGCTGTGGCCACCAGAATTACAATAAAAATATTTGCAAAGTATTCTTGAGTTCTCTGAAGAAAGGGACTTCACGCAGAGAAGATGTCGAGCATAAAACATAAAGCCTTTAAAAAATGTTAGTGTGGGGCAGACGTGCACATTCAGAAGCATCTCTTCTGCTGCTAAGAAAGGAACAACAAACAGATGCAAGCTTTGCATAGAAGATGATTTGCTGAAATGGAATCAGATGGTCATAAGACCTTTTCAGACACTGGAATGAAGCGGTGAGCTGTTATGCCCCAGCTCTAGTGTTCTACCACTGCTGTTGCCACGTTTCCATCTTTTCTGTCATGGGCAAAGCGATCCCGTTGGAAAATACTTCAGAACCTTTTCAAATCCTTTGTCTCTTCCTCGGGAATAAAGTTGTCAGCACCACATTTTCATCACAATAAGTAAGTTGGACACAGCTCCAAAAAGTGGGATTTTCCTTTCAAGCCATGCCTAGCCCTGTGCTTGTTTTGTTCTCTCTGCTCCATAAGTAACTAGAAAAAGGTGCAGGCAGTAATGTGTTCGCTCGATTGACAAGTGTAAGGGATATGTAATTCCAGCTGCTTGCCCTTGAGCAAACAAGTCGAGAGGGACAGGGAGGGAGCCTCTGAGGAACCAGTGAAAAACATACACCACCACATGCACATGAGATGCTGTTATTTGATTAAAACACTATAAAATTCTGAAGAATACTACGTCACGTGAAATACAAAAGGATCCTTCAGGAATTATTCTGCATTCAGGACTCCAGTGATCTTTCCAGGCTGACTGTTGGGTTGACTCTCCTTAAACGGCACTGCCTTTAAAATGCCTTCCAACATGCTTCCAGCAGGAAAAGTGTTTGTAGGACATGGCAACCAGCTGTTAGGCAGACATTGCTACTGCAGACTCCCGCGCTGCCCCTGAAATGAACAAGGTTTTATAGTTCTACCTTGAAGTCATGTTTTCTCCTTCATTTGACCCTTAGCTTTTATTGTCCTTGGGAGTAACTGCAAGTCTGTTTAGTGTTCTGTAGTTTATCTAAGGTCTGGGAGAAAGAATCATAGGAAAATGCATTGAAAATATCCAATAATATAAAGCAGAGCAGATGCCAGAGGAATGAAAGCAAAGTGCTTTTAAAAGGGACTTTTTCTCATGGTTGAGGACAAAGAGGTGTGAGATGATGCCTCGGAGCATGTATTGTTGCTCTTTATGTGTTGCAGTGGGAAATCAAATTTACCAGAACAGTAGGAAGGGTGGAAACAGTGAAACCCCAAGCAACATTAGTATGTACAGCTGAGCCACAGCACCCAAGAGAACAGAATCTGGGTCACAGTCTTGTCTTACCTTACAACATGATGAAATGACCTCCGAAGAGAACAACCAATGACCAAAAAGTAAGGAGAGAGGAGTTTGGCTACTCTAAAGCCTCATGAGCAAGACTGCAGTTTCTCCCTCTATAAGGGGCATTTGAAACCTAAACCAAATCTGTAAAAGAGGAAAACTGTGCCAGGAAGCAAATATTCAGAGCTCTCCTGCTGTTTTTCTTTCTTCTCACTGTTTTTTGGCTTTTCAGTGTGTCTTGCATCAGGTATGAAGATTTATGCCTTATTTTAGTTGCCTGTGTGTAAAAGGTACCCACATTTTGCCAAAGCATGAGCTGAGACACAGGCCATAATAAGTCTGTCTTTGGTGGTTATATTTAATTCAGCTTGCATTTCAGAATCAAGAGCGATAGGGCAGTTGTGTTTGAGCAGCATTTTGAGGACTGAGCTCATGTGGTGAGTATGATACAATATAATTTTCAAAGCAACTGAATATCTGCACCTACCCTAAACTTCCAGAGGAACTAGAACTGCTCAGCACATCTGGAAGAAGAAAGGTGTTGCTGCTGTAATAAAATCTCTGAAAGAGACAGGTTAATAGCTCTGACTAAGTAATTTTTCCTCATTAACACTTTCCTCCCTTACCAGTGCAGGGAACCCTACAGGTTCTCAGGCACAGCTAGCACTTCTCTTTGCTCCAAACAAAACCAGCAAGAAAGCAACAAAGTCTGTAATCCTTTGTGTGTTGTTGTGCGCATATGCTCAAAGCCGACCTATTCCTTCAGTGTAGCTTTACAGCTATTTTGGTTAACAACAATAAAACACCAGGTTTGCACAAGGCTTTCTGCCTCCCAGAGTTTGCCAGTTTTGTGCCAGGCATCCTTTGCCTCTGTTGTCTCCTGACCTCAGGGTGACACAGTTCACAAACTGCTCCTACTGCAGTATAGGAGAGGCTCTGTGATTTTCCAGTACAGTTTCCAGATGAAGCTCTTTCCAGAGCTCCATTTCCATCTCTAGCAAGAGGTGTGAGACAGCAGAGGAGCCTTTCCTCAGCATGCCTGGGCTGCTGCCATCTCCTTTTGCTTCCCTATCATCGACACCCATGGAGTCTTCTCTGCTCTCTCAGGCCCAGGCATGGACTAGTTCCACCCTTTCATCCTCTCTGACAGTCCTAAAATCCACTTATTTTCTTGTGGTTTTGGTTTGTTTTTTTTTTCCCTACTGTTGCCATTACAAAAATTCTCACCTGCCTCATTATTCCACAATTCATTCTGCTTTTTGCCTCTCCTGCCTCCCTCTGTACCTGGACCTCACTTAGGGCACCATTGTACCTGTCACCTGCAGAGATGCCTTCAGCTCTTCACACGCAGATATCTCCACTGTCTCTTTCAACGGGATTTTCAGGTCCCATTTTTTCCTAGGCTTTTTGATGTTCTTCTTCCCAGGGGAAGTGTTAGTGTTTTTATACCATTTGTGTATTCCTCCCATCTTGTCACCTGCTGGTTTGCTCAGCTCTGGCTACCCACTCCCTGCTCCTGCATATCCCTTGCTTCTGTCTAGAACTTTCCAGTCACGGTAGTGATATGATATGCACTATAGACCTAATGCAACACGGTCAGACCTTTCACAGATGGATCCTGTCACCTCCTTTTTTGCTGTCTGCCTTTATGTCCCTAGACCACCACCCGTGCTGTTAATGACCAATTAGAGGGTTACGTGGCAAAATATATTTCAAGTTTCACACTTAAACTTTGTCCAGCTTCGTATCACATCTAAAGTCTCCTAGAGAAGCTGAGAGACCTGGGCATCATGTATGTAATGGCAAAGATGATCTTGGAAGATAGCTGTGATTTTGGTTCAAACTCACATCAAGAAAATCTGCACAAATTCTTACATTGCCCTCATCAGGCGTGTCTGGAAATCTCTGCCCAGGACAAATCAAAAGAAATTCATGACTTGTTCAGTTTGTCACACAGAGCATGGTCAGCTTTGCGTGGTCTCTGCTGACCCTTCAGACAGGCCTTTGACAATTCTTGCATACCAGTTTCCTTCTTTTCTGCCAGCCTGATTCTCACAGAAGGAAATAACAGCTTTGTTCTGCCCTGAGAGCAGCGCTGAAAGGGTTAATTTTGCACTGTCTGACTTCTGTGTAAACACTGCTGACATTTCATCACTGGGATTTGTCACTAGCCAAAATAAGATCACATTCACCAGTTTAAAGGCACTGAAGAAGTGTCACTGGCATCTCTGTGCTTAGGGCTGCATTACTGTCTCTGCTACAGATCTTGTTTTCACAGATTAAGAACATCCACAGAAAGTTCTGTATGCACGGCTGAAGCTATTTAAGAACTGTGTTTTAGAGGAAATGTGAGGATAGACAGAAAAATGCAAAGCAACACATGAGAGAGAATAACAACAGTCAGAAGGAATACATTAATTAAAGTACTCTCCTAGAAGAAGGAATGGTCTTCCTCAGATGGGAACTCAGAAAAACCTATTGCCAAAGACAAAGTGGGGTTTTTTGGTCCGTTATCCACTTTAGCATCACTGCACCCAAACAGAAGTCAAGGATTTAGGGTAGGGGTGAATGAAAGAAAATGCATCTTTCTAAGGCACTTTGTCTGGTTTGGTACCTGGGTTTACAAAGTGAAATCTTGTCTGGGAGTGAAACAGCTCCAGGCTGTGTTACAACTCTCTGGACACTCTCTGACTTCTACAGCACGACTAACATGAGATGACGACAACTGTGCAGCAGCTTCTCTTATGGCTGCTGGGGAGAGGGGCTGTAAACTGAGGGCAAATATTGCCCTAATAATTTTAATGGGTGACATTTGAAGCACAGTATCAATTTAAGGCAAACAGTATGAGCTAAACCAATACAATATAATCTGTGATTTGTAAGTGCTGTTGCTAGTTACTCTTTTTGTGCAAGTACTGTAAAATGACAGCCAGCCCAGGATAAGTTAATGCCAAAAGATGGGTTTGTGCTCTGAGCTCTGCTATGCCTGAGCTAATCTTCTGAGTAGGAAAAGCATAAAAATTACAAGTATCCAAAATAAGTAACGCTTGTAAGTTTTCAGCAAGAAGATAATGAGACAAGTTCACCAGTTGGCTCAGCCTTGCTGAGCCAGACACAGTGATGACTCCTGGCAGGCACAAGGATGAGATATATACGAAGCAGGTCACAACTTTTAATCTAATAGGTCAGAAAAGTGGGATTCAAGGCAGAAAAGTCTCGGGTTTGGGTGTCCAACCATCTGCCCCAAAGTAATGTAGGCTGTCCTGGGTGACAGGGAGGACTTGACTCCCATTCTGAGTACCCCCAGGCTTCCCCCTGCAGGCAGTACCACCACTGGGGAGAAGAGCTTTTTCTCGAAAGTCATTAGATTTTTTTCTTCCTGTGATGGACATTAAGATCACCACTTGATCTTTGCTTTTGGGAAGAAAGCCTGAGGCCTATAATCCTCACAAGGCGACAGTCAGAGTCTGTGAGGATCTATACAGGTGCCTATAAGCTGTTAAAATGAAAGGTTTAAGTCCGTATTCTGCTTAAATGGTCCCAGGAGGGAGACACTTCAGGATCAGATATTTTTAGCTCCAAGGTGAAAAATTTTGTCTTGGTTCCTAGAGTGAACTAGTGCTGCAACACCCTAAGACTACAACACTTGCTCTCCATGAGGCAGTACAAGGGTAACCACATGGGTAGATGGAGTAGCTGATTGGGGAATTTAATCTCTCAACCACATGGGTAGATGGAGTAGCTGATTGGGGAATTTAATCTCTCACAGAGCCAGTTCAGGGCTTACGGCATTGAAAAGATCATAGAATCATAGAACCATTAAGGTTGGAAGAGATCTCCAAGTTCAAGTCCTACCTTTGATTGAACACGACCATGGACAACTAAACCACAGCACTAAGTGCCACATCCAATCATTTCTTGAACACTTCCAGGGATGGTGACTGCAACTTCCTACACTGCCCATTCCAGTGCTTAACCACCCTTTCCTGATGTCCAGCCTGAACCCTCCCCAGTCCAGTGTGAGACTATGTCCTCTCATCCTGTTGCTGGTTGTCAGTGGGAAGAGACCGACACCCATCCCTTCTGGATGTGCCAGAAGACAGAAATGAAGACAGAGCCTTTCTTCTCTGGTCCATGAAATCACACTTGGCCCCATAGTGGCAGACACTAATTGCTATTGCTGCAGGATGGGTGTTTGCAACACCCATATTTCTTCATGGGGGGGGTTCAGGATGGCCCAAATGGCCAAAAATCTGCAGTGACACAAAACTGCCAATAAAACTGGTGGAGTCGGGAGGAGTGCCTGCTCGGGTATGGGGAGGAGACATGCCCTAGATCCTGACTCAGCCCTGCCAGGTGGATGTGAGAGGTCCTTACAGGGATTTTCATGGCTCACATGACATTCACAGCAGCCAGAGCTGCATATCCCTTTACAAAGTGCCGTGAGATATTTGCCCTCCCATCAATTTGGTAAATGTCACCAATACACCAACCCCCACAGTGCCCCACCCTCTAGGAAAACACATTTGAACAGCAAAACAGGCACCTCCTCTTCTCAATGGCACTTAGAGACTGAAATTGTGGTGGTGTGATGAGGGAAGGGAGACACTGCAGAAATTAAGCACTTGGCTGATGTGGCTCTGGGGCACATCTGCTAGGCAGATGAACAGGAAAACATAGTCAAGTCTTTAAGATTACACTCTTCAGGTAGAACAGAAGGAGTTGCCTCCTGTTTCAGGTAACACCAACATACAGCTGATAATAACATGGGCTAGTATATATGTTCCTAGTCAGTATTGTAATTTGGGTAGAAAGAAGGAGTGTTGATTAATTTTTATTCTTGATTTTTTTGCTGGTACATAGTATCAAAGAGGACACAATAGGCTAGTGTGAGATGTCACCCTTTAAATTCTCATGGCTTTGTCCTTACACAGGAGAGATTTTTTTATCACTACTGACACCTCAATATATAGCAAAGGACTCCTTGAAATGGTCATTGCTATTTCAAATGAATGAACATCAGTACACCACATTGTCAAAAGGAATTATCTACAAAACCAGGGCATTTGAAAGCTGAATTTCCACATAGTTATGGGATTTTATGCAGCTGAGAAACGGGTAGCAATAGGAAATAACTCCATGTGGTGTTTTACATGGGCATGTTTGAATTACACATACAACAAGAGCCTTCCATTGTTCACTCTGCTAGTGTGAGTATATAATTTTCCTGCTGTCTTTCCCCCTCCTTTTGTTCTTTTCAGCTATTTTGTGATTAACACCGTCTGGGGAAGAATTTCAGTATTTTCTCTGGTTTAGCAGGATGTGAGTGAGGTGCTGCTGCTGCATGAATCTTTTAAAAGCAGCCTAAGAAATATTTAAGACCTTAGTCTAGGAGGAACAGCTCTCCCAGGCATAATTTTTGGTGCTGGTTGCAGCAGGGAGCGTATGCTGTGAGGAAAGTATTATTTTTCTAAATGGAAGGTGTCAGATGGTCACGCAATGTGACTGCATGTTCGAGATCACTGCCTCCCATCTGCAATTTGTGACGTGTGAAAGATTCTGCCCAAATGTGCTCACCAACTGGAAACCCTCGGCACTTTTTTTTTCTTATCAGGAGAGACCAAGATAACCAATGGTTTTACAGATCAGGGATCCTATCAAATTAATATCATTCTAGGATAAAATCTGCTTTAAATACAACCACTAAACTCCAGCAAAGTTAACTAGTACATACAAGTTCATTCAACTGATTAAAAATCCTTACTAGTAAAACAAGAAAATATACATGGAATTTTTTTCAAGAAAAGTATTCTGCTCCTATCTTTTAGCCAAAGGTTTGGTATAAAACATGACAGTCTTTTCCAGCACTAATTAATGCCACCTAATTATAACACTTACTAGGCTCAAGCCAGGCATTAATATATTGTGAATAGTTTCTCCTTGTCCAGCTTCCCGCTGGATCACACAAGATGATTGCTTTTTGCCTCTCTCTGTTGGTTAAATGGATGCCACTGTGGCTGGGGCAGAGGCTTAACAAAGATTATTTGCCTTCAGCAGAGAATATGCAACCTAGCAAGAGGGGAAGGTGCTCTAGACCTGGGTGGTTGACAGTGCCTGCCCTGCCCTGCCCTCTGCCCAGAGAGGGGAGCCCATCAAAGGGGTTAAGAGCCAGTGAGTCAAACCCCATCTGTGCTGATGGTGGGGGCCAGGGGATGGCTGCCCCTGGACTCCAGGGTACCTGCTGCAAAGTTCAGGGGCTGCATGGAGCCATGTAGCCAGGAGAGCCTGCTGGCAATTGTCCCAGTTGAGACAGGACAGAAAATGGTCCTGTGAGGCAGTAGTCAGGCTACCCCAGCATGCCATCTGGCCAGTGCGTGGTGACAAACCTGTGCGGTCTTTGCCTACCACAGCATTATGGTGTGGCTCACCTAGTGTTAGTAAATCCCAGAGTACTCCAAACAGGAGTACTTGGTGAATTCAGGGGATGGATATAAACCTCACCCAGCCACTGGAGCATCCTCCAGTGTTTTATAGTCCGAGCTGACAGCTACCAGAGGAGAACTCCTCCCACATGAGTTACTATTTTTGATTATTGGTAAGCTCTTTGCATTTTATTTCCCTCCTTGGTTCACCCAGGAGGTAATACAGCAGGTATCTCTGCCAGCTCCCTGAAATGGAGCAGATGTGCTCATGACTCAGCACTGGGTACCTGTCCAAGGAGGGGCTGCTGACCAAGGCTCTGTGATGAACAGGGCCAGGACAGGTGTGGCTGCAGCCATTTGCGTGCAGCAGAGCTGTCTATAACTGAGATGGTGTGCACACACAGAGGAACAGAAGAAGGAGGCACTTGTACAAATTGGTTTAAACCTTTCCAGGAAGAGAGGGACTTGCCCACATGCCAAGGACGCTGTTATCACCACTGCTATTGGTGCTGGTGTTAATAGTTTACAGGTACCTCTACTGTCCCCCATTACCACACAGAGACGCTTCAGGGATGTGTTCTTAAAGAAAAGTCAGTGATCAAGGTGCAGGTGAAAGCATTTGAGTAACAGCCCTTCATTTGCTAAATGGCTATAGCAAAGGTAGATGACAAACCTGTCTGCATTGCCTTGGGAAAGGGCCATCATGCCAACCTGGAAAAGAGCAAAGATTTTGTCTCTTTTCATAGATGTCTCTCCTAGGCAAAAGACCAAGTACTAGTTACAGGTGTAGGCATCTTTACTTGAGTGACTCCTGGGTCAGGGAGCCCCTCCTTATGTGAAGTCATGCCAGATATACCCACTGAGCCCTACTTGGTCTTGTTTACCCCAGTTTGGTAGGAAGGCAGTGAGCTTTCTTCAAGTGTTTCAGAGCCACCTTCTAGTCGAGTAGAAGGCCTCCTAATCAGCCTACACCCATGTGTGCTTCTGCCTACATGGTCCTGTAGACTCTTCTCCATCCCTGTGTTTATGATTTTACTTGCCTTATGGATGCACACAGCCAGAGGGGAAATATCTCTTCAAAGCTTTTGTTTTTTTACACAAAACGAATACTTCATGGTCTCACATATAGAAGGATCTTCATTCCCCTGAGCAGCCTTCCAGCCCTTCTCTGTGCCTGCCCAGACCATGCTCCTTTTCTTGCGTTTTAGTCACCTCTCTGTTTCAGGTGATGCTTTTTCCTTGCACAGTGGGTGAGTATTTCCCTATTCATGCCACATCTATGTGATCTGATACAGTCCAGGCTGAATGGCTTCAGCAGGCTGTTTTCTCTTAGTTATCCTTTGATGTACTGGTACACGTCCTTCGTTTCCCAAGTGCCATGGCTTAACCCCAACTGGCAACTATGTGCTCAAGGTAAGCAGTACTTAGCAACAGCTAAAACATCAGTGTGTTATCAACATTATTCTCATACTGAATTCCAAACAGAGCACTGTGCCAGCTACTGAGAGAAAAGAAACTCCATTCCAGACAAAATCAGGACACCAAGGAGTATCTATTCAATCAACTTCCAGTCTACTATAAAAGAAACAAACCCTGAGACTCCTACCATTATTCTAAGCAAGAAGAATGGGGAGCTTGCTACAGGCACTTCAAAATGAATTTGAAATGGAGGTCGTTTTCAGAGGTGTTCAAGCATGGTGGAAGATTTAAACCCTACAGTACTTCTGAGCACATCTTACGGCACTTAGCTGAAGCCCACCTCACCCAGGCTTGCTTACTGGTGTCAGTCCATGAGCACCAGAGCCCCGGATAGTTTGCTCTTAGAAGAACATACAATACTACAGCTCCAAGAGGAGGTCTCTGCTGTGCTGAGCACTGATTTAGCAAACCAACAGCTTACCCTTAAGCCTTCCGTTCTTCATCTTTCTCTGCTCTTGCCCCATAGGAAGTGATGGCAGCCTTCTGAGTGTATTTATGCTTACTAGGCCATAATGTCTCTATTTCCCCACTTATTTCCCTGCTGCAGCAGCCTGCTCACAGGTAGTACTGGTCGTTTCTGTTTGGCAGCTGCAGGACCAGCAAGTCCCTCAGAGCTGCTGAGCAAGTGGCTTGCTGTAAATCACAAAACTGCAATAAGTATTCTTTGTCAGCATTCAGTGGTAGGAAAGTCAAATGCGAAAAGGGAAAATAGCCATTGCATTTCAGGGACCAGAACCTGGTGAGACATTTTCTGACAAAGACCATACTATAGGATTCTTTTTGTTTGTTTGTTTTTTAAAGCCTGAAACACAACAGCCAAAGTTTTAGAAGCTCTAAGGAAAAAACCCAAACAATAGGCCAATAACTTGTCACCTAGTCTATCCCAAAACATGGTGAGCTGAGCTGACAAGTGACTAAAATATGCTCAAATATTATGTGCATGAGGCAGGAAGTTTGGTGGGGACAGATTTGAAAGAAGATTTTATATTGTTCAGAGAGTCACCCAAGCATGGAGAGGCTGGAATTCCATCTGTTCAGCTCTGCTCAATGAACTGGGTCACTTTCAATGGTTCACTAAGTTCTGACTATCTCAAAGGTAGAGTTATTATGCTTTTAAAATCTTGGCTGCAAGGCATGTTCACCTTACTGTTTTTCACCATCATCCATGAGTTTAACATCTCTGAAAGAGGGTTGAAGTGTAGTTCACAACCTAGAATATGAGTCGTGGGGCATACACAACACCTGGGTTTCTGGAAACGAGATGTGAGCAAATTTATTCATATAATAAACACACTGGGAAAAGCTGACTTCCAAAACTGATCATTTTGTTTTAGACCTCATGAAGGTCTATGCACTCTTGAGACTGATCTCTGGATGCAGTGAAAGACAGTAAGTATTTGAATGGCCTTTTTTGCACTGTTGTTTCTATTTATTTTAAGAACAGCTACAAAAGCAGTCTGAAGACATAGGAAGATAATGTCTTTGGAGGCAAAAACCCCCAACTTGCTCAAGGGTGGAGTGAGGGATGAGAGAAAGAAATATATCTACCTTTGTCAAAATATGAACACTAGGGCTTAAGAAGGTGAGCTTTATTTCAAAATACGGAATTCACTTCTCATTTCTATATTTAGTTATACTTTATCCCTATATAGATCACACTGGGGCAAATGTATATTACTTTTTTTAGTGTCAAAACCTGTTTTTCCTCTGTACAAAGGGGTTAGCAGTATTTAGCTGCCTTCCAAAAGTGATTTATTGTGTTATAAAGAATATAATGTCAACAAAACCAAGAGAGTTAAAGAATGAGCACAGTTCACCAACAAAGCTATATGGACCTCTAAACAGAATCCACTGAAATCAGCACTTTGGAATTTAATGTGAAGAACACATTATGGAGCCTGCAATTAAAGACTTTTTTTCCCCCTAGATGGTCACATAAATAAATGAACCATTCAGAGTGAATCAGTTCACTGAGGAGCAGGAAACTGCACAGCATCAGCTTTCTGATCACCTCCTGACATGAGTACTGTAACTTCCACACCCTGACCTCCTCTCTGCCCAAGTTCCTCCTCTTTAGTCCGTTTGGGTCAATGGCAGGTGAGTACCCAGGATGAAATTCCTTGTGGAGATATTTAAGCTGCTAAGCACTAAATGTACCTATTGAGTCACTGCAGATGCTGTATATTTAATCTTCTTCCCACCTAGCAGACAAAACTGAGGTTCAGTTTTGGTGCAAAGCAGCAGCACAAAATAATGGTACCTCCCACCCAGGCATGGACAGTTTGGTGGAGAAGCTGTGGTCTCACATGTTTGGCAGGAAGAGGAGGTATCTGTGAAGTTGGGAGAGTCCTGCCATTGAGGTGCGGTGGACAGATGGTGCAGTGAGATGGTTTGGGTTTTTCTACACAGGAAAAGAGTCTGCCATTTGTATTGTTAAGGAAAGAATGTAGACTGCAATCTGCTTGAGTACTTGCAGGTTTGGGGTTTTTCTTTAAATAAAAAAGAGTGTCAAAGGCAATAAAATATACAATAATGCCAGATTTTTTTTTAGAAATGAAAGTGATTGTATTATTGGCTGATTCTCATGTTATTCTTTTCTAAACCTTCATTTCCATTTTGTGACTAACTGCATTCAGTTTTGCCTCTTACTTTCTTGCATACATTTCTTCAGTCACTGACCCAGTAACAAAGAAAATAAAAAGAAAGGAAAGAGCTTTTCAGTTATTTTGAAGTTTACCTCCAAAACAAACCTTCAGATACATCTCAAGAGGTGACCACTACCTCTGTTTGTTGATTTTTTCTGTGTTCTCTCCTGTGTCTAGACTGATCTTGTATCACTGCCCTGCCATTTTGTTGTTTTTCCTCGTTCTCTATTTCTCGTGTGGTTGCTGGAGAGGAGATGAGCCCTGTGGCACAAGATACTGCATCAGCCCATCAACCTGCTGTTTAGTCATTCCTTTAACAATTGTAGTAGGGATGCAAATCTCAGATCTGGCTTGTGACTGGGTGTCACGAATTTGTTTGTCTAACCCAAGATCTGATGCCTTGCAGAGCAGTTTATGCAACCCTTATTTAAAGATATATGCATTATTTCTCTGATTGAAGAGGTGCAGGTTATTTCCCTCTGTCCATGCAATCAACCCAGTCATTATGGGAGGGTGACAGGACATAAAGCTGCCCTGCCCCTTCTACCTGCTTAGCTGTGGGGATTGTTGAAAATCCTGAGGCTGCCCAGCTGAACTCCAAGACTCAGGCAACTGGAAAGGTGGCAGAGGAAGGAGAGGTTTTCTTCAGAGCTGCATTAACTAAAAAACAAACATAACTCAGCTGCAAGATAAGGGGAAGCAAACAAACAGACAAAAAGTAATATTTGACAATAGGTCAGTGTCTACAAGATGCTACATTTCATCAGTGCTCCTGACCTTCACAACAGGCAACATAGAGCATTTTTCAGAAAGTACCACTGGAGCTGCAGGATCATGTTCCATAATCACATTTTTCCATAATCACATAAGCACATGTCACTTAGGATGTCAGAGCCCTCGCAGAATTCTCTCTCCACACCCACTATTCTCACAATTTCTGCTTCATAGAAGCAGGTGCATTGACGTGTAGGGAAGAATACAGCCAAACTAGCAAAAACAGTCTCTAATTTGGGCCCATGAGTAGAGACTGGAGGTGTAGCTCACATGGCTGATGATTGACTTCTACCTCTGAGGCACTTAAGGCTGAGAGAGGAGGGAGTGAATTCCAGCCTAAGAGATCTTCATAAGTTACAGTGAGAGTGGGATGTGCAGTGCCTCTGATAGTGCAGACGCTCTCATACTGCTCAGATGCCAGGGACTGAGGCACTTGGAGAGGGAGCCACCTTTGAAAACAACAGTGTGTGTAATTTACCCTCATTTTAGCCTGATTCTGCATTGTCTTGCAATTTGCTATTGCTTATGTCTTTCTGCAGTGAGATGAAAGCACATGTTGGACAGTCCCCCTGGTTTGGGAATGTCCTGAGTCTATAAGTCATGCTATGTAGAAAATGTTTCTGTGAATCAATGCAGCAGCTGTGATTTTCAAACCCAGTTCCCTTATCAAATAACACTTTTATTTGACTGAGTGGTTGTTATGAAATGGAGAGAATTTCATGCCTGGGTGTTAAGGTTTTTTTTGTTTGGTTTGGTTTTTTTGTCTTGTTTTGTTGTTTGAATTTTTTGGGGTGTTTTTTGTTGGGTTTTGTGTTGGTTGGTTTGTTTTTAGGAAGACCTAGGTGAGCAAAGCAACAAGAAGAAAAACACTCTGCATCAACTACACCTGTACTTGCTTCTGAGTCACTGGCAGCTCTGAAGGAAATGATCTCAAATGCTTACGAGTATAGCAGATAAGGAATAAGATGAAGTGACAATTGATAACTTCTCTGTGCTACCAAATCACACAAGAGAACAGGATGGCCATTCCTTTAAACATCTTTCTTTACATAAGATGTAGGAGGAAAAAAACTATATTACATGAACAGATTTCAATGTGATTGACATGTGCAGGAAGTATCTGGCTGGTAGAACTAAAATGTCCTTGGAATTTTTTAAAAGCATGGATGACGGCTTCATCACTTCCAAAACAACAAAAAACCCCATGTTGGTTGTATTCAGCATGGTGAAAGTTATACAGGAATTCATCTAATAGAAGAAGAAAAATTTATGTCTGAAATAAAATCTGACAACTGCTCAGGATTGTAAATTGACTGTGTTTGTTACGTGAAAACACAATACAGCCCAACCCCCCAATACATCTGTTTGTTGCTTTAGAAAAGGTGTATTTTACACAGCCTAAAATACCTGAGCTGTGTAATTTAAGCAGAAAAATATGAATGATAGCTGCAAACTGTTTGAGAAATCATTATCACACCAAATTCACATAAGTCCAGAAAAAAAGGCTATACGAGTTAAGAAAGCATAGAAATATAAGCACTATAAATACTGAAACAAAAAGGTAAAAGTTGGAAAATGAGAAGCCAATAGTAATGAACATACATTAAGCAGAAAATGAAAAAAAGCCAGAATCAAAGCTAGTGAACAAGAGGAAATTTATGGATAAAAGAGTTAAAAGAAAAATAAAAGAAGAATCTTTTTAGACTTAAAGGAATAAAAAGATTTTGACTTTAAGGGTGTTTATAAAGAAGAAGATGAAGCTATTAGAAAAAACATTTATAATACAAAATGGTGGAAGCATTCAAAAGTTGTCTCTTTTTCATTTAGGGAAAAAAAAGTAGATCTATATCCAAATGATAGGAAACTGTTGCTGAACTGTTTCTCAGCATTCCAAGCAATATGTAATGCTGATGATAGACAGCCATTGTGAAAACTAAATATTTAAAAACATCAGGTGTTTTATGTAGATTTTTTTCTATGTTTTATTTAGATTTGTTTCCTTAGATTGATTTTCAGTAATTTTTGAAACAAGCTAGAAGTTGCAGAGGAGAAGCAGAAAGGCAGCAATGTGCTGGTGTTTAAAGAAGAGAAAACATTATGGTCCCATTAGCTCCAGGCCTCTCAGTCTGATGTTAGTCCTGAGTTTTGAAATGGGAATATTGACAGAGAATTTGACTGATAGATAATGTAGTTTAACTAGTGGCAATTAACATGGTTTTATAGAAAACAGTTCTTGTAAAGCTAACGTTCTAAGATGTTTATGAGAGTCCTAATTTAATTGATAATTATATTGAGGTAGTATACATAAAGTTTTGTAAAGTATTCTACTTGGTTATTCAAAATATTTTGATTAGCACAGTACAGCAACAGAAGACCAGTGTGGCTCATGTTAAATGCATTAAAACTAGTTAAGAGATGCATCTCAAGATATAGTTATAAGGAACAATCACCACTGCCTGGGTTTGTGGTTGCTAGTAGTGTTCTGCAGATATTGGTTCTTGGCTGTCTATCATTTAACATTATCAGTGGCTTGGAAGAAAAGATAAAATCATTATGAAAGGGTTTGCAGATGGCGTGACATTTGTGGCCATGTAAAATAATGACCTGCAGAGATCTCTGCTGCAGGAGGGTCTGATTGATAGGGAAATGGGTGCAAAACCCCACTAATTTCAGCAAAGCCATATGTGCAGTATCTGAGGGGGAAATACTTGAAAGAGAGGGAATGTCTTCAAAACAGAACCAGTGAAAAAGATGGGAATTGTGATGACTGGTCAGCTGGGTCTGATCCTGACCCCTGTGTGGTGCCTGAGAGCATAAACAGGAGACTGCAGTGTCAGCCATACGGCTGTCAGAGTCCTTTGTCCTCTCTATGTGCCCACAACTCACACAGGTTGAGGCCAAGCTGTGGGTGGAACGTGGAAGAGTGTCAAAGATAGAATTACATGAGAATTACGTGAGAAAACTTCTACTTACCTGGTCAGGATGGAGGATAAAGGTGTTTCTGAACGATGGAATATTGATGTTAAATGGGTCTTCAGATTTCTAGTCAGAAATATAACAGCTGCTGGGGCTGAGGAGGGAAACCCTAACCTTCATGAAGCTAAACTGTGAATGGATGACTTTGCACTAATAAGCAAATGGTCAGTCTGTCCCAAATAAGACCCACCTTTCTTCTGTCTTCTTGATGTTGAATGCTGTTGATTTTGCTGTTTAGAACAATAGAATCATTGGAAAGCTAGGTCCGGAGGTAAAGGTAGAATGTTCAGGAACTGAAAGTTTAACAAGTCCTACTAATAAGTCCATTATTTCCATTTCCTAAACAGGGTACTGTAGATCTTACTCTGCCTGGGAGCTGGGTAAAAACAGCCAGTTAATGTACTAAAGGTCAGAATTTCAGAAGTGCTCTACAAATGCATTACAACCAACTACTAATAATTCTCTCCTTTTTTTAAGGGGTCTGATCATGTCCAAGGGAATGCCAGCTACATTTTTCTTAATGTATGAGCACAAGTTACACATAACAACCTAACAACACAATACTGCCTCTTTAATGCTAATCTATTCCTTGCAATCTACTAGATACATGTAGAATCATTGGTGTGTATCAAGAGAGCAAAATCAGATTCTGAAAATATCTGAAAGGATGCACTAGAGTGTACATAATAATGTATTTTAATCTGCCAGGCCTTAAAATTAATCATGAATTCCCACAGAGATTTTAATAATTTTGAGATGATGGTTTTTTTTCATATAGTGATATTCTTGGACAGAGTTCTTGAAATGCTACATGGAAATGGGTGGAGGAGGGAAAAATGGGGGCCATTTTTCAATTACCAGGTTAGGTAAGATACAGATACAAGAGCTATTGTTTAATTGGTTGTTTTATTCTTTTTCTTTCACCTAATAGATAATCAATAAGGTACCTCAAACACAAACTTTTATCACTTCATAAAGCTGGCATACAGCATAAAGTTTATCTCTTTGGGCATATACTTATGGGAACAATTCTCATCAGCAAACGCCATAGTGAATGACTTGAAATTTCCTGGGGAAGATTGCAGTTTTAGGATCTCATCTTGTGTTTTGTCCTAAACATTCTGTCTCTTTATGGAAAACAGTATGTCGTGGCTCCTCATGGCTTCAAGCCACACAGGGCCATAATTTTTGTCCAAATATCTGCAGCTTCCACTGCTAAATACATTTTACCAAAACCACTTTGCACAATCACAACAGAAGCATTATAACTACCCCAAACCCAAGCTATCTTTTTTTTTTTATTAAATGCTCTTTCAAGTGTGACCATGCATGATGTGCAGTAAACAGCATCAGTATTGCTGAAGGTATATGATTTTCAGGGCCAAAACAAAGGTATTGTTCCAAAAATTACTGTTGAATTCACCAAACAAAGGTATTTTTAATACAGATGGAATTAAACCAAGAGGTAAATAATTACTGTGCATCCTGTTACTGGTCCCTGTGAGACATTAACGTCAAAAGGGATCAAGCATGATGAGCAAAATGCATTTAACTCATTGGAAAAAAAAAACCAACCTTGTAATTTTTTTTAAATTAAAGAGTATTACTTATGTTCCACCACTTATATGAATTTTGCACAGCTGTATGCACTAATATGCGTTAAAATGGGTAATTACCATAGCAATCATAGTGTGAGACAACACTCTTGCTCCATTTTAAATATATAGACCCACTTTTATCTCTCTCTTGCCCACAGACACACCTGATTTTATGCTATTTGCTTGCTTGTTTGTTCCTTCCTACTAGCTGGAGCCAAGAAATATTTCAGACACCAAATATTTGACACATTTCTGGATCTTATGTTAACAGCCTATGGGCTGTGGCTTTGGTTCCCTGTTTTAATGGTTAGGAGAAGCAAGAGGCAAACAGAATAGTGATGTTTATGATGAGAGGGTAGATGAAAGGGTGAGGAAAGCTGGGAATAGCTGAAGTGTGTCTGACACAGCAGTTTCTCTTCTGTATCACTATTTTATTTTTATGAGGCTGCAGCAAATTGATAGCTTCTGATACCATAGTCAATAAAACGTTGTGTAAATTCCAGTGATGGGCTGGAAAAAGATTGAATTAAAAGGGAGGTATTGGGTCACATCCATATTTCAAGTAATTTGTGTGCTGCCTTATCTCAGTTCCTGAGGGAAACAGTTTCTTCACAACTAACCACCCAATTAGTACCTGCTGAGCACCCAATGTTTGATTTTCTTCTAGCTGTCCCCCTCTTTTGATGAAAACCAATTTCCTAACAGTTTCTTTTTCATCCCATAGTAGAACTCTTTTTTCTTAGCAAGTTTGGACAAGTTGCAAAAAGGGGTTTTAGAAAGAAAATTATTCAGAAATCTTCCCAATCCCAGAAAATATTTTTTTGTAAACATGATGTGGCTGTCTGTTTAGCCATAATTATTGATGCAGTGAAGATACTGCTTCTGCCAGGAAGATTTCTGTAGAGTTCCTACATAGTGGGGACCTCAGCATGGTCGTCACCCAGTTGTCTTCAAGCAGGCTCAACCATGAGCTCAGATCAGCTGCCTGGGGATTTCTCTTGTCAAACCTTGCAAAGCGCCAAGGATGGGTACTGCACAAGCCCCCTGGGCAACCTGCGGCACTGCCTCAGTGTGTTCCTAGGCAAATTTTCCTCCTTGTATCAATGTGATGATGTCAGATTTTCAACTTGTTCCTGTTGTCTCTTGTCCTCTCACCATGCACTGATACAAGACACCGGCTCCATCTTCTTCATGAATGGATGACGAGCTTTTTTTTAAATCCAAATTGTATAGACTTGAACATATCCAATTTACAAACGCCACCCTCCTCCCCCAAACACAACACCACATCTCCACCTTTGAAAATTGTACTGAAGAACTCCAGAGGTGACTTTTTCTGCCATCCACCGGGCCACAGTGTAAATCTAGCACTGCTGCCTGTCTTTTCATACTTAGTAAGGAAAAGAACAAGAGCAACAAAAATCTTAAAGAGAGATCTTAGGGAGACTAAGATGGGGCTTTTTGGACTATCTCTGAGTATGAATTTATTCCATTCTCTGTGAATTTGAGAAAAAAAATTACATCCTTCAGCTGATTTCTGGAAGTCCTTAATGTTCATCATTACATTAATTTGATAGGCTACAACAAGTGTGAAATATATTTAGAGCTTTCCCTGCAAGTGATGGTGCTCATAATACTAAAATATAGTTTACGCTTTATGCAGCACCTTTTATGGAGAAGGACTTCCAAGCATTTACAAACACAAAGAAACACAAACCAATAGGACTCTGCTTACCATTGAAATGCAACCTGGAGCTGGAAGTAAGTATTCAGCAGTGCAGAACAGGAGTTTATGACGGAACATAAAGAAAAATTTTGCACCTACCAGAAACTGCAAGCGGAATTTAGCTAAGCGAGATTAAATTCCCCAGCTCAGCATCTGGAAAGGACATCCTGCTTATGTACTTTTCCTTCTGGAAAAATGTCTTGTTTCTGGCTCTTCACACTCAGCCTTTTAGACCATGCTGACTCACCATGAGCAGTGGAACTTGGAGAATATAATAGGGGGCAAACCGATGGGATTCAAAGAAATTGCTCCAAATAACAGATGGGATTTACTAGAGAATTATTTAAATTTTGGAGAACTGAAGAGCTAACATATTGAACCAAGTAGCATTTATAGCTCACACTTCTTCTGGGATGTCATAGGGTGATGTAAATGCCCTGTGGAAAGAGGCAGGCATCACTATGTCAGATTTTTCCAGAACAGCAGCATTAAGAAACCCATACATAAGTGCCTCACCCTCATTACGATGCCACAGTTAGCACCTTCAGGATCCTCTCCTCACCAGCAGCCATTTCCACTGCTCACAACACCGGCTTCACATAGCACTGCTGAGAGAACCAGGAGCATGACTGGCGCGCTCGGAAGGGTCCTGCAAGGCAGCCTGGGGAGTGCTGCAGGCAGCACTGCAGCACTGCAGTGCCAAGGTGTTAATGGTAGCCAGACTGGAGGGCTTGCTATACCCCAGATGCTGCAATGTGGTGGCTGCTGATGAACAGGGCAGCTGCTGCAAAATAAGCAAACTGTAACCACTGCATAATCATTCATAAGAGCTAAGCAATCTATAAAATAACAACTATGAGTGCAATTTATGAATCTTTTATTAATGCACATTTAGTAATTACACTATTTTAAATTGATGTGATATTTACTGAATTGCTAATATTTTGTCCTTTTAATTAAACACCTCTTTAACCAAAGCGAGGTTGGATACAACATATCCAAATGAAGCACATAGCACTGTGCAACTCACTTAAAAAATCTCAGATGTTTATTAGTGAGCATCGGTATCTAAAGTTGGGAGACTGTTTTGCTTTTGCACCTTGTATGGATGATGTGTCTCTATTGCCAAGAAAAAGACAAGTCTAAATGACATCAGAATAAAAGCAGATAGAGCAATGATGAAAGAAGAAGAAATTTTAACAGAGATTTCCAAGTGATTCTCTTTCTGGTCCCAACTATGTGTACCAAAGTAATCCATGAACAGAGGTCATGTCACACATGATGTATTTTTTTATCTCCACTTTGCAACTTAATACATTATTTATTGCTTTTTTAAAACTGAGGGGTCTAACTTCCATATTACCTGCCCTTTTGCATTCACACCTTCCGTGTCACATTCAGGCAGTTTTGTATGTTGGCCTTTATAATAGGCAATACCAGTTATCCTTCTCCATTTACCTCTTTCTTTTTTTTCCCAAACTTTACCCCTGTCTCACAGGGAGATGTTAGCTCAGCATCAGACTATGGAAAGCTAAGATGGCATATTGCTGAGAGAGATGGAGGCAGCAGTCATCCGTTGAAAGCCATGGATAAAAGCAAGATAGTAAATGTCAGGGTGGGATAGGACATCTCCCTGGCAGGCAGTGCAAGGGACATTCCCATTGGGCTGGCACTGCTGCGGAGCAGACAGGACAGGCAGGCACTTTCAGTGCAGCTGAGGGCAGTGCTTTCCTGGAGGGGGGGACAGTGGTGGGGCTTCTGTTGTACTTGGTGGCCCCCATGGCATTTGCGCATCCCGTGTGATTTTGTGCAGTGATTGTGGTGGAAAGGCAGAGTCCTGCAGACAAACTGGTGAGCTGGAAGGTGCTGGCAGACCCACTCCACAGCAGCAGACAGCCCATGAAAGGACATGGGCTCTACCAAACCGTGTGCAAAACATTGTGTTATTTCACTCTTTTAGCCTTGTAAGTGCATGGAGGATCTTTGTCTCTTGTTCTACTGAGCCCACATGGAAACCTAAGATGCTGCAACCTCCAAGTAGCATCTGAGACTTATGAGAGCAAAGTCATTCATGGCCAGAACAAGCTAATTTGCTGCTAAGCTGGTACAGAAGCAAACATGGTCTTTGGTATTTTACATGGGTAGATCAACTTGGCAGGGCAGTATCCCCTCCTGCCTGACAGTGGTGAAAAGTCCCAGAGTACCTGTGGGGCAGAGAAGGGCCGCAGAAAAAAGGCATTTCTCCTTCTCACCTCAGCTCTTTCCTGCAGTGAGCTAATAAGGGGAGCAGATGATCAGCATAGTGTGGTTTCCAGTCTAATTGTCAGGAAAGTGAAGAGCTCAGCCCAAGCTACACTACAGCAGATTCAGCATGTCCTGCTGCCACCATCAGTGCTGCACAAAGAGGAGGGCACTAGTCAGTCCTTCTGATTCCTTAGCCTCAGTGATATTCTTAACCCCATTCATAGCAAAGGGTTGTGGCGTTTTTGCCTGGTGGTAGCATCCTGGAGCTGCAGGAGAGTAGTGAGGTGCTTTTGTGCCATGATGCTTCTGTGCCCTGGGGCTCTGAGAGACAAATAGCATAGTCTGTTCCGGTGTTTTCCTAAAGCTCAGCACAGGCACTGGCACACACACCTCAGTGCACCAACAGAGATATATCCTGAAACTCAGGGAAATGCACATTGTCTCTTGCCTTGTGCCATTGGCTGCCTGGGAGCTGAGGCTGAGCAGAACAGAGCAACTTCTCAGCAAAAGAGCCGCTGCAGCTGCCCATCCTTAATGTGGAGAAAACAACACTGACCTTGGACAGATCTGGCTCCTTGCTGCATGCTGTGGTGTTGTCCCTCCTTGCTGTCAAGGTTTTCACCTCCATTTGAAACCAGAGAAGTGAAAACCGGCAGAAACACAAGTTCTTGCAGCTTCTTGTGTGTGGTGTCACACGCTTCCTTGTGTTCAACCTCTGAGTTAAATCCCAAGCCCTGTCAGCCTTTAGACCAACAGTTCTTTGACCTTTCTAGCAATTTTCCAATCCAAGGGTGTGCATTTGCTGAGGAGTCACTTAGCCCAGTCCAAGCACAATCAGGGCTATTTTCAGGTACTTCCCTGCTTTTCTCCAGGATTTTATTTTTCCCTGGGGAGTTTAACTCATATCCTCATGCTGGGAGCAAGGGATCTGCACCTCATCTAAGCTTGTAACCATTTGCAGCATCTGTCACAAAATTATGAACTGAACAAGTTTTACCAGCGTTAAGAACCTAGGATTCTAGAGAAATTCAAAATTTCAGATCAGAATTTAACAAAGGACAATAACTAGACCATTCAGTTAGTGCAATTTCATTATAGAACTGTAGTCTTCATTCAAATAGCAATAGAATGGCTTTTTAATAACTTCTCTCAGCAACACCCCTAAATAGTCTGAATATTTCTTAATCAAAACCCATGGAATAGGTAAAATAATGCATATTTCAAACACTTTGAAGTGCTAATTTGAGGTCATAACCTAATATTATTTGTGTCTTGGTAAAATCAGTGTTCATTAATATATTTATTGTCAAAAATTTGTACTGTAATTTGCAATTATTATGAAAAAATATTTAAAATCTCTAGTGGATAATATTTATAAAAAATATTTTAGGGTTACAAATGCGTCTTAAGTTATTTTTGCATATGCTATCCTGGATATAACAATACAGTCTGTCAAGGCGGTATCAGCACTATAATAATTTTGGTGTAGCCATAAGCCAGTTACTGACTTTTAGAGGCAGTGAATGTCAATAATGACTTTTCAGTACTTCTAGGTTTAAGGACTACTTATGACCTGAGACTACTGAATTCTGGGACTGAAATTACATGATTTTTAAGGAACAACATGGTTACTACCATATCCTGACTCTGCAAAACTATAAGTATGTGCTCAGCTGTAAATCCACAAGTGTCATGTCATTGTCTTTAATGGGACCATTTGTGTGTCTAAAAATCAATCATGTATACACATGCAGAATTGGAATCACAATAACAGAAAACAGAGGCAATGATTAATTACCCAATTTAAAGTTGTTCACAAATACTGTGTATGACAACTCTATAAATCCATTGAAATCTGTGTTAACAATAAATGATCAAAGCCTAATACTGAGGGTGTAGCCTAATTGGCAGGACAGGAAGTGCTAAATTCAACGGGTATTAATGAAGATGACATTTAGATGTTGGGGAAAACCTTTTTGGAAACAAGAGCAGTGAAATGTGGTCACAAATTGTTCAAGTAAATTATGGGGTTTCCACCAGAGAGGAATTTTAAAGAAAAAGTCAGGAAAATTTTCCAGGTTTTTTTCTGTTTTTACTCCTGTGTCTTGTGGCAGAGGAGCAGGCAAGGGGATCCCTGCAGCTGTGCTTTTACAGACCTGGTCTGTGTGTAGAAGGGGATTAGACCTTGATCTAGTAGATTGGGACCCGGACATCATCAACACATGGATAGCATCAGAGCTTTCATTGTCCCCACAGAACAGATGTACTATGGAGTGGGTTGGTATCAATGAAACAGATCTGACATATGAATGAGAGGAGCAGCTTCTTGCCACTGCACTCTGGGGTCTGAACAGTACATCAGCCCCAGCATGCCTAAATCTAACACAAATTAAAAGATCTGAGCACTTTGTCCTGAGTCTTCAACTATGCTAGAAGAAAAGAGACACACTGTCCTTTCTGCATATTGCTTCTAAAGATCTGCACGGAGCAGCAAAGGTCTCATGCCATGTTTTTAATATGTTTATTTAAGACTTTTGCTGGACTGTTGGATTTCTGTCCCCACGAATCAGTGCAGATGGTGCAAATTATTTTTTTTTTGTATCTTCATCCCATGCAAAACTGTTCTATAGGACAGAATGCATGTCAGATATGGACCTTGTTGAGGAAACTCGCAAGACAGTGAGGTTGGTTAAGAAGGAACACACTGGAGCAACTTCAGACAAACCTGAAAATAGCACATTCAGTCTGCTCTGTATTTATATTGCTTACCCTTTTCTTGTGCAATCTAGTTTTATTGACAGCTGTGCTCCATTTCTTATAGTTTCAGCAGCTGAAAGACCTTGATTAAGCTTCTTAGGGTCTGTTCTTTCCCCACTCCTTTATTCTCTAGCCCCACACCTCACCCTCATGAATCTACATGACCCAGATGCCATGGTGAGGGCAGCAGAAGTGCACTAAGAGTAAAAGCCCACATTGTTTCCCAGCCAGCATGGCAGTCTTTTGGAGGTGGGGAGAGAAGACTATTTTGGCTAATGAGTAACTAGATTTTGGGCCCAGTTTCTGGGGCTGTCAATGGCAGTGGTTTTAACTGCACTATCCTGAAATCTCCTGCAGCTCCTCTGCTTTCATTGCAGCCTCCTTTGCCTTTGCTCTCTTTCTTCTGCTTTCAGATATCCTCTAGAAGTTCCTTGTCTCCCTCAGATGATCTCTTGCTTATCTTTTCTGGCCAAAGTTGTCTTTCAGTCCCTCACACATCTCTATGCCAGATCCTTCATGCTGTCTGCTTTTCTGATATCTCCTTAAGGATAACTAGCCACCAGTTCAAGGCTCAGATGGCAAAAACAGAGATCTTATTTTTCCTTCAAGTGTCTCCCTGCTTGCTCTGGTTTTTATCTACACCATCATCATCATGTTGGTCACTGTGGCCTGGACCAGCTTTGTCATTGCTCTCTTTAGATAGGCCAATGCCATAGCTAAATCTGTATCCATGTAATTTTCTCAAAATTTCTGCCTTCCAAACCAACCCATGATATCCTATATATCCTTGGCCCTGTGAGATGTTCACTGCTCCCTGGCCCATTCAAGGAGCTCCCACCACCCCCCTCCCAGCTGTCACATCCAAGCAAGCACTACCTCACTTTCTCTGTGAAGTTCTTTAAGTGTGGGAAGAGCGCTATGCAAACAGCAGCAGATTCACGTCTTTGTTTTCTTTAAGTTGTTCTGGGTTTTTTTCCTCTCAGGTACCTGTAAAAATTGGCACCAGTTCTAAGGCTGCTGTGCTGACTGCTCTGCCTTGCCTTTATCTGAAAGTCCCCCTCTAGGTACTCTCTAGCCACGTGCTGCCTCTCTCTTCTCAGCTTGCAGGCTCTCTGGGCTGTGATTCACTCATAGTCCTGTGTTGGGGCAGCATCTAATACAATGGGTTCAGGACATAGGTAGCCTGTAGGGCTGCCAGCACTGCAAAGAGTTGATGGAAATGTTTGAAGTAAGCAGCAGTGTATGCTTCTGCAATGCCTCTCCAACACTACCATCTGGATCATCTTAAGGTTTAATAAGCTGCACAAGTGCCTTGTAACAGCTACTTTTAACAAGCACAAAAATTCTTTAGTGCCCTATGTTAGGGATGAGAAGGGGGTGTTGAACAGCTACTGCTACTGCCTTCTTTTACATTGGTTTTTTTCTCTTACCAGAGAAATCCTGAAGTCATGGAAGAACTTAGGACATCACCATGCAGGTTTGTGTAACATTTCTGACTGTGAGGTGCACAAT
Organism: Pomatostomus ruficeps; assembly: GCA_013400735.1. Taxonomy (NCBI): domain Eukaryota; kingdom Metazoa; phylum Chordata; class Aves; order Passeriformes; family Timaliidae; genus Pomatostomus; species Pomatostomus ruficeps. The sequence goes on from VYZT01063330.1 coordinate 81,337, forward strand.
ATTTCTTTTGTAACAGTGCCATTGTTTTCTGATGTGGAATTTTAGATGTCCCTGTCTGCACAGAGATTTCATGGTCAAATTACTCCAGGAGACAGAAATGTGTGTAAATGGGAATGTGCTCTCCAAAGTTTTTGAAACTAAAGTTTATGGATGGTCTTCAAATCTTTAATAATTTTGTAAGGAAAGAAGCACAAAGCATTTTTCTCTCTCTAGTCAGAGATGTGCCAGATTGCTGTTTATCCATGATATTCCCAGCAATCGATGAAATTTGAAGCCTGGATTGATGCATATTTAGGTCTTGGAATCAGAAATTTCAGTTTCATGCCACTTTCTCATCAAGTGTAGAGTACGGTGTACATCTCCAGATGGCCTATACAAATGCTCTGCTGTACTTCACTCACTTTTTGAATGTCAAGCATCTCTGGGATTCAGCACATCACCAATTAGCATCTTATATCCATTTGACAGAAATGATTTCTCATTATTTCATACGTTTCTTCTTTAATAATATTTGCACACTGAATTCCCCTTCTGATAAGAGAAAGCAAGAGAACTCTGAGGTCAGGAACTGTTTGTAAAATATTTTTCTTCTGTGTAATCCTGAGTTTTCACTTGTTTAAGCTGGTATCCATCTTTGTGCTGAAACTCTTTCAGAAGGACAGTAATTTTTTGGTCTTACACAGCACTAAGCAAACACTCAGCACTTTTTCTTTTTATCATTAACATAGGGCATTATTAACAGTACCCTACACCCAGATACTCCCACCCAAGAAGCCTGAGAAGTGGAGGGTACAAGAAACTGCCTTTCCACTTAAAACTGCTCCAAACCCCCTACTGTTACTGATTCCTTCTCTGAAATCCACATTTACCCACAGGCTCTGAAACACTTAGAGCTGCCATTGCTATCCAGGCTGTTCTGAAATACACCTTTGTACTTATTTGAAGAGAGGCCTTTACCAGCCTGCTTTGCCCACAGTATACACTTGGCTTCCACATGTCCCTTAAAGGGTGCACTTGCACCCCTCCACATGATTCCTGATAAAAGAACCACAGCTACAGACACAACTAAGAAGATCTAACTCTTCATACTGCAATGCCAGAGCTTTTCAGCTACATGTTTTCAAACCACAGATGCATGTGACAGAAACCAGCTTTTGCTTAGAAGCACAAACTGCTCACATCATCACCCAAATCCAGGAATGAGTGCTTTCAGGGAAAATCCATGACTAAAATTTGCCCCAGAGCTGGCAATGCTGGTGACATTGCAGTTCAAATCCTCACTGCATGGGCAAGCTATATTTAGCCTCGAAACTACATCCATCTCCATGGATGAATAGGGGTAATTAATAAGGTGTGCTCCTCTACGGATTGCACTACTTAGTTCTTTTATGCACGTGTGTAAATGTTAGAGCTCTGTAAAGGTCTAAAGGAGGAAGTCTAAGAGGGCTGCAAGGGTGAGAGGGAGAACACTTCCTGGGGATGAAGAGTGCCTGCAAGCTCCCAGGAATTCTCAGAGTTAAGTCAGTCATGTTCCGCATTAGCTTGGTGAGAATATGGGGTCACTTGTGCAGTCAGATACAGATGGGAAAAGGGAATGAGGTTGCTTGCATGTGGTTTTGATATGTAAATATTTGCATGATAGTGATAAAAGCAAAGGTCACTTTTCAGAAATATAAATATGTAGGCTTTTCTCTGTTCCTCGTTTTTCCACTCTGTGTCTCGTGGTGAGGATGACTGAACTTATGTGTCCTCTGCTCACAACACACAAAACAGGTCAGGCAGGCCAGCAGCTGCAGGGGGGACTGCAGCATGTTCAGAAGAGCTGGGGCTGTTCAGTGCCTCCCATAAGCAGTGTCTGCAAAACTGAGGAGAAACCTCCAATGGCCCTGTGCTCGAGCCCAGAGCCCAACCTGGGCTGATGCTTGTGCCATCCCAAAATCAGCTCTCCTGGTCAAGCTGCTCCTACCCCATAAATGCAGGGCCACGGCAGCATTTTCTCTGTCTGCAAAACCATGGGGTATTATCTCATTCAAGAGAGAGAGATGTATCCACCAGGATTTTACAGCTGAAGTCGCCTCTGTGTCACCCTCTTCCTGTGCAGCTCAGGTGGTCTGTGGGTGCTGGTGGCACCTCAACACCCTCTGCTTTCAGTGCACATGTGTGTGGGTGCATACAGCGCATGCAGCTCACACCCGGGCGTGTGTGACTGGTGGCACAGCCCTCAGCTGCAGTGGTGCAAAACAGCAGGGGCTCAGTGATGCTCTGCTGAGATGCTCACTCCTCCCACCCATTCAAACAGCAAATGTACCCACCAGGACGTGGAGCAAAAGCCACTGGAGAGAGGTGCAAAGGGAATGGGGACACTGGAGGTGGCACTATGAGGCAACAGAGCCCAGTCTTCCTCAGCTTTTCCACTTGTTTTTATTTTGTTTTAAAACAAACATGTCGTGGGCAGACACAGAAAATAAAATATGTCCCTGCATTCAGCTTCTCAGGTAAAAATGTAAAATGTATGCAAGCAGTTTTTTAAAATGCATATTATGTTTCTGATAGACCAGAACTGCTGAAGCAGATCAGATCTCTCAGTTAAATATGCATTCATACATTTTTAAAAAATGTATAATATTGACTACATCAGATGTAATGGGTCCTGTAGAGTCATTACGGTGCACGGTGCAGGCTCTTTATTTGGTATTGTATCAATTTGTAGGGTGGACTGTCATGGTGTTAATACAGATGTATATTAATAACAGTATGGAAACAGAAAAAATGCTGCATGCCAGTAGCTGGATTTTAATTCCAGCCTTCTAGCCTGTTAAAAATATATGCAAGCTTAAATCCTGCCTTCCCTTCTGCCCAGTGAGCAGGGTCTGAAGCATGGTCCTGTGTTGGTGTTACATGTGGGTCACCAGCTCACAGCTGGGGGCAGGTACACACTGAATGTACAACAGGGAGCTGAAATGCAGGGTGGAAGAGGGGGAATTTGGCCTGAAAGGTCAGATGGTTCATATCTTTATTGGCAAATGAAACTGCTTTAAGGCTACAACACAAGATGTGTGAAAAGATCAGAAAATGGCTTGATTTGTGTTTGTTTTGACATGAGATAAACATGTCTAATGTGATTTCAGTTGAAGTATGAAAGGAAAAATATGTTTACTGAGCTCAGATACAATACTCTATGTCTTGAGCATGTGAACAATTTTTACAACCAATTTATAAATACTTAAAAAAACTGGTTTTCTGTAGAAAAACAAACAGCTGAAGAGAAATAAACAGCCTCCCTACAATAATTCTGTAACTTTGTACTGATGTAACCCACCAGCTCACAGAAGAAGCCCTCCATGTAAAGGAAACCAGAGAAACTATAATGATTTTCAGATACAGTTGACAAGAGACCATTTAGTAAACTTTTATTTTTTTTAACTAACAGTATGCAGGGATGTTGTATTCTAGGCTGCTACTAATAATCTCATCAGAATGCAAAAGCAGTGACTGTGTTATAAAATCAATGATCTGTTATATTCTGCAAGAATTTACAAAAGCCTAATGTCATTTACTACACCATGAGAACCATACTTGGATTAAAAAAACAAAAAACCCCAACAAAAAACAGAATTAAAAAAAAAATTATTACAGCTGATGAAAAAAACCCCCTGTTTGCTAATGCCAGGTTTTAAAGATATGATACATCTTAGGGTTAAAAAAGCATCTATTCTGAGTCCAGGAAAGGGAAAGGCATTTATGTTTGGGAAAGTGTCAGACAACAAGTCCATCTGAACCATGCTCACATCACAGCTTTGAGGTGGCTGGTCAGTGTCCATCACCCTGCAGTGGCAACTGGCTTTGTGCCATAGGCTCAGGCTCTGGGGAACTCTGCACAAGAAGTTTTGGGGGAGGGGTTTGTCCCCTAACACATCTGACAGAAGAATGAGTGCACCATTGCTAGAAATTTGTTTTCAAATAATTGCAAAAGAAGGACCTTTTAATTTTTTTTTTATTTTATACAGAACAAATGAAGCAGGACCTAGACAGACCCAAGACCTTGCCATGCACTGAACACATCATCATCATCATAATGGTTATTTCTTTTCACCAGCAATAAGATGTGTTTTGCAAACATAAACTAATTAAGCCCCACAGCCTTGGAAATGAGTCTGTAATTTCCTATAAAAGAGGAAACTTAAGCGAAGGCCAGATTGTGACACACTTACTAAGTACAAGCGCTCCACAAGTAGCTCCATTGACTTCCTTGAGACCCTTTTTGGTGTAATGTGTAGTGCAATGAGAGGTATCACAGCCTGGTGTTAAATGCCTTGCCTGAAGGCGCGCAGTGAGTCATAGCAGGGTGGCACCAGGCTCTGGGACCCAATTCCATCACAGCCAGGGACGTAAATTGCACCGAAGCTGATTGGAAATGCATGCATACACCCAATGGGACCAAAAGGCCCCTCACGACTCCTACCTGTGAGCCTTGGTCTCAATCCCTCAGACCAGGCTGGGGAAGGAATGAAACTGCAAAGAGTTTCTTGGAAACAGCCTGTGATGAGTTGTGCCATTTTGGAAAAATTGGAGGTACCTTTCACTCTGGTGACAATCTATGTTAAAGGTTAAAAGCAGCCATGCCAGAAAAAGCAAGTCCTTATTTTGGTAAATGGTAAAGCAGAAGATATTTGCATAGAGAAGGATTGGAGAGGGGAGGCAGTCAGACTCCTCAGGGGGGCTCAGGCTCTGGGCTGGCACCCAGCAAGTGATGGGGTGACCCTCCTGCACAGCCCCCAGGTACCACGGGGCAAGCACAGGTTGCAGGTGCTGCAAATAGTGCAAGGCTGGGACGAAGAGTGTCTGTCAAAGGGACATTGCACCCCCCACGGTAAAGAGACAGGTTCTGACATATCCTGCAATTACAGGACATAGAAAAACCAGAAATGAATGGCTCATCTGTTCTGGAACCACAGTTTGAATCACATGCACTGAAAATAGGAAAGACGTAGCACAGTAAGGATTTAATATCACACTAAGGAGTTGCTCCTTGGGAGTAGTAAATGCTGACTGCCACAGGTCTCCTATTAGAAACAGCTCCCAAACAAGACATTGGAGGCTGCAGCAATGCAGCCACACAGGCAGGTCAAGCAAAGGAAAGCAGTCCTGGAATTTCCAAGATTCTGTGTTTTACATTGTTTACATTTACATTCAAGACTATTCTCCCCTCCTTCACTTTGCATGCAGTGATACACAGAGGTTGATATTTCGGGTGAGGCATCTCTGGAGAGCAGACAGCCTATGTTTTAAAGATGGAATAAAGCTTTTACACTTTCAGACTTGCACATTCTGGACATGCCAAGGTGCTGTGCATCTCTGCCAGCAGTGGCAGCTCATCCTTCGAGGACATCATTAATTTTGCTAAATTTCAGATGGATTATTAAGACCAAGCAAAAAAAGAAAGAAATGTTTACTTACTATCCTAGACTTTCAATGCAATGATTTCATGTGTAAGGGGATGCATTTGTTATTGGTTAGATTCTCTTTGATGGTAATAAGCAGAGAATAGATTCAGACTTCATGCAAGTGGACTAACAAAAACAAAGGAAAATATGTTTCCATATAAAAAAATCGAAGGGAGAAGTCCACATACATTATTCAAGAGGTCTTATTTAAGTTTAAAATTTTTAGTTCATTTTGCATTTTCTTTTACAGGACAGTGTTTAAGTTTGGTTTGCATTTCTTTCCACATTGGAGGCCAATATGGCAATAAGTGAAAAGATCAGAGCACCAGCAGCTCCAAAAGGCTGCATTTTCTCCAAGACTTCTGAGACATGCTTGTCCTAATGTCCCTTTTCTCCCTCCTCTGCTGTTGCTATTTTCATTTGCTGACAAGCCCAACATTAAACATTTGCCGGAGTTTTCATATCGATAGTACGTTATATTGCCATTACTGAACAGTTTGGGGCTTTGTGGCTAGCTACCATGACAATAGATGCACAGCCTGGAACCAGTTTTAGTTAATTAGAGTCAATCAATCCAAACTTTGCTAACTTACTCATGTGAAACAATAGTATAATGAACCAAAGTCTGCAAGATGATTGGGAAACACAAATTATTGCACCCTGATAAATTAAATGTGACTATTGCAAAATCTTCCTTCTAAATGAATACTCAGAAAGAAAATGTATGGGTGAATAAGCATAATTTAAAATAAAGAAAAAAAATAAAGAAACTGTTATAACCCCACTTCAGTGTTTTCATTTTTCTTTAAAAGAAATGGAAAACCAGATTGCCGTATATACAAGACCAAATGGGTATAACGTTTTAAGACTAAATTTTTTACACCAAATATTTCTATAAAATTGACTCCTCATAATTTGCAAGCTAAATTTCACAACACATGTGGTGTCTAAAGAAGTGCAGTCATTCTGTTTCTTGTGTCCTTCACAACTGCTTATTTTTCAAAGCTATTTGCTAAGTGTTTGTTTGACCTTGACAAGGCAAAGCCCTGAACCTTTCCAAGCTGGGATACTGCTGTCAGACAGCCTTTCCTCACAGACAAAAAGACTTTTTGCTCCTCTTTTAGGATGATAGATATTTCTCCAGTGGTCAGAATTCAACTTATGTGCCAAAACAGAACTCACCTTCCCCAGCTGTTTTCTCTTGATTTTCTAAAAGCAGTATTTTTAGAATAAAAGGATCCCATTGATAAAAAGAGTACCAGGATGGCATTTATCTTTTGTATTAAAATTGCATTTTGGGTAGTGAAGGGGCCTATAATAAAGCACTCAAATGGTTTATGGCTTTTACAGCATCTTAATTTTGTCCAGGATGTTTCTTACATTTTTTATCCACAATATGTCCTTCACATGTGCTCCAATATGCAAAAGAAGACCTAAGGCCTAAAGGCCTAAGGCCCTAAAGGGATCAGTGTGCAGACATGCAGTAGAAGAAATATGGTGCACACATGGACCAGCTGAGCCACAAAGGATCCTCAGAATTAAGGTGCATGGGATTTAACAAGTGGGTTTAAATGAAAGGGAGAGGAGTTCTTGTATCATGGTTTCACAAAACAGCATGAGATTGGAAAAGCTGGATGCATCAACCAACATGTTTTCTGTAAATATTTCAAATTATTTGTTCGATCAAACATCCCTTTCCAGAAGGATCAAACTATTTCTATATGTTGATGTAGTGACACAGTGACATTTATGTAGGGGAAGAGGCAGAATTTTATCTATTCTAAAGAAAAAATTAAGATCCTGAAGCTTATGGGATGGGAAAGTTTGTGCTCAAGACTGCAGTTCTTTTCCAGATGCCTCCCAAACAATCAGTACTGAGGGTTATGAACATTTGTATTGCTCAATCACAGATGTGTTAGGTAAGAAAAGCTGGGATATTTTCTGCCCCCTTACAGAAGTAATCACATTTTCCCTGCCATGTGTATTTGTGTATTGTTTTCCATGAACTATACTAAAGCTGTGCATTGTTTCAACTATATAAGGGCATATTGGGAACTACTGCAGTGTAATAATGATGGATATTTCCCCTCTTGTCTAAAATTTCAATGTTACATGGATTCTGCTTCCCATTCAGAGGCTAATATGAATTTGGTATTGAAAGAAGATAAAAATCTGGGTGTTGTGTACACATTGCTCACACCCAGGCTGCACTTATACCAGCAGTTGTAGATAGGTTTGGCAGAAAATAAAAAGGAAGAACTGAATCATTTAGGACTTTGCAAACTGGGCATTTGGCTAAAAGAAAAATTCTGAGATCTCTCTTTTACATATCACAGCTGGATTTCTAAAGGTAAGGCTGTGAGCTGTTAACAACAAATTCAATCAAACCATCTGACAGACATTTCTAAAGAAGTTCTAAAGATCTAAAATGATACCTTTTTCTGCCATGCAGTGGAGGGGTCAAGAAGTGAAGGGTAATAGGGAAAATTTATTAACACCTGAAAAAATTCACAGTACAGATTTTTCAGAAATTTTCCTAGACCTTTTCTACAGTAATTCCACCCTCCTTCATTTGTTTCTTCCATGTTCTGAATTTTACTTCCCACATTTGATTGCAAACACACCTGAAATACAGCTATGTTTTAAATAAAGGAATGAAAGAAAGCCCTTATCTAATATGTTCAGTGGATGCATAGGCCTGAATACAGGTAACCAGTACTTTTTGTGTTTCTTCTACTATGACTTTGTATTAGTGAGTCATGGGAATTTATAAAGAAAACTTCTGCTATTACAAATACTGGTGGAGAATTTAAAAATAAACAAAGAAATAAAGTACATGGAAGTCATAGCAAATGAAATAGAGTGTTATCTCATTAAGTAAATCTGGGAAGGTGGGTCTCGGAGGTCAGGTCAGATTTTTTGCTAAGGGCCTAAAATAAGGTCCTTTAACTCCTGGACTTCAAGGTTTGATTTAACATGCAACATGAGTCTAGACAACACTGTTTTGTACATATATTTAGGGAACCCACTTCTTTAAATACATCTTGAATGGAAACTCATCTGAATCCAGTTACCATCACTGATATGCCTCTGATGGAATAAGCCGCAACATGACCTTGCAAATTTAATCCTTCAGTAGCATAACGATGAGAAATTAAACCATCCATTTTGCTCTAACTTTTCTGTATTCTTCATCCTCAAATTATTGCTTGGCATTCAGATCCTTTTCCCCTCCCCCCACAACCCTTTCTGTTTTGCTTTAAAATACAGAAATCGTGATACAGAGAATTATTGCAGTTTTCCCAGATGGGGACAACCAAAAGTGCCTATCAATATCCCAACACTGCTGTGCTCTTTATATATGCCTTGCTTCTTACCCATCATTGACCTGACCATGTCCTTTTGCAGTTACTTAATAACTGTGAAGTCTTTGCTGATAGCATGCTGTTCACAAAATAGGTTTCTCAGCCTTAAATATACAATAGAAATACCCTTTGTTGACTTTACACTAGTCATACCAGTGAACACAATTCATATTTGCATCTAAATTTCCATGCAGATGCAAAGTTTAGTTAGCCTCTAGCAATGTACACTAGGAATGGGACCAATGATTATGCACAATTATACCACTGTTAATGACCGTAACTAGGAAATGGGTGAACCTGTTTTACTTTCTATAAATCACACTGGTTCCTCTCTTACCTTCCTCTCTTACCTTCCTCTCTTCCCTGTCAAAAATCCCTGTATAATGAAGTTTAGATCCAAATGACTGCAACGGGGAGTCAAACTGGTAAGTAGTTCTTCCATCTTGTGATAACTGTGTCTTTTCTTAAATAATTATCACTCAGTGAAATAAAGGAAGCTTACTGTATTTCCTAAAGCTCACTGAGAGGTCTGATCTAGATTCATTTAAATTAACAATCATTATCTGGGCATACCTATGGTCTTGGTAACCTTAACCAAAAACTTAACTCCATTTAAAATTCTGCCATAGGCTTCTCAGAAATCCATGGAGAATTCAGACAATCTTTTCCATATTTGAAATTAACCTTTGGAAATAAGCTGTGTCTATTTTTGTTTGGTCTTTACCAATACAGGATGGACAATTTATCAAAATTACAACCAGCTTTTTTGCATCACTAATAAACTACCATATCAAAGGAAGAAATGCCCTGCATTTTCAAAGCTCATGCTTATTTCTTCAGTCTTTGCCAGCAGTTTGCTAGCATGAACATAGCAGCTCAGATAAGCAGTATTCATAGCCAGAATGAGGATGAAGCTGGATGATGAAGCTGCAGTTCCCCTCACAGGTCCTGGTAAGCTACGTTAGCTGGGAATCTGTCCACGTGAGCCACTGCACTCAATTCCCTGTGGGAACCCTGTGGTTCTTTCACCCCTGGCAATGCCTCCTGGTTTTTTCAGGGTTTATTTCTTACAGTGAAGCTTTTTACCTTCATCCTCACTGGTGCTGAGGTAGTGCTCAGCTGCCTGGTTGTATAAAGCCCTACTCACAAGCCACACCACTGGGTTTCCTCAGACTAATTTGTAGGATGTACAGACCTCCAAACATGTTCAGGTCAGAGCACTGCCAGGGGCTGGTCACACCATACCCTCACCTCCTTTCAAAGGAGGGAACAAGAGTATGTATGGATACCATGGTATGTTGTAGTGGGAAACCCTGAGGGTTGAATGCACCCTGGTGGGGCATTAGGAAAAACCAGCATGATGGGAGAAAATGTTTATAGTCTCTCAATGCCTCTTTATTGATTTTCACACATCTCCAGTGCCAAAGTCCCCCAACAGTCCTAGCTGTTAATGAATAAATTCTGTAAGAGATTTATGTATATGGTAAACAGCCCTAAGAATGGATGTATGCTGAATAAAACTCAGAATATTTTAGTTAATTATTTCCATATCTAACCAAAAAGTATTTTAATATATGTGTTTTATCCCTGAAGAATTGCAGCTATTATATATGTTCAGAAGTTAGGGAGCCTTTTTTCCAGAATATTGTTACAATATATCACAAAATATAAAAAATATTTACAAAAACATTGAATCCAAAACTGTTAGATGAGTATCCATAAATATGAGCACAAAGTAATAATTTCATGCTCCAAAATTGATTACATTTTACAAATGTAAAATTTTACAAAAATAAGACTACAATATCAAATGGAAAAGAAAAAAGAAAGTCACTGATTGATAAAGTTTCAATATAATTCATTAGAAGTTACAGCATACATAGGTGTAAATACATGAATTTAGTTGCTAAAATTGTTATATACACCTATATAATAGATTTTCAGTAAGACATAATCTAAATTTTGTCATTGAAGGTAAAAGCATGTGTTTGGAAAGGGAAATGGCAGAATCATAGTCATGAGCCACTGACTATTGACAGCAAAAGGAGTTAACTTCAATGTCTATTGAATCAGCCAGTCATTTATGATTATTATTTATTCTTTTTGCTAAATGGATTCATTACTCAGGTTGACTATGTAGTATTTGGCCCTGTGTCTCACAGAAAACCTTGCTGGTTTGTACATGATAACTATTCTATTTTCTGTTGTGCAGCAAAAATAAATTTAAAGAAAAATTTAAAAAGTAAATATCAGAAAAATGTACAGGGAATTTCAAAGTACAGGTACAGAAGAAATAAAATTATATTTTCCTCCTAAATACTATCTCCTACTAAATTCAGCTTTCAGACCCAAGAATAATAATAAACCAACATTTTTTTTTCCCACAGCAAGTTATGCACTGTTTTAAATATCATATAACTATGTAGTTATATTGCTTCATTGCTAGAAAGCCTCTCCCACTGCACTCAGCACATAACATCAGATGGGGCTAAATGCCTTGTTCTCACACCTGCAGGCTTTGATGCATATATGCTCTTTTCAGATGATTCTGTTGTATGGTATGTGATAAAATTGATGTTCAAGGTCTGATGGAGAGCTGTAGAGCATGGTAACTTCATTACCTTAATATATTTTAGTATATTTTAAGGTTAGATACAAGACCCGTAATATCTATAAGAACACTGGCATTCCAGAAATGTTAATTTTTTGAAGGAGATAAACTTCCAAATTGTCCGTATACTTACTGCCACTGAAATCCATGGGCTTCAGTTGAATGATGAGATAAGCAAGAAGGTGTGCTTGTGAGATTGAGTCTATAGCTGTCTCCCACCTTATTTCAACTTTGAAATCAGTTTTTAGAGGAAACTGTGCTGTTTGTGCTAAGACCTTCTTAAAACAGTCAGATGATGGTGACAGATACAATCTGTTAGTTTCTGGTAATGGGAATCAGTTCTCTTGATTTGTGACTGTTTGTAAGAATCTGGTTACTTTGAGGCTGCTTTAATTTCCCACATCAACTCTTTCCTAGAGTGACATAATAACATTGCATTTGTGACAATGCAATTACTACCGTGACTGAAATGGTCAGATACTACAGACAGCTGTAATGTTAGATGTTGGTGATGATATCTAAGATGATTCAGGTGCAAAAGCAAAGCTAAAAATTCTGTTACAACAGAATGCTGTTGCTCAAATCTTTTGAGACACAAGGATTCATCAAAACTTCAGTCTGAAAAGGAGTTAAATATTGTCATATTAATTACGACAAGTTAGATATAACCGTGGTTCTCTAAACCTTTGAGTTGACAATTGCTTGTGCAATATTTAGTCTCATGAAATGTTTTTTGGCCCCACATTTATGGCTAACTATGTGTTGACTCCTCTATTGCAATGAAACACCTGAGTATCTTTTCTAAGCAAGTTGCTGCAAATAATTACTGCAACAACCCCCCCACCATTTTCCTGTTACATGCTCTCAAGTTTGATTGTCCATCATAGTAATCTAGGACCAAAAATGGGCTTCACATTTTCTAGAGGTTCCTTTATAGGCCACAACTTGTTCACTCACCATGGCTCTTTTTTTT